>OX336369.1:45387431-45791879 GCA_946902895.1 Fragum fragum
CTTAACAAAGTTTTCTATCAGATTTGGACACTTGTTTTCCTTTAACCTATTACCAGACGACACAGTTTTAGACTGGTCCAAATTCAAAGAAGATGCGGACGACAATTTCGAGTTGATTGAATTTTTAAATTATTCGTCTTTCTTGGGTAGAAAACAAGCAATTTATTCATTTTCCACAATGTTTTCAAAGCTTATTTTCTTAAGGCACCAAAAAGCGTCCTTGTGTGGAAATGTGTTAAAATGTAATTTCAATTGACGTCCTCAACATCTTTAAATTCGGAAAAGTCCAAAATCGTGTCTTCAAGTTATATGTACTCATTCTACTTCTACGAAGGGAAATGCCGAAAACAAACTTAATAAATTCAAAACATGCGCCCATGAAAAAGCTGCTTAAACATTCATAATACAATAGACCCCGGTGGTTTGGTAGTTTTCTCAACATTTTATTGAATTAAACTTTTCTTCGCTTAAACGCCATTTCAAGTTGCGGGATTTTTGCATTTGATTGTCTAACATAGTAACATGCGATTTTTCCATTTCTCACAATATTTTCTACCTTATTTGTCACCCATTTCTCCAATTTTAACGCAATTTGAAATGTCGTTTACAGCGTCTTTCAATTTGGACCAGCATTAATTTTTTTGTCCTGTTGTAACGGGAAAAAAATTCAAAAAGCACACGACACAGGTCAGCCCGAATCTGACACCCCTCCTCTCGCCCCCCTCCCTGATATGGTGTCATAGCGTCAATAGGCGAGCAAATTGTCGTAAATACAGCTTTATTCAAGCTGTATTTACGACATTTTGCTCGCCCATTGGGAATAAATTGGTCACGACAGAATAACAATCCGAGCTACAAGCTGTTCTACCAGTAATTTCATTCCAACTGACAAAATCTTCATGACGCAATGACTTTTCGAAATGTCAAAAAGATGGTGTATTTCCAGTCAATATCAGTAGATGGATCGTTGGCGCTGCCCTCCGACCTCCAAACATGGCAGATCGACTAGGATAGGATCTAATGTGTTAAATAAAATAATAGGTTATACGTTTTTTGGCCACCTAAACGTCGTTTACGGCGCTTAAGCCGACAAACCATCAAACTGTTTGACATGAATACCAGAGTTTAACATTTACTTCCGGTCTCAATAAACGATTTGATAGGTCAATTGATTTTTTGAATGACAGCGGCGATACGTTAGCTCAAGGACAGTCTTATGCACTTTCGTACACACTGCTAATAGTTGTGAAAATGAACAATTTGGTAGGGGGGGGGGATAGAGGTTCAAAAGATAAAGGACTGAAACTGATTTCTTAATCAAAAAGGGAGATTACCTTTTCCAAATTTTTCAAAGGGTGAAAAGTGGTGTTTTTCTCAAGTCGATGTTTTAAAAATTACTTAGGCTAAAACCAACCGAGTTTTGAAGCTTTGGAATAGAACGATATCTTAATGCATTGGTTTTTTTTTGACACAGTAATGCAATCGCAAAAGCTAAAGCAATTTATGCGAATAGGGGTTGTCTATGCGCCCCCTATGGACTTCTCTGTCCGTATCAATGGCAATGATGCATGTAGGAACAGAATAAGCGAAATCATTCAAAACACGCCAATTTTTGAACCAATATAATGACTAAACGTGCCATTCTCTTCTGTGAAAGTGTAAGTGCTTACAGAGAATTGCTATTAAAACAGAAAGAATTGCTTTGCAAATCTAAAAAGTGGACCGAAAACCTCTAGTAATGTTTAAGCTGTTTTGTGGTTAATTTTGATGTTCGTGTCTACAGACAAAACACCCATAACTCATCCCTTTTATGTTCCAATGCATGACAATAACTCGGTAGGTTTATTTCCGTTGATCAATCAGACAATACCATTCTGCTGTGATTATTTCAATGGACCGACATTCTGTAGTTATTGCTCTGCGTACAATTCATAACTTTTCTCGAAAAATTATCATCGACCGATTTTGTTAGATTGATTGATTGAATAGGGTTTAACGCTGCTTTTAACAGTATTTCAGTCATATCGCGGCGGCTGGAGCACCTAACAATGGATTCCAGGTATTTCTCACACCAGTACTACCGCTACATCCTTTCCTAGCCTCCAGCAGCTATCCCACTTAGGTTTACGATTATCCATTTACAGTATGGAAACTTTTGTAGGAAAGGTGAATTTGCTTGTAACAAGCAATTTCTCCTTTTCTCATAATGTTTTTTACCTTCTTTGGCACTTATTTTTAGCCTTTAAGCATACTTTGAAATGTTTGAAATGTCGGTTGCAACTTCCTTGTATTTTGACCAGTCTAAGATTCTGTCACCTGGTGATGGGTATATCAGAGGTGCGTCTGACTGTTATTTCATCTCATAGGTAAAACCATAACATTCGATCCGGGCCACCATCTCATTCAACTTAGGTACTAATAAACCCATTCCAATACAATCACGCTTTATGACGCCTCCAAGAAAAACAAATTGTTACACGCAATTTTTTCATTATCTGCAATGTTTTCAAAAAAATAAATCATAAAAATAATAATTTTTAAAATGTAATCTACTAAAAGTTGTCGTCTGCATCTTCTTTGTATTTGGACGAGTTTTAAATTTTGTCGTCTGGAACTGGGTTAATCATTTACGTTTGAAAAGAGACAATTGACGCATGTCGGGATGACATTTAGTAAACCTCGGAAGGCGTATTTATAGACCATAGACATTTGGCGCACTAAATGGATCAAAAGTCCTCCTTAGGTAGCACACGCGTAAATAATACAGGTGCACTCACAAAATTTAGGCGTGCACACATAATTACTGAGCGTTCAAAGGTATAAAATATGCGCATACGCCTAAATTACAAGTGCACGCACAATATGGAGGTGTTTACTTTTACGCGTGCACGCTCATATTTTGAAAGTGCCGCCGTTTAATTACGCATGCACTTTCAAAATAGAGGAGCTCACGCTTAAATCAAACAGATTTACCAAATTTATTTACGCGAGCATGCCTTCTTTGTGCTAAGACAACTTAAAGGGGACTTTTTACCCAAAAGGTACACCATATAGATATGTTATCAGAGTGCTGTCAGCCTTGAAATCTGTTGTTTAAATTTGACACGGGTATAAGTTTTCGAATGAGTGCCCCTACTTTTTCAGACTAGATCAGAATTAACGGGTCGCTGAACACCTAAGGAGCTCCAACAAGAATGTCAACTAAAATATTAAACGGCGTTATTTTGTTTAAAAAAAAATGTGGCATATTACATGTAACCACAAAAATTAAATGGCTGGTTGACGACCTAAACGTCTCAACTACAAATTGAATAAGCTGTAGTTACGACGTTTAAGTCGCCAAATCAATAAATCATGCGATCCGTCAATTCATTGAAAGACAAATAATGCAATTATTAAAATTCCTGCAATTTGATTGGCAGAGAATTTCAGTTCATACCCCCCCGACAAAATGTGCTTGTACACAAATTAGTTCTTTTAAAACTATCTCAAATTTGTAACTTGATAAGTATGGCTTTGTGAAGGGCAAATATTGTACCGAACAACTTCTAGATTATTTATATGCTTGGTCAGACTCTACAGAAAAGGTAAATGGTCTGATGTAATCATTTATGACTTTAACCCATAACCAGACAGTAAAAATTTAGACTGATCCCAATTGAATGGAGATGCAGACAACAGTTTAAAGTTGTGAAATTTAAGACTTTTTAAACTTTCTGGGTAGAAAACGTTGTGTAAAATGAAGGAATTGCTTGTTCCAAGCAATTCCTTCATTTTAAACAACGTTTTCCCAATTGTCCTTCTTTAGGGGTATCAAAAAGCGTTATTGTGAGGGATTTTAGACTGAATAAGTCTTTGAAGTGGTCTCTCGTGACAAATGACTCGCTAAACAAGGGAAAAAAGGTAAAGTCTTAGAAAGGACCTAAGATCTTCACAGGTAGTCTGGAACAAAAAATTTAGAACCACCTTCGATGTGGTCAAAAATGAAAATACAGTGTAAACAAACAACAGACAGGTTGATTTTTTATTGTTGTTTTGTTATGTTTTTTCAAATCTTCACAGAAATGGAAACTGAAATCCAACCCAAAGAAATGTAAACGCCTACACATTGGCAAGATATTCCAGAGAGCAGAAAATAATAATGCATGACAAGATTGAACTAATTAGGTGGAAGAAGGGACAACCTTAACCCATTCCCACTCAGTGACGCCTTTTAGTCGCCCCAAAGGTAAAAAAAAAGCTTTGGAAAACATTGTGGAAAATGAAGAAATTGCTTGTCACAAGCAATTTCTTCATTTTCCACAATGTTTTCTACCCAGAAAGTGGAAAAAGTTAAAAAAAAATCATTACCTTTAAGTTGTCGTCTGCAACTTCTTTCATTTTGGGCCAGTCTAAAATTTCACCGTCTGGTAATGGGTTAAAGACTCTATGGCTTTCGTAGGGTCGGAGTTTCTCGCCCAAAGGAATCCGGAAATCTTCGATATAACTATGGTCAAATCCCTTCATCAATAATATCAGAATATGTCACAAGCCAAATATCGAAAGGTTTCCCGAACAGCAAACGAAAAGTATTTCTGAAGTTTTTTATGTTTCTTATTTATTTCCTATTTTATTTCTTTTTCCATCAAACTTTGAATGTACCTACTTTCAACGATAGTTGTGTTTACACAGTATTTTGCACACTGATAAATGATATGTGTTTCGTTTATTATGGACGCTTTTTTAGAGGTACAACGCTCTGTAATTAAGTTTCTGGTTACAGAAGGTGAAAAGCCCTGCCAAAACTTTCAAAGGCTCGGGGAAAAAGATTTTCTGATAAATGTGTATCACGTTCAACCTTCTATAACTGGGTTTCTTTGATTCGTGAAGGCAGAGCAAGTGTTTGTGACAAACCTAGGACTGGACGGCCAGCTGACCAGTTAATGTAAAAGTTTTTGTCAACAAAATCGTCGAGTAATTATTGAGGGTTTAGCATTTGTAAAGCATCGGCACACAAGATTTTACACGAACACCTGGGCATGAGCATGGTTAGTGCCACGTGGATGCCTAGACAGCTTTCTGCAGATCAAAAGGTAACTAGAATAACCAATGCAAAAGAATATTTAAGTCGTTTAATTTGTGAAGGAGATGAGTTTTTGAACCGCATAAAGACTGGAGATGAGGTGTGGCATCTTTATTCCGAACCTGAGACAAAAGCTCAGTCAAAGCAGTGGAAACGAGCTGTTTTCCCCACCTCCTAAAAAGTTTAAGCTGTCTCCTTCGGATGGAAAAGACGTGCTTGTTGCCTTTTTGGATTCACAAGGAATGCTCCTTACTCATTTCATGACAAATGGTCAAATTGTCGCTGCCAAGTACTATTCTGAAGTAATTCTGAAAGTCCTCGGAGAAAAGCTCAAGCAAATGTGTCCCAGGCTAGCACAGAATAATGTCCCCCTTCTTCACGATAACGCCCCCTCCAATACCGCCGCAACTATAGTGGAGGTAATCAGCTCTTACAAATGATAATTGTTGTCTCACCCTCCTTATAGTCCAGACCTCGCCCCCTGTAACTTTTTTTGATTCCAGAACTGAAACAATTGCTTGCTGGAAGGAAATATAAGACCAGGGCGGCTTCGATATCTGCTGTTACCAAGTACTTAAAACATAGGTCTACGTTATGGTTCAAAGCGGGAGTACAAAAGCTCCCATGAAGATGGCAAACGTGCGTAGACGTAGGTGGAGAATATTCTGAAAAAGAGTACAAAGATTTTTTAAAATGTTGAATGGTTTTCGAGAACGAGTCAAAAGTCCGGATATTTTCTGACCGTCCCTAAAATATTCTTAAATAACCGTCGAATGACGGGTATTGTTGTTGATAGTTTGTTAATTTTTTTTATTTTTTTTGGGGGGGGGGGTATGTGTATATTCTATTAATCTATTTATCTTTAGGTGGATGAAGGGGATATTTTGTTTTTGCATTTGTGTGTGTTTATGTGTGCGTGGAGAAGTAGAGATCATTCACGTCTTTAGAATCTTACCTGTAATTGATTTAAAGGTAAAGACTTTTTGTCGTGTGGTATAGATTTGAAACTTATGAACAAATCACTTGTTGGAGTTCTTTAGGGTGAGTATAACTTCCTTTTAAATGGAATATTGGGAGTTCCTACCGTATATAGCATCAATTATCGTTTGCATGTTTGCACTGTAGTTTACAGCCATTCATCTAGCAACGAATCAAAACTCAACAAGATTAAATAAAGCAACAACGGACACAACGCACGCTGTCCTGATATATAAATAAAACAATTATCTACATTGAAAGAGGTATAACTCTATTTCAAAATGGTCTACTTAGGCCGAACGCACTCGCCAACACCGCTGACCAAACTGGTCGAGCTGAAAGAAGATCAATAAAATAAAAAATTCTGAAACAACACGAGTCGTTTTACTGAATTGCGTTACTCAGAGAATTGTCATTAGCCTTGTACCGTCGATGGCTGCCTACGCGCGTTTAACTTTATGAGGAACTGTTGTTGTTTTCAAAATTCACGAGGTTTTTTTTTTCTTTTTTTTACAAAAATAAACACTGATACCTGACATTGACCAAAACTTTCATATAATTATCAATATCCTTTTTATCGTTTTGATAACGGGTTAAACAGCACGAATGAACGTGTCTGCAAACACGTCGAAAATCTTTATTCCTTTTCGCTAATTTAAACCTAGGAATCATGCAGAATTTGACATAAAGGGCAAGCACTGTTAGGCTTACTAGAGATGCTAAAAAAACGAAATCTGATTGACAAGAATATTTATCCGTTGTCCTTTAAACCAATTCCTAGTCGATCTCGCGTTTTTACGTGGCAATTGAAAAAAATGGAAAATATTGTGGAAAATGAAGAATTTGATTGTAACAAGCAAACTCTGCATTCCCACATTTTCTTGTATACCAGTAAGAAAATTTCATCAGCTTAGAACCGTCGTTTTGCAATTTCTTTCACTTTGGAACAGGCCGCGGCCAGAGCGCAATTGGTAGCGCGTCTTACTCTCAACAATGAGGTCCGGGATTCGTTACTCGGTCGCGGCAAATATTCCTTCCGACATTTGTCTCCCAAAATTGTTGGATAGTCGTAAACCTAAGTTGGGTGAGCAGCCAGAGGCTGTAGTGGTTGTACTGGTGTGAGTAATACCAAGAAACAATAGTTAGGTGCTGCAGCCGTTGCGATAAGATTGAAATACAATTAAAGTGACGTTAAACACCATTCAAACAAATCATTTTGGACCAGTCTAGAAAAACACGTTAAAACTCAACGGCTACCATCATAGGATAGATAGATAGATTGATTGATAGATAGAACGATAGAACGATAGAACGATAGAACGATAGACTAGATATATAGATAGATAGATAGATAGATAGATAGATAGATAGATAGATAGATAGATAGATAGATAGATAGATAGATAGATAGATAGATAGATAGATAGATAGATAGATAGATAGATAGATAGATAGATAGATAGATAGATAGATAGATGGATAAATTATTTGACGTAAACTTAACATTTTGTTATCATATACAGAAATACATATACATTGTAATAAAACAAAAATCAACACGTTACATGTACACGAACAATCTACAATGTCATTTCTTGTTTATCCTGGATGAGTTGCAGGGAAAAATGGAAAAAAGAGGACAGGCAACAAATATTACCAAATTGAATGCTTTGCCAGTTCTACGTAAAAAAAAACTTCTTTCAAAATTTTACAAACGTTCAGGAGAACAGTTTTATCATTAGATTTCACAAGAGCAAGGTAATAACCCAAGCCAAACAGCAATCAAGTGACTGCTCCTCACCTCGCACAAGTCAATTGCAAATTTACGTGTACAGGAGCAATTTTGTCTTTTCTCATTAGGACCTAGATACTTCTCTCAAACAATTATTGTGTTAGCGTATAAGAATGCAGGAAAGTTATTTCTGGGTATTATTTTACCAATTTCCGGCGGCGTTTGACAATTTCAGGACAATAGTTACGCGCATCTATCTTACAAAGAACAATGTTCACTTTAAACCTTTCTTGTACAACCCCTGGTGTATGACCCTGTGATTTTATAATCGAGAAAACATTGTAGAAAAAGAAGAAATTGCTTGTGACAAGTAATTTCCTCTTTTTTCAGAGAATTTTCTTCCCTACTAAATGTTTATTTTCGAATTAGTCTACTTTGAATTTTTTTCTACAAAACCTTTGATTTTTGAACAGGTCTATAATTTTACGAAACAGAAAAGGATTAAAAAATATCTCTATGCTAACATTCTATATCAATTGAAACATGAAGGAATTGTCACAGACCTGCGTTAAGAGCCCCCCCCCCCCCCCCCGACACACACACTTATTTTCCCAAGCATGTGGAATGATTCATAATCTCATTCATTTATGCTTTTTAACTGATTGATTGAATGGGTTTAAACGTCACTTTTAACAGCATTTCAGTCATATCGCGGCGGCTGGAGTACGTAACCCTGGGTTTCTGGTATTTCTCACACCAGTACTACCACTACATCCTTTTATAGCCTCCAGCTGCTCATCCCATTAAGGTTTACGTTTATCAATCCATTGTTGGGAGACAAGTGTCTGAAAGGATATTCGCCCCGACCGGGGACCCCATTACTAGGAATCCTACGCACTAACACTGCGCTATTGCAGTGCCCCTTATATGATTATACCCATTAAGAAAATCCCCAGTTTGATAAGTTTGCCCCATCCCACCCAAACCCCAAACACACAATCCTTCTATGCTTTCTATGGGCATGTGTCACGAGATTTTCTTTGAAAGAAGTTGATCTTTACCAAGTCTAGTATAGAGTGTAAGTAAGTTAGCTCGTAAATAGATCGTTTCTATTCTAGACGAGGCTAGTATCAGCTTTTGTTCTGTCAGTAGAAGCAAACGAGGAGTTCCGAATGATATTAGACATCAACATTTTACTTCCGGATAAATGAATAACTTGAAAGTTGGTAATTGTTGTTTTGACCGAGTGGAGCGTCAGTCATTTGCATTCAGACTTTCAAAACAAAAGTCTTGTTGGGCTAGTTCAATTCGAGCGATACATCAAAACCGAAAATACTTACAAATGTATATGATCATGCCTGTTGAGCCACCTCGACGTTAGACTAAATCCTAAGATCTACAATGCCATAGTGGCTGCACTCTGATGTTTGAGCCAGCATGATATTCCAGCCCAACGGTCACCTGCACATGAAAATTGTTTGAATGACGAGTTGGAACAACAAGAATTATATACAAACAAGCCTTGTTGGGCCCGGATTTTGAGCTGGCTCTATAAATCGATGATGTGCAAGTTCTTGAGCTACCCGTTTAGCTTGACTGTCGAACTACCTAAGTCGGCATTATCTTGCTAAGCTAGGTGTTGCACCGGAATATCCAGCTGGTTCAACAGACCTACGAACTCGAATTGTTCTTGTTAAGTTGTCCGTTGACCTAATGTGACAAGCTGTCTCTACAAGCACAACTCTGCCACCAGCCTTGTTGAGTTGCAGGTTTGGATAGAATGGCGAGCTGGTACAGTTGAGAAGGTAATTAGGATGTGAAAGAGTTTTCGTTGTAGAGCTGAATTAAAATGTCGGGTAGGCTCAGCGGATACAATTATTAGGATTTGTAAGTGTGATTGTTGTTGAATGACTGTCGAGCTGGCTCATCTACATATGTACATAGGCTATGCATGCTCTTGTTCCTAGTAGGATTTTAGAAATACTACTCAAGGTACAGAATGTCACACGAATGAAGTTTTACGTTAATGGTACGGGATCATGAGCGCCTGAATTTATAGACATCTTCACGCTATAAGTATGTACCGCGTCTAATTAAGGTGTTAAGATGCCCTGTCTGACATTGTGCAGACCGTGATGTACAAACTAAAAATTATATCTGTCAAAAATAATGGAGAGAAATGAGTGCTTAACAGGCCTTCCTATGTTATTTTCGTATCTTTCGTAGACACGTAATTATATATAGCACCCAAAATACAACGTAGTGCTACGGAAAAGATGTTCTGAAAAGATATTGTAATAACTGCCAATAGATTATGTTACACGTTCTTTTTAGTAAGAATTCCGTGCTATATATCTTGGGCGTTGACTTTGATAAGCTTGTGTATTCTTTTGAACAATATTGTCTCAAAAGAAAAGATAGATTCCATGATCCATGAAATAAATGTGATATTATTTATTGATATTTTAGTCATTATAGGCATTCTTTAGGGTTTCGCTTTCTCCGCTGAGTCCAATGGAAAGAAGTTCAAATGGGACATTTTTCAAGAACTTCACCATTTATCTAGAAAAGTTTCAGATTAACTAAAGTAACCACACAGTCTTTTCAGGGTCTCCACTGGTCTATGAGTTAAGAGACGCTGTTTAAATATTCTCTTAAAATTAGTGAATAATTTACATACACTATGTCACTTCCCAAGCTGCTAGATGTGATGAATTAATCAATCGACCAATCAAACCACAATTGAACTTTGAACTCCGATACTGGCCGACATTTGTGTAAAGATTTGTTCTTGGTTTTAGCGACTTAAACAATGTTACTTAAACAAGGTTACGACGATGAGGTCGACAACCAACTATTTTTCATGGTTCTGGCTAAAAATTTTGCAAAATAATGCCGTTTAATGCCGAAGTGGAACTTCCTGCTGTTGCTTAGTAGGTGTGTTCAGCGGAGTCAACGGGCGGGGCCAGCGATCCTTCATTTTTCGCGATGGTACCTTTTCGCTTGAGGAGACGCACAAGTTAGAGAAGGACATATCCAATAGTGTACTGAATATTACCATCTACAATTCCTGAAGAATTGTTCCAAACGAGACAGGTCGTAAATTCGCAGCTCTGTTTATGTCCATTGACCAGTTAATATTACTTTTTTCTGTCTCTTCCAATGAATCATCCTTGTAATTAATGCCTCATATCGAGGATTGCAAATATTTCATAGCAAAAGGAGTTATTTGAATAAAAGAGAATAAAATCGAATTGGCAAATGTTTGCAAGTCTTTTAGATGCCAGGTTGACCCATTGGATTCGGTCGTTGGCATACTTTTTAGCCGTGAACCCATCCCCACACAATCCTTTTTGCAACTCTCAAAAAAGAGTTTGGAAATGATGAAATCGCTTGACACAAACAATTCCATCATGCTATCCTTTGTTTTCTACTGTCATATATGAAAATTTCTATTATTTTCAATTTACCTATCCCTGTCAGTTTCGACTAGTCTAAAAATTTGTTCGGTTATGGGTAATTCTATTTCAAACACACATTCATGTTCCAAGCAATTTTGTCATTTTTGCCCTTTTTCTACCAAAATACATAAAAATGATATTATTTGGATATTGTCGTATGCAACCTCTTTTAATTTAGATCAGTCTAAAATTTTATTTGGTTATGGATTCAAACGCTGAATGATATGTCAAAACTCGTGTTCCAGCTTTGCAATTGGACGATTCTAATTCAAATCATTTGAGCGTTTCCTAGATGTTTACCTTAAGTTTTAGATACAATTCTTGGATCCCAAAATTAGAGTTTTAAGTCAATGAGTGGAATATTCCCTGACATTTCCACTCGTTGGAACATTCTTGGCATTCCTAAAAAGACAGTTCCAAGTGGCTTAACTACTTTTGACTGGTTACTATCATATTTCCCTTGTATAGCCGTTGTTTGTTTCCTTGAATACAGACTATCTTGCTCAAACGACCACCTCCAATAAGCGACCATTTTCATTAAGCAACCTAACATCTCAATTCCCTTTGTAAAAGCCAAACACTTAAGCAGTTGACGTATTTAATAAAAGAGTATCGAAACTTAATCTTATAATATTTGAACTCTTTAGAGTCGTCTTTGCGAGATGTATCTAGTGAGTTCAAACAACATAAGCTTAAGTGAGAATCTGTACTTAGCGATCATTCTCTTAAGCGACCACTTTTAAGCCGCCCCTTAGGTGGTCACTTAATACAAGGTTTACTTATATTGACACAGCTACAAACAATACGTTTAACTTCTCATTAGCGGCTCATAAATGTTCATATTCATTTTGTGGAGGGTGGTGTGATAGAATGTCATAACGTCAACTTGATATTGGATTAAATTATTCCACCGTCGACAATAAATAGCCTTATATAAGAGAGTGTCCTTTCCAGACAGAAAATCAGGGCCACTGACATTTTATATCCCCTTGGAGATCCCAACTTCAATGTAGAAAAGTGCTCTCACCTTAACCCTTATGTTTGACCGATCGTAGCTGTTAGTCAAAAATCAAATTATTCAATTAGATCGGATGCGAACTTTGAACTCCAACATTTGCAGGTATTAACGTTATGCATTTTTTATTTGCGACATAGATCGCCAACCATTTAACTGTTTTGTTACAATCATGTTAATGATCATAAATTTTGCGAAATAAAGCCGTACAGTATCCAAGTGGAACTCTCTGTTGGAGCTCAGTCTTGTTGTTGTTGGTGTTTCATGGAGAAATGAAATTAAAACCTAGTCAGACTGTTTGAAGCCGTGAAGCGTATATGTACTTTCTTACAGAAATATGATTAGGTTTTAAATTTCATACCTTCTAGAAAACAAATAAACACACAAACATAAAAACAAACAACTAAAAATATCTTCATTTCCTATTCCCTAGTCATATACATGTATGTCAGGTGAAAAGGTGGTGGATCCGTAACTACACCCACTGCCTTCGAACTAGAAATCGACTTAGAAAATATTTTTCAAAATTTATGTTCAGAAGCATGTAACAAAAAAGTAAAATTAGATGGCGACCTTAACGTCGTAACTACAGCTAGAATAAGCTATATTCTAGATGTTTACGTCTTCAAGCCAACACAAATGATTCACATACATGTTGTGTAATGTCGCAGTTAAATCTTCTCCTCCGGCAAGAATGCTTATTTGATTGGCAGACGCTATCTGTAAAGTGTCATGATTATTGTACCGGTTTGAAACCGTTTTTTTCAAATAGAACCAACGTTGTAACTAAAGCATCGAATAAATGACATCAATATCTCAATATTGAAGCAGACACTCTAACGTAAGCATTTTAAGAACATATAAGATTAGTGCTATTTAGAAAAAAATCTATCCCATTAATACTTAAAACGTTCTTAGCTATTTGTGTGTGTGTGTGTGTGTGTGTGTGTGTGTGTGTGTTTGTGTGTGTGTGTGTGTGTGTGTGTGTGTGTGTGTGTGTGCGTGTCTCTCTGTGTGTGTGTGTGTGTGTGTGTGTGTGTGTGTGTTGTTGCGTAAATCGGAAAATCGTAGTTGGCCAGAAGCTCAATCCGCGCTTGCAAACGATTACGGCCCGATTCCTCGCGCAATCTAGTGACTCAAAAACGAAGAAAAAATCAAAGTACTGTAAGTACTGTAAGCTAGCAAAGCATAGTTTTGATAATTAATCTTCTTTTTCAAAGGTGCCATGATAAATAAACGAGGTTAAAGTAACCCATGATTACACCCGTAATAACGTGAAAAAATCCTAGACTATTTCAAATCGAAAAAGTTGCAGGCAACAATTTCAGGTTAGTTTGAATTTAGAAATATTTCCCTTGTTTGGTAGAAAACATTGTGGACAATGAAGAAATTGTTTGTGACAAGCAATTTCTTCATTGTCCACAATGTTTTCCAAAGCTCTTTTCTTGAGATGCTTATAAAGCAGAATTGATGGGGATGGTTTAAATAGAATGCTTTTGAAAGAATACTTTTCAATTCAAAAAGAGTGTGTAATATTCCTGTAATACATGAGAACTACTTTTTATGGCGTTGGCATTCAATGGATTTAATGGTTAAGCATCCAGTGGCAGTTTGCACTCTTTGAACTTTGAGAAGACTTCAAAATTTCGTCTGTTAACTTAAGCTATCAAAGCTGACGCTTTGCTAGCTAGAAAGGGGACTATACTCAGAAATTGGCCGGTCGTGTTTAAACTGCATTCACGCTTCCGCCACACACCAATACCAACAAAAGAAGAACTTCGTGTACCTGTTTTAGTTATGAATAATGCTGTAATAGCTCATGCATTATTCCCGTGGGATGCTGTTACACTATTCTTTAATGGACTGAAGTGATTTAAGCATCGAATAAGAAGCCTTGGTATTTAGTTACCATCAAATCTCTTACTATAAGTGTACTGTAATTTAAGCTCTAGAAATTTTAAGGAGCGTTTAAATAATCATTGTTAAATGGACTTTAAATTGAATAGCATATTTCCTCTCTAGACTGAAACATAGGTATAAAATTTATTTAATCTCAAATGATATTTTAAAACTTATTTTACTTTTACATATGTGTACATTTACTTTATTTTACTCTCTTTTTTAAATCTGCTTCTTCAGGAAAAAATAAACCGACTGCTTTCTTTTTTTAATAAGGATTTATAGGTGGATAATAAGTAAGTTCTTTCTTTTTCAATGAATCATCGAGGTATCTCGTTGGATGATTAGTAAGTTCTTTGAATTATTGAGATTTCTCGGTTGATGATTGGGAAGTGATTTCTATTAAAAAAAGAAATATTGAGATTTCTGGGTTGAAGATTGGACAGTGCTGTCTTTTAAAAATGAAATTTTGAGATTTCTCGATGGATGATCAGCAAACTATTTCTTCTTAAATTGATTGTGGGGTAATAACTAAGTTGATTCTAAAGGTAACATATTAATTTTTTAAATTCATGAATGCACAAACTTCGATCGCACACACTTTAAAAATATGCATGCAATCTCGCCATACCAGTGGTTAATTTTACGGTGGGTCATCCATTGTTTTTTTTACAAAAGTAAAAAGGAACCCCAAACCACTTGAACACATTACCACTAAACAGAATTCAAGACTGTTCCCAATCGGAGGTTGTCGAAGATTATATTTAGAGCGCATAATCGACAAATTCCGTGGAAAATAAGGCAGAAAACATATTGAGTAAGTAATATCCCCCTTTCCGCACAAAGTTTTCCATAACTATATTTCTTCAGGGCGCCAAAAAGCTGAATCTTGTGGCAATGGATTAACCCATTACAATATGGCAGACGCGTCTTAATTGAAAGAATTTGAAGACAACTATATTAAGCTGTTGAAATTTTGAACATCTTTGTCTTTTGGGGTAGGAACATCATGGAAATGAGGACATTGGTTATTATAAGCAATTTCTTTAATTTTATAATTTTTACCAAGCTGTTTTCTTGAGGGGCACCATAAAGCAGGATTGCGTGGGAACGAGTTAAACTTGCGTTAGACTTTGTTAAAGATTTATCAATTAATAATTAATGACGTCGGCGTTATGTAAGACCCACTTAATAAAATTGGAGAACCTTAATCGTTCATTGTCACGGAATCCGCCTAGAAATACAAGCGCCTTTCTAATTTGGATCTTGTTTTATGAGGCGCTTTATAAGGCGGTAGACTTGCAGTCTCGGTCATGTTGTGTCGCAGGGTGAAATGTTTTCCTGTCGTTCCTCAGCATTCTATCCGAGCCGCCAGCTACTATCCCACTGATGCGCACCACTTATCATTTGCCCATAGGCGAGAGACAAATGACTTTCTGTCACGGACTCGTGACCCAAGGATTGAAACTCTAGTGCGTCAAAGGCTGAGCTAACCGGGATCGGCGTCGTGGGGATACGGACTCGAGACCCAAGGATTGAAACCCAGCGCGTCAACGGCTGAGCTAACAGGCATCGGCGTCACGGGGATACGGACTCATGACCCCAGGATTGAAACCCAGTGCGTCAACGGCTGAGCTAACCGGGATCGGCGTCGTGGGGGTACGGACTCGTGACCCCAGGATTGAAACCCAGCGCGTCAACGGCTAATCTAACCGGGATCGGCGTCGCGGGGATACGGACTCATGACCCCAGGATTGAGACCCAGTGCGTTAACTGCTGAGCTAACCGGGAATGGCGTCGCGGGATTTAGAAAACGAGTTTTTTTCCTAGTTAACACTTCTTTTCTACAATGGGGAATTGGATTTGAACCTGCTCGTATACACACAGTAAAATCTTAAGGTTCATACCTCGTATTCTCTTCGTTTCTTATGATTTAATGCCATTAAGCAAAACAAAGCAAATAGTTCACTAGTTTTGAATTGTATATAATGGACCTATTTTGTGCTCAAGCATACATTGCAAGCACACAAAAAATCCACGTTCAGTTTCTTGCTTTTTTATTCATGTAAATTTGAACCTGTTTGTAAATTTTGATGACACGGCTGAAACTAAGTCATTGCACAATAACAATATTTAAGATTGAGCTAAAGAGAAATTGTAGTTTCGGTGAGTGCAAGATATAGCATAAAGTATTGTGACAATCAATTTTTCCCTACCTACCATGTTTTGTTTTTCAAATGATTGTATGTAAGTGTGTCAATGGCTGCTGGTTGAATGTAAATGGAAAGACGGGTGCCAGATTGTATGTAAATGGATTGGCGTGTGCTGGATTGTATGTAAATGGATTGGCGTGTGCTGGATTCTATGAAAATGGGTCAATTGGTGCCGGTTTTTAGACTTCCATAACACATATATGATCAGTTATTGGCCATTTAGAAATTAAACAAAAGAGTTTGTATTTCATTTGAAGGATAAAGAGAATATTTTGTTTTCATTGAAATATGAATTGAAAAAACCTCATCAAACGATATGGATCCACTGAAGCGGATTCACATAGAAATACGGTTATGTTTTTCTATTGGTTGTATATCCCGGTTAGAACAAAAAAAAATTCATGTCTTATAATTCGATATCAAAAAGTGCCGGTTTGAAAATGTTTCTTATAGAACTACTCTGTGCGAGTGCATACAAAAAAGCCTCCGCTGACCATAGATTGTCTTCGGAATGGATCAAAAACTTTATTCGCGGTGGATACCTAGCTTCATTGTATAAAAAGAAAATAAGGGCGAGATAATAAAATCACTGTAAGAATTGTTGTCTGTTTCTTGATTGTTTTCCATTAACTTTTATTTTCCTCGAAATTGACTTAATTATATTTTGGAACCACACCAAGCACTTATCAATAGCAGTCATGCAGAATTATTATTTCAAAAACAATCACCGTGGCCGTTTTATAGCGATTCAACCCATAACCAGACAACGCAAATTTTAATTAGTCAAATTGAAAGAGGCTGCAGGCGACAATTTCAAATTGATATAGTTTGAATATCTCGGGTGGAGGGGGTTGTTTGTTTGTTCTTTGGGGGTTTTATGAGCGGGAAATGTGGAAAAAGAAAATATAATAATAATGGTAACAAAGAATTTTTGATTGTCCACATTTTCCCAAAACTCTTTTTAGGGTTAATCTAATATTACTTTCGTTATACTTGACAAATTGTTGTTTTTGCATTGTTTGTAAATTGTATATACTAATTATAGCCATAATCTTTCAAAATTGATGTGGCTTTTTATTGAAAGTAATGAAAAACTGTCTTATATTTAAGAACTCTTCATTTAGATTTTCTGTACTGCATGCCTCGTTGCTACTAAATAAAAAAAAAACAGAAAAAATATTTTTATTGAAAACCTAGACTCTTTGCTTTTCAGTTTCATACAGTATGAAAATGATGCTGTTGGAAATACCAGGAATTCATGGTTAGGAGATCCAGTCCTCGATAAATGATTGAAATTCTGTTAAAAGTGGCGTTAAATCCTTTTCATACATTCATTAATTCCTGATATTAAAATCTTCTAATCGGAAAATTTTCCATTTTTCTCTTGATAATATGCGACCGAAATGACCAAGTGTAGAGCTTCTGAAATCAGTAGAAAACGTACTCGGTTGTTAATCTTGTAGTCAATCGAATCATAAGTCCAATGGTTCAGTGTACATGTACAAACTACAGAGAAAAATGTTTATGTTGCTATAGCGGCAGCCTAATCTTTCGCAAAAACAAAGTTATGTTCATAAGCCTCGTCATGCTGAACCCGGAATATTCCGGTTTTGGCAGGAGGAGTAGACCAAGATCAGACTGCACGTAAGTGCAGTCTGATCTTGGTGTACACCTCCTGCTTGTTCTTTTTCTGCCAGAGTTGTTTATGAAATTGATTTTTAAAAGAAATATTTATTTTTGAACAACAAGTTCTTTCGGTAATTTCAGCCCTTTGATTTTACAGCAATTCAGTAAGGTAATTTATACAGCATGATAAGGGTTAATGGCTTAAAGGGGTCAGTAGTTAGCTGAGCTGTGATAACGCGTAGCCTATGGCAGCATATTTCTGCCACCAAGGCAAAATAGCTATCGCGTTAATTTCGTTAGTCATCATATGTTTCTACCGGGACATCATCATGGTTTTAAACGTAAAAGAAACTATGATGATAATTAAAAGAATCGCGATATATTTCTAGTATGTACCAATCTAAATAAAAAAAACTGTCTTTATAAAAAAACTGACCACATTTAAATTTAAAAACCATGGTAGCTATCGCGAATATCGTGGCAGGAATGTGTCCTCATATTAGCCCTCAGTCAGATATTCCGATCTGAGCATATGGGCTAGGGAAGAATTTTTGATAAGCAGCCGATTGATAATTGAATAATGTTGTTGAATCATTGTGGAAAAAGACAAAAAAAAAAAAAAAAAAAAACACTATGCATGCATATAGACCCCTGAAATTGACCAAATGCGGATATCATTTAAGGAATCAATCGACCAATCAAATCACTCATTCAGTCCAGAATTGGTATTTGAAATCCAAATTTGCCGCCATTTGTGTAAAACATTTTTGTTGGTTTGGCGACTAAAATATCGTAACAACAGCTTATTCAAGGTGTAGTTACGACGTTTAGGTCGCCAACGAACCATTTTGCCCTTTTTTGTTATATGCCACCGGCTAAATTTTTTGTTTAACAAAATAACTCCGTTTAAACCTTTCTTGTTTTATGCAATTTTAGACTGGTCCAACTTGAAAGAGGTTGCAGACGACAATGAAAAATGCATGCAACGTAAAGCTGTAGTACGACGTTTAGGTCGAAAAAAACAACGTGCCTTTTGTTTTACGGCTATGGGCGTAGTTCATGCAAATTTATGTCTTTTGACGTCTAGGTTGATCCGTGTTGTTGGAGGTCAGTGGACAAGATCAGCGATCAAATCCTACAAGATCCTATGTAAGTGATTAACACCAAAAAACAAATGAGCCAACTGGCTGTAATACGCAGAATAAACTTCAGTTGGGTTTACCGATTAACTTTTCGTCTAACGGTGGTTGTTCTCTGTCACACGCCGGCACTGTTAATATCGCGAAATATCAAATCTGTCATAAAACATGACGTTTTATCTTTGATTGATGGACGTCAACATGGAAACGAGTCGTTAGGTATTTTGCCTAATTAAAGAGAAGATTAACTATCTGTCCATCTTTGGTGGTGACAAGATGGCAGATTGTAGGAATTTTTTCTTAGAAAGAATTCGGAATCCGGTCATTGACGCCGTAATTGAACATGAGGTATTATTGTCCTGAATAGAGATATATAAATCCATGATCAATTAAATCATTGCCAATCAATCGCGAATTTTAAACACTGAAAAATTAAAACAATTTCTCCTTTTCTCACAATGTTTTCTACCCTATTTGACAGATATTTTCCTATTTAATTGCTATTTGAAATATTGTCTGTACTTTCTTTCTATTTGGACCAGTCTAAAATTGTGTCGTGTGGCAGTGGGTTAATGTGTGCATTCACCTTTTTTGTTAAATATATGAGCCTGTGCGCGGCATGTCCAACCGTTTTATATAAGTGCAGACACAGAGCAGCCTGGACATCCACCCGGTGCATTGAGAATATTACCTGATCGCGTAAAGAAGCCTTGAGTCATTATCTATCTACATTTCCAACCATTACACATGTGCGCCTAAAAAAGACTCAGATCAGCCTGTGCATCCGCACAGTCTGATCAGAGTCTTCACTCTGCGCTCTGTAGATAGATACTGACCCAAAGCTTCTTAAAACAATCAGCGAATGTTCTAATTGCATAAAATGGCTGTCCAGCGTGCTCAATGTTTGCGAGTCATGCGAAATTATTGGAAATGTCACGCACAGACTCAAATATGAGTGTTTAATTCATTTTCTTTTTTAGGGGGGGGATATATAATTTTCATCGTATTTTTAGGGAGGTGGGTTATATTATTTTCGCCTTTTTTTCTCACAATACCTCCACGAAAAAATAGAAAAGTGTTCGACGTGTTTAATAAGTGTCCGACGCTGCTTTCCGAAATTCATGTCGGGTTACCGGAGTGATGACCTCTGCTGGAGAGTAGGGTGTTTATGTGATTCGATTAGCATGTCTAGCCAGTTTGTGCCTCGGAATTAAGTCTTCAAATAAGTTAGGCCTGTAGACTTGTTAGTCTGAAGTGCTTTCTTTTACATGTATGGCTTCGTTGTTCTTGTATTGAAGTTCTAAAAAGTGCCATGAATTCTAGTTAGAAGAGAACACATAGTTCTTTTGCAGAATTTACGGGTCAACGCTATCCGTCAAATATTCAATTGACCATTAATAACCCGTTACCACACAATCCCTCCTTTTTACGCCCCTAAAGAAGAAGACTTTGGAAAACATTGTGGAAAATGAAGAAATTGCTTTTATCAATGTTTTCTATCCAAAAAGACAAAAAATAATTTAGATTGTCGTCTGCATCTTCTTTCAATTTGGATCAGTCTAAAGTTTTGCTACTTTGGAATGACCATGCATAGTGCAAGTAATCTGTACCCGATTCTAATGAAATCGACTGCAATGGGTTTGATGGACAAATAATGAAATAGTCTACTTTAAAATCAGAATCACTCCATCTAATTAGAACCACGAATCCAAACAAAATATAGCAGGGTTGTTAACCCGTTACCAGATGACCGTGAAATTTTAGACTGCTCTAAATTCAAAAACTTTGTAGACGTCAATTTTGCGTCTTCCGAGTTATAAAAATATTGGACTTGTTACAAGCAATTTGTTCATCTTTTTACCAGATCACTGTGAAATTTTAGACTGCTCCATTTCAAAATCTTTGTAGACGTCCATTTGTTGTGTTTCGGATGTAAAAAGTTGGACTTCTTCATTTTCACAATGTTTACCAAAGCTGTTTGTTTGAAGGGCGTAAAAGGCGGGATTGTTTTAATGCTTTAATCCGCTAAAATGAAAGAGTATCACAGCCACATTATGCTATGCAATCTAGTCACGTGTAAATAATGCAATTTAGGTCAACGGCAAGAATAATGTGTGCAAAAACATCAAAACAAAAAAGAACTATTGCCTGACAAGATGCTATCAGAATCCGCGGGAATTCCTTCGGAACTTCTCAAATGGTAACATCCTTATCAAATATTAATTGTGGAAGCATTTAGCTTCATCTAATACCCTCAACTTTTCGAGGAAGTCTTAGAAAAGATAACCGTACAATATATCGTGATAACAGAGTGTAAATAATTTAGTTACATATTTATTTATATGTTTGTTCAGTTATTTGGATTAAATTACTATGGTACTATGTATTATTTAAACCCAAACTACCATAGATCAATGAAATACACAGTTTATTCTTTTCTGCTTAAAAAATCCCAAAATCCCGGGGCTAAGCGGTGACTTCGTCCGATTAAACACAGTTTTAAAAGATTACCACAGAAAATCGTATTTTTATATTCTTGATGAGTTATACTGAGGAAATGCTTGTAACGAGCAATTTCTTACTTTTTAACCATGTCTTCCCCCCATGTGGCTTTTATTTTTTAATTCTAAGCCAATTTGAAATGTCATCTGCGACTTCCTTCAGTTTTGACCTGTCCAAAATTTTGTCGTCTTGTAATGATTTAAAGGCGTACACGTATGATAATCATTTAAAAGTTATTGGTTTGAGGGAAAATGGTAACTGAAAAAAAATAATAAAAATAGAAAAAATACCTGGTAAAAATTCTTACATAATAAGAATAAGCATTTTCTTTTATTCAATGTTCTTCTCTGAAATTATCTCGGGGGTGGGGATGGAGGGGGGCAAAGAACTATGTGCAATTTGAAATAATTTCGTTTGTGATTTAGGTCGTCCGTTAAAGATTTGCTTTCTTTTGTATGTCCGTTACCAGTATATTTTGCAAACTAAACATCGTTGGATATCATAGTCGACGCTGGGGTAGGCGATCTGTCAATTTGTTAATAGGCAAGTCTTTTAACCGATTCCTGCACAATCCCTCCTTTTTACGCCTCCCAAGAAAAAAGCTTTGGAAAACATTGTGAACATAGAAGAAATTGCTTGTCTCAAGCATTTTCCTTAATGTCCACAATGTTTTCTACCCAAAAGAAAATTTTTCTTTTAATTTCATCAACCTAAAAGTGTCGTCTGCATCTTCTTTCAATTTGGGCCAGTATAGAATTTTGTCCTTTGGGATTTTATATATAATGAAAAGCAGTTTTACTAAGAACTGTACACTAATGTCGGATTAGGCTTACCTCTATCACTTTTACTTCTTCGATTGTGTGCGTTCGCGCAGACGCGCGCGCGTGCGTGTGTATGCGTGCGTGCGTGCGTGGGGGTGGGGCGGGCGTGAGTGCGTTTTAAGTCTTTTTTGTGTATTTTCAAATCACTCTTTACTGGCGTGTGAGGTTTTCCTTTTTGGTCCTTTTTTCATGGCCTTTTTTCTGTCACTTTCCGCGACTTTATTACTGTCTCTTTTTCTTTTTTCTGTCATTTTTTCTGTGGCTTTTACCGATCGTCAAAATGTCAGGACAATCCTTCTAATTATAAATCTAGCTTCTGGATAGTGATAAAATGACAAACAGTGACATATTGCATTTTCAAGTCTATAATCTGAAATTCTTCACAAAACGACATAGATCGACTTGGTTGAACAAGATGTGATTACGTCGCACAAGTTTCCGATGTGACACTGCCCTTTTCGCAATTAGCAATTATACATACGAAGACCGAATTCAACGAGGTCTCAAGCCCAAGTAGTAAAAGCTCCTCCTTGACTTACAGCATTGTAGAAGAATTTATATCCAAGCAATTTCTCCACTTTCCACAATGTTTTCAATCCAGAAAGTTGGAAAAATCCAAGATTTCATACACTTTAAATTGTCGTCTGCAACTCCTTTCAATTTGGACCAGTCTAAAATTCTCTCGTCTATTTACAGAATACCTGACTGAATGTTCCTTTAATGCCTTCCCTAATCCAAGCCCCCCGCCATTTCCCATTTATGTAAGATTGGATGGGCTTTATCGCATCTTTCAACAGTATTTCAGTCATTCCATGGCGACTAGAGCACCTTACCACGGATTCCTGGTATTTCTGACACCAGTACTACCACTACATCCTCTCCGAGCCTTCAGCTTCTCATCTCACATTGATTGGAGACAAATGGCGGAAAGGATATTTGCCGCGACCGGGAATCGTACCCTGAGAATCCGATGCGCTAACAACTTACCAACTGCGCTAAGGTTATGGCCACGGCTAAACACCTCCCTTCCCCCCCCCCCCGTTTATGTATCGACGACGAACTGTAACATATTTAGAACTTCGTTCGCACTCCCTAAATAGGTCATCATTGAATGTCCTTAATATCGGTGTTAATTACGTCAAATATTCTATGAATTGAATGTCATAACTCTGGACACTAATAAGCTAGAATGTCATAACTTCTGAGACACTAATAGGCTATAAATATATTCTCTTTTCTGGCGACAAAATTAATTAAATCCGGCGACACAAAACGATCATTGCCCAAAGGGTATGACATACGTGTTTCTCTGATCACGTTTCTCGAATCGTTTTTTGTCAATTTAATCTGTTTAGAAAAACAGCCTTGCTTAAAAGGAACGGCCATAAATCTTTCATAGACTCGACTGGCCATGTTCTCATAAGCTACATGTTATTTTAATCCATTACCGCACAATGACGATTTCTGACACCCTGAAGAAATACAACCATGAAAAAATGTCGTAAAAGGAGAAATTGCTTGTTACAAGCACTTTCTCCTTTTCTCACAATGACTTCTATCCTACTTGGCATTCATTTTTCAATTTTGGCGCAATTTGAAATGTTGTCCGCAAATTCTTGCACTTTGGACCAGTGTTAAATTTTATCGTCTGGTCTGGGAGAATTTTTGACAAGTCTAAATTAAACGAGGTTGTAGACGACAACCAGAAGTAAATTTCAATCAAGAAAAAAGGAGCATCATCTATGGTAGAAAAATATCACGAGAAAAGATGAAATTGCTCGTTACATGAAAATTTCTTTTTTATTATTATTTTTTTTTTAAATCTGTATTTTCTCAGTGCGTCAAAAACTACGTGGTTGTTTGGTAATGGATTAAACACGGGAATATTTAACATTTATGCACGTTACAGAGTTAAACTTGTTAAAATGGATGCGTCAGTGCCATGACCCAGGCATTCTTTGTTGTTGTTATTTATTTGTTTGTTTCTTTTAACCCATTACCAGATGGCAAAATATTTGACTGGTCCTAATTGAAAGGAGTTGCAGACAACAATTTGAAGTGTTTTTTTTTATTTTATTATTATTATTATTATTTTCATTTATTTATTTTATTTTTTCTTATTTTATTTTTTCAACTCTCTGGGTAGAAGATATTGTGGAAAATGAAAAAATTGCTTGTTACAGGCAATTTCTTCATTTTCCGCAACATTTTTTAACAATTGCTTTTCTTGAGGGGCGTCTAAATGTGTCATTGTTTGTGAATGGGTTAATCAAGTCGAATGAACGATATGGTGTGAAATTACCAGTAGTTTGTGTGAACAAAATAAGCTGTACTTCACAATATAGTGGTGACCATAGGACGCTGTATACGTAAATAGGATAAAATAAAACTTGACCGATCGATGTGTTTGCAGCCGCACATTGACCGATTGATGGATAGCTGACTTCGCCCACTGACTCCGCTGGCCACGCCCCTGACTTCGCTGGCCACGCCCACTGACTCCGCTGGCCACTCCCACTGACTCGTGACAGTAAATTCCACTTCGATATTAAATGGCGATATTTTTATAAATCTGAGGCAAGTACCAGGTAACAAAAAGTAAAATGACTAGTTGGCAACATAGAAGTCGTAACTACAGCTTTAATAAGCTGTAGTTACGACGTTTAAGTCGCCAAACCAACAAGAGCGCTTCTCATATAACGGCCAATCTTGGAGTCCAAATTACACTTCGGTTCAAAATGAATGATTTGATTCAACGATTGCTCCTATGATTGACAGCTGCGATTGGTGCAAACGATGAAATAAAGTTATGATACCATTGGCCTTATAAAAAAAATTATAAACGAAAACTGACGATCCGGGTCAAAATCATGATCTTGTGCAGCCTGATCTGAATAGCTGCATTTCACGAATTCCACGTGATCCCTTTTCGTTTGATATTCCTGCTAAAATACAATGAATGGTGTTTGTTTTCCGTTAGATCGCAGGTGAAAGTGTGAGTCAGGCTTCAATCAGTGTAGATAAGTATCATAACAATGGGGCAATTATGGGTGGGCATGAAATGAAAATGAACAATTCAGCTTCATCCCCCGTCTGGCAAATCTCATGATTAGGTTGATCTGACAGGTGAACAATTAAACGGTAGATAAAAACGAAGGTGAAATTTCATACTGGTATCTGCTTTTTCCAAGTAGCAAATATACTGATGATATTAACGGTTTAGCAATATGATATTATATTAACGATTCAACAAGAGCTGTTTCTGAGAAAGAGAAAAACATTAATAAGGAAGTATCTAACCGCACATGTGTTCAAAATTAAAATAAAATAAAATACAATCAGAATTTAAGATAAAATCAACTTGAACAACTGATGATAATACAACCTCTTGTGCGAGAGCAATTTCTGAGATATAAAATTGAAAACGAACGAGGAACTATTTAAGGGTGCATGTGTTTAAAATAGATTGAGAAACAAAATTAATCGGCAATTAAACTTTAAAGTAAGTTTCTTTTTATATAAATCGATGAAAAATAAAGAGAACATGTTGCTTTCCACACAAAAATACCCCCCCCCACACACACAAACAAAAATTCTGAACAAAAATGTGTATTAATCCTCTTTGCGTCTCTGTACAGATATCTATCTATCTGTCTGTCTGTCTGTCTGTCTATCTATCTATCTATCTATCTATCTATCTATCTATCTATCTATCTATCTATCTATCTATCTATCTATCTATCTATCTATCTATCTATCTATCTATCTATCTATCTATCTATCTATCTATCTATCTATCTATCTGTCTATCTGTCTATCTATCTATCTATCTATCTATCAATGTATCTATCCATCCATCCATCCATCCATCCACCCATCTATCTATCTATCTATTTATCTATCTATCTATCTATCTATCTATCTATCTATCTATCTATCTATCTATCTATCTATCTATCTATCTATCTATCTATCTATCTATCTATATATCTATCTGTACTCGCTTCTCTGTAAGTTTTTATCTGTCTTTTCATTAAAGAAAACGCGATATGTAGAAGAAATATGCTCGTTAGAAGCCTGCCCTGACAAACTAACACTATCTATCTATCTATCTATCTATCTATCTATCTATCTATCTATCTATCTATCTATCTATCTATCTATCTATCTATCTATCTATCTATCTATCTATCTATCTATCTATCTATCTCATAAGCTTACTATCTATCTATCTATCTATCTATCTATCTATCTATCTATCTAACTATCTATCCATCAATCCATCCATCAATCTATCTACCCGCTTCTCTGTAAGTCTTTATCTGTCTTTTCATTAAAGAAAACGCGATATGTAAGAAGAAATATATTCGTAAGAAGCCTGCCCTGACAAACTACCATTAGTCCTTCAGAGATTTCCTCGTGGAGTACCTCACTTAACACCCTCGTAATCAAATATTCATTCCGTCAGTAGTTAACCAATTGATACACGATCTATTTGTGACCTTGTCGATGTTTATTTTTTAGGAATCTTCAAATTTTGTTATTCCTTTACTAATGAATTATGTCATTTAATATTTTAACCGTATTTCTGTGATTTTTGAGTCGTCTGATTGCATAAATAATAGGCTCTCACTGTTATGGAACTCGATGATCGGGGGTGTTTTCAGCCAAAATCAACGTTTGTAGTTTACTTATTACGGAATTAATTCGCGGTTCTACTTCTGAATGACAATTCAAATACAAAATGTCTTTTCTTATAATGCTCGTTAATATTATTGTCATTCCTCTATTTATCATTATTTTTATTATTGGTTTTTTTCCAGAAAGGCTCTCAATATTCTGAAAACTCTTTATTCTCTATCGTAGAATTTATAAAGCATATATAGTTTCTTCTTCGTCTTCTTTTATTCATTTATTAATATTATTTTGAAAAGTCTCAATGGTATCCTCCGAATTAGTGATTCACGTTTCGATAGAGTTCTTATATCGAGTCAACTCAAAAAGGGAGTCACAGTATGTGAAAATAAATAGCTTTAGATGTTTATTATTATTCTATTTTATTTTTGAAATGATATCTGGCCATGTTTATGATTCTTATTATCAAAAATGATATTACCCATCAATTGTGTGTGACGCCCTTATTTGATCGATAACGAATGAGTGCAACATTTGATAACTTTTGCTAAAACTGGGATAATATGTCAAGACTTACCAAAGTGAGCACTCCACGGGCGACATTTTATCAAATGTCTCGAAACTTAGCCCGAACATGCTTCCTAGGTAATTTGGATATTTGGTCGCCTATGGGCAAAATCATATTCACTACAGTACATATCAGGCGGCACTCGGGACTATCAGTCCTTTGATTTTAAAATTAAAATAAGATTTAACCCTGTACCTGAGGAGAGAATACTCTATTCTTGGTTAAAAGTCGCTGCAGTCATACTTAGTTTATACTCAAAAGTTCCTATTCTAGAGGGCAGATTAAAAAAAATAATAAATTGCAATTAGCAATTTTAGACCCACTGTACCCTAAATAGTTTCCCTTTTAGCATGGCGTTTTCGAGTCTAGCCACTACGAGAAGTCTAAAATCCTAATCTGTGCAATGGCAGATCACTAACGCACATGTGCTTATGGATTTTTGTTTTCTGTAGCGACTATTTGATGTTTGGTAATTAATTTCTACCCCCCCCCCCGTTTGCGGTTCTGAAATAACGGGTTGCGTTCAATTGTTCAAACTTTTGTGATGGGCACCAAAGCATGTTTTTGAGACAGACGTGGCGTTTAACTACGCTAGTAATTAATTAATTTTTTGCAGTGAAAGAAATCAAGTCAACATTGACAGGAACATACACCCGTGTCAAACGACGATCGTAATGTGCTGTGCACTAAATGAATGTGATGTCGTTTTATCTAAATGCTGGTAGATGGGAAGTTGTCTTCAAAATTATAAAACGTTTGTTGTAAGCATCCGATTCATTAAGAAAATGTCTATCTGAGTTGAAGCGAAGGATGCTTTGAGACCAGTCGAAAATTGAATAATTCAGTAATGGACAATAAACGTAACCAGTCCTTTGCCAAAAAGTTTATCCCCTTGGTAGCATTGTCTTAGCCGATTAATTCCAAAGCAATTGAACGTTCTTCAATTCTTAAATCCCGACGAAACTGGCGAAAAGAGCTACACACTGTCATAACTGACCTTTTATAATATGGAAGTATGATTTTACCTGATCTGACAGTGGCCTAAAAGAGACAACTCTGTTATCAATTCTGAATAATAGGTTGTTTGATTTATCCCCCTTCTTTCTTTCCTCGTCAAATCAATTTCCGTATCATCACATTTGTCAGTTTTCTACTGTTAAAAGTGGAGTTAACCCCAACTCAATAAATCAATCAACAGTAGTTTTCGTCATTAGACAAGAAGTTATTTTTATTCAAATTATCTCCCAATTTTTCAATGGTGTATCCTATATGCTATTATTTTTCAAACGTGTATCGTATATACAATTATATAGTATTTTTATATGCCAGTTTTTCAACGGTGTATCTTTATATACTGTTATATACTGTGTCTTATCTCCCAATATTTCAATGGTGTATCCTATATGCTATTATTTTTCAATTTTAGAATTGAACGAGGAGTTCCGATTGTTCATACCCAACCCCCTTGACTGGCGAGCCTGTCCTAATCTAACGATACAATATCGGAGAGCAGCGCAGATGGGACAGGTTCACCAGTCTACCAACCCCCCTCCCAACCCACACACACACGCGCCGCATGGTCAATAGAAAGGGAAGCCTCGGGAGCGCGACAAGTATCATGTAGGCTGACCGGAGTCTAAATCTTTCTGAATTTAGGATTACCATTCTACCTTACTTTATAGCTATATACGGAATGCAACCTCCGCGGATTGATCTTAGAAGGACCCAATCTTTTTTTTCGGGAATATGCGGGTCATATGCCCTACTCTCCATTTGGGACACAAATTTTTCAGACGAAAAGTTGCGATTTATTAGTAATTTAAATGATAGAGTCTTGTCCATCAGCCTATATTTAACTTATGAAAGAAATCCTTAAACTAACAATTTAGTTATTTATGACCCCGCAAAGAAAGATCGGGAACAATTCATTCGATCGCCGTCGTTCCGTCCGTCTATGTGTCCACAAAAGGTTTAAATTGAAAAGAAATATTATGGCATTTCTCGAATGCTTTAAAGACTTACTTGCGTGTCAATATTCATTATTGGTATGTGGATAATTTACAATGCGCATTTTATGAAGGTTACACGTCCAAAGCGAATGTAAAATATTAAGTCTTATCTAGAAACTAAATCTTTATTTGTGAACATTTTGGTTACAAATGAAGAATTAGAGTTACAATAACCATATAAGTATCTGGCGAGGATACACAACAACTAACGACTAGTTCAATGCCATCCAACTAAGTCAAGATAAAACAACAAATAAGGCTGTATTTACAACATTTTCCTCGCCCAATGACTAACGGTACATAAGATAAACCATTAAAAATTGAGAAATAAAATACAGAATATAATAGTATATAAAATACACCATTGAAAAATTCGGGGATGAAACAAAGTATATAATAGTATATAAAGATACACCGTTGAAAAACTGGCATATAAAAACACTATATAATAGTATATACGATACACGTTTGAAAAATAATAGCATATAGGATACACCATTGAAAAACTGGGGGATAAGACACAGTATATAATAGTATATAAAGATACACCGTTGAAAAACTGGCATATAAAAATACTATATAATAGTATATACGATACACGTTTGAAAAATAATAGCATATACATGTAGGATACAGCATTGAAATATTGGGAGATAAGACACAGTATATAATAGTATATAAAGATACACCGTTGAAAAACTGGCATATAAGAATACTATATAATAGTATATAAAGATACACGTTTGAAAAATAAAAGCATATACATGTAGGATACAGCATTGAAATATTGGGAGATAAGACACAGTATATAATAGTATATAAAGATACACCGTTGAAAAACTGGCATATAAAAACACTATAGAATAGTATATACGATACACGTTTGAAAAATAATTGTATATAGGATACATCATTGAAAAAATTTGGGGATAAAACACAGTATATAATAGTATATAAAGTTACGCGATTGAAAACTTGTAATATAAAAATACTTTATAATATTATATTAGTTACACCATTGAAAATTAGAGATAAAACACAGTTTTCATCCTAACAATTTCTCTCGATGGTGTCAAAATGACCCCTGTGTATAATACACAGTTTTGATATCTAGAAATTTCTTTCAATGGTGTCAAAAGGACACTTTTAGTTGATACATGTACTTTTCTTTTATATTAATTTTCGATTCTTCATTTTCCATTATGACTTCTGAATCTTTGTTTCCTAGATGGGCGTGGCAATAATCTGACACTTTGACTCCATTAAAACATAGGAATTTTCTAACGGCATAAAGAAATGCCATTTAAGCCGATTTTTTAAGGATAACGCAAAATAATTTTCCGAAAAGCTAAATCCCTTTCAAGTCTAAAGTAGTTTGAACGGTCGCTTTAAGCTTGCTTGCAAGTCTCGAGTCTCCAACTATCAATCCGCCACTGCAAAAATCATATTGCATAATTGTTGACAGTCCCCCTAGCTCCCGAAGAAATCTAACATGGCATTTTAATAAATAAATAAATGAATAAAAAAATAAATAAAAAAAAAACAAATAAAAAAAGAACAACAAAACAAGAGGACCATGGTGATCCTATATCGCTCCCCCGAGTATGATGACTCAAGGCTTTATGGTATATACAAAATATAAAAGACCTACCGCTAAATATTTTGGAGAAGATTTCTAAAGATGTTCTCCTTTAATCTTAGGTATATTGAAGATCCTACCATTTAGAGCTAATTTCCAGAGTAGGGTAATTCTTGGAAGTATTTTGGTAGAGGGTCAATAGGCATTGATATATACTAAGTATCAAAGCTCTAGGCCTAATGGCTTAGGAGGAGAAAATTTTCTATTCCTTTCTAAATTCTTGGATTGCACAGTAAATGGCTAATTTTCAGAAAAAGGTAATTCTTTGAAGTATTTTGGTAAAGGGTCAATAGGTATTGATACACGCCAAAAATTAAAGCTTTAGGCCTTATGGTTTGGGAGAAGAAGATTACTAAAGATTTCCTTATTTATTCATTTGAAAAATCAGGGATAACAATGAGACGAGCTAATTTTCAAAGTAAGGTTATTCTTTTGGTAAGTATTTTGGTAAATGGTCAAAAGGTATTGATGCACACCAAATATTAAAACTCTGGGTCATATGGTTTGGGAGAAGAAGATTTTTTTAATTCTATGTAAAATCAGGGATCACACAGAAAAGGGATAATTTTCAGAGTACGGTAATTTTTAGAAGTATGTTGGTAGAGGGTAAATAGGCATTAATACATGCAAAATATTAAAGCTCTAGGCCTTATGGTTTGTGAGAAGATTTGGAAATATATTCTTTTTTATTTTTCTGTAAAATCAGGCATCGCACAGAAACAAGGTAATTTTCAGAGTACGATAATTCTTTGAAGTATTTTGGTTAGAGGCTAACAGAGAATGATTGATTCCAAATATCAAATCTCTATCTACATTTATGCATTTGACATAATAGAGTTATAATTAAAGAATAATTCTTTAAAAATAAAGCTGGTTTAACTTGTTCTTGAAAGTTTGAGTTTAAGTTCACTTCAAGCGAAAATTCATTCCAAACACTGACTTGAAAGAACAGAAACTGTTGTTAAATAAACTTGTTCTTAATGATTTCAGAACAACTGGATAGAGGGCTATTTCCCACCCTTCTTACTTCAAAATTGACCAATCGCTGGCCCCGCCCACTTACGCAGTTGGTCCCGCCTATTTACTCCGATAGGAAGTTCCGCTGCGATTTTAAACGTCGTTATTTTGCTTAATGGCCAGTAGCATGTAACAAGAAAGTTGTCTGGCGACCTAAACGTCGTAACAACATATTGAACAACCTTTAGTTAAGGCGTTTTGATCGCCAAACCAATAAAAATGTTTCAGTTTAATGGCAGCTAATGTTGGAGTTCAAATCTGAATTCCGGGCCGAAAGAATGATTTGATTGGTCGATAGATTCCTTGATTGACAGCTGCGATTGGTCAATTATGTCTGCAAGAAAAAACACCAAGGTTGGAATCCACCCTGTCAATGCACCATCATATTTTCAAGATCCATCGTTACAGACCTTCTAGTGTTAGCTACAAATTTTGGAACCCCCGCCCCCTCCCTCCCTAATTTACCAATCGCTGGCCCCGCGTACTTACGTCGTTGGCCACGGCAACCGACTCCAACAAGAAGTCCCGCTTGGATTTTTTACGGCGTTATTTTGCAAAATTTATGATGTAATAAAAAAGTAAATGGTTGGTGGGTGACCTAAACGTCGTAACTACAGCATGAATAAGCTGTAGTTACGACGTTTAAGTCGCCAAACCAACAATAAAGGTAAGCAAAAATTGCGCAAATGTTGGAGTTGACAAGCTCAGGTCCGGGCTGAATAGATTATTTGATTGGTCGGTTTATTCATTGATTGACAACCACGATTGGTCAAATGTTAATGATTGTAGATGTCTGTCATTTATGAATTAAAATATACGAAAAAGGTGTCTGAAGTTATAAATGATACCCCCCCCCCCGGATAATCATGAACTTCAGAAGTGAATTCATCCATTACCAGACGGTAAAAATTTCAGGGTGGTAAAATTAAATGCATTCTATGAAATGTTATACTATTTCAACTTTTAGGGTAGAATAACATTGTTGCAAGCAATTTCTTCATTTTACGCAATGTTATCCCGATTGTTTTTCTTAAAATGCGCCAAAAAGCGCACAGTCATTGTTTTGGAATGGCTAGATGAAAAAGGATTGATTGATTGGTTGGGGTTTAACGTCGCTTTTAACAGTATTTCAGTCATATCGCGGCGGCACGAGCACCTAACTATGGATTCCTGGTATTTCTCTCACCAGTACTACCACTATGATCCTTTCCTAGCCTCCAGCTGCAATCCTTCTTAGGTTAATTTTCCACCAAGAATATGTGCCGCCGCCGGGGATCGAACCAATGACATCCAATGATTGAAGATAAAGAGTCTGACGCGCTACCGATTGCGCCATGACGGCGGCTGGGTGGAAATGAAGAGTGTGGAAGGAGTAAAAAACTTAAACAAATTTAGATACTTAGATAATACGATATTTCGTACTACTGAATTACTCGGAATATCTAGGTTTTGTGTCGGAAAATTTTAACAGGAGAGACTGTTTGTGAACATCTTTCTCTCCCTTATCCCAATAAGTTTTTATTAGCCCATTCCCAAACAATAAAATTTTAGTCTGGTCAAAATTGAAATAAGTTGTAGATAACTTGTTTCAAGCATTTTTACAAGCATTTTTTCAGTTTCCACAATTTCTTCCAAGGCCTTTTTCTTGTGGGATGTTAAGAAGCGCCATTGTGTGGGAATGGGATAAGAGACGCGGCACGGTTTGTCCACTCTCATAAAAAGTTACACTATCGTTAACATTTTCCTGTTTTGCAAAATTGTAGACCTGTCCAAATTCAAAGGTTTTGCAGGCGAATATTTTAAGTGGATTTCAGTAATTTGAAATATAACCATTATATAGGGTAGAAAAAATTGTTACAGACAATCTCTTCTTTTCATACAATGTTTTCTTAATTATAAAATCTCAGGAACGTAAAAACCTGGGACTGAACAGTTTTTTTATGTTTCCTGAAGTTGCGCTAGTTTTCCGGGTTACTTTTCTTGAACGATTGGTATAATTTCCTTTGATTTCACTTTGCCGCGGTCTTAAAGCCTGTCGCAAATCCAGTAGGCCTATACAGTAGCGCACTTGTGTAAAACCCCGTGTAACTTGAAATAACCCCAAAACAACGACAACAACAACAAAAACACCGCCCCCCCCCCCAAAAAAAAATAAACAACAAACAACGACAAAACAATAAAATCTAGTGTTTTTATGAAAATCCAGACCAATACATCTTGAAATCGTTTCGACTGGGTTAGGGACTCTGCTCATCAACGCCGCCGTCATAGCAAAGTCTGTAACGCATCAGACTCCCAATCTTCAACCATGGAATGTAATCGGTTCGATCCCCGGGGCGACACATACCCTTTCCAACATTTGTCTCTTACCAAAACCGGCTAAGAGGGAGGCTATGAAAGGATGTAGAGGCAGTACTGGTATGGGGTCCCACTGGTGTGAGATATATCAGGAAAACAATGTCAGGTGCTCTAGCCGCCGCGATATGACCGAAACACTGTTTAAAGTGGCGTTAAATCCCATTAAATCAATAAAAAGATTAGTAAAAACCAAACGTTTATTATAGACGTACTCATGACATTTTTTGATAAACTATTTTCCTGTAACAACAACAACAACTGTACACGACAACCACAACTGAAATATTAATCGGAAATATTAAGGATTGGGAAGCAATGGCATCTCCAAAGGACGTGGTAAACCATTTTCGTTCAGCTTTTCATTTTTTCAACGCTGGTTTAACGATATGTACTTTTATGTTTAGAAATGTTTATTATCATGTCTCTAAAACTCAATGTGTACTCGTCCCTAAGGCACTTCGAGCCGTTCATAGAAATAATTCGAATAAGATAAACAGCAAGATAAATGCATGTTTTTAAAGCTGACAGTGTGATTAATATTAGGAATTCAGGAAATGTGTCACCATTTTATGAAGTTGAAGACCAAACTTCCCTAATTTCCTTTTGTGAGTAGTGACGAAGTATGAGATTGCTCGGACGTACCATACATCAAGGACAATCCCACGTTTACAAAGTCTGCCCTACTGTCCTGCATTATTCAAAGATATTTTTCAAGAATTTTGGAAAAATATTGGGTGGTTTGGTTCATTTCTTCTGACAGGCTTTGTCCAAAGACTTTTGTCTGTTTAGCATGTGTGCATCCGTAAGGACAGACACAGTACATACTACAGTACTCTCACTAAGGAACAATATAAGGAATTTTCAAAATTCAAACTGTCAAATTCAGGAAATTTTCACAAAATTAAGGAACACGTGTGATGTTAATGAAAATGGTCATTGAAAGGGGGAAGAATTTTCAGGAACTAGCAAGATCAATATGTTATCTTGCTGGTAGAACTAAAAGCATCATGTAAAATGACATAAAAGCATACCTTGTACCCTAAAGGGGAAAATGTGTACCTTTTTTGTTATAAGTGTTATTGAGTGACACACAGGGTTGGCTCTGGCTAGACATAATGTTGTCGCCATCTCTTTCCCCAAATCAAAAAAGTTGGGGCCAAATGGGAAAAGTCTGGGCTAAATTGAGATGGAGCTGATGCCAAAGTCGAACATTTCTTTACTGCAAATTTATTTTCTTAACTTATATGTTGTAAAGTAAATAATATACATATTAAAGAGGTTTTAAACTGTAAAATCGAGACTTTGGTGAGAAAAATGGAGAGAAGGTAATTGTAATAAGCCTTATATAATATGCTTGATTTGATAATAGAATAACATAGACATCTGTAGTTTTAAAAAAATTGGTTTAAGGATGAACATTCTTGGGTACGAATGAACAAAAAAGAAAAGATTTGTCTGCTTTTAGGACAGTAGAACTATTGAAATTTCTGTAAAGTTTTGACAAACTACCACTGTTACTATCAACAGCTCATCAGAATATTCTTCCTATGATTCAGTGCTTTAGCAAGGATTCGCGGTAGCGGTGCCAAGATTAGAAACTGACTGAAACTGTCAGCAGAAATATACTAAAATATGCACAAATTCGGCAATTGTATTCATGAAGAAAAGGCAAATGGTGGCCAGTTTAATTACATTTTTTTAAAGAGAGCCAATTAATGCGTGATATGCGTTATGCGCGTTAAATGAGGTCTACTGATGTATTTACTGATAGCCGTCATCTAAGAAGTTTGATCCAGTAATCCCTAAAACTAAGCCACGCCCTCAACACAAAACCAATTCGACACTACAACCAATGAGTGCATTTCATTAATCTGATTTGCTGTCAATCAGAACTGTAATTGAATTTGGCAATGTGTCGGTCTTGTGTCAGACTTCATGAAAAATGAAAATGAAAAAAACTTGCGCCAAAATTTTATTTTTGTGGCATTTTGTGACAATGGCGATCGACAGCGCAAACCCTGACACAGCCCTGTTGTATATCCTCCACAAATATGATACTTCACATTTCGGATAAATTAATACTGGCCCAAGCATTATTTAAGAAAATCAACCTGATGGCAAAAATTAAACAGACTTAAGTCTGACATCATTAGGTCTACTCAATTCTGGCAAGGTTTGTAAATGAGTGGCTACTGTTGTAGACTGTCAGACCTGTTCCTTCTACGATGCTCTTGGATAATTATATAAACATTAGATTAGCAAGGTAGCAAACTGGCTACAATTAGAATAGATCCCGTGTCAGTCGGTTGTTATGGAGATATTTTCGCTAAATAACTTATGGATTTATTTATCCAGGGGTATTTTATCAATGTTTGGTGAGAGCTTTAAAATTTTTGTTTATCAAACCCTTTATTTTTAGATTTTAGAAAACGTCGCAGTGATGATTTCAGGATGATTTTTTCTAATTGTAGACAGAATTTATGTCTGGGTCTGTTTTTCTGGATTTGATACATGTGACTGAACATTTACTTCTTGAGAAATCTTATACTGTATGGGTGATCCTAAAGACTGTCATCAGGACCAGATACTTTGGGTTTGCCATCTCATTGTTTAAGTACTGTTTACTCCCCAATGGTAATTGCATAATGGGGCATAACTTTAGATGGAGACTTTAAAGTTTAGGAAGTCAGTCTGATTAGCTCAGTTGGTAGAGCACTTGACTTCAAACCTCAAGATCACAGGTTTGAGCCCTGGGCTGACCATATCAACTAACATAACTAATTGTCTTTTGGATGAGACGTTAATTCGAGGCCCTGTGAGACGGTGCTATCCATGGAGCACATTAAAGAACCGGGCCAAGAACTCAGCAGTTTCCTCCTGTATCCTTGCACTATTCCCTGTAACAACTAACTGTCTTCTGAGGGCATCACTCATATGGGTATGTCCTACGGTAGCAACGATAAATAAACAGATATACATGTACATAGAAAGCTTGGGAAATCACTCAGAGTCAAGTTCAAAAGTCTTCTCCATTTGAAATGTAAGGTACATTCATATTTATATGTAGCATTACTAGGTGTTTTTTACTTTGTAACTTAAAAGTAGCATCCTAAACAGATCCATCCCAGGGGTCCAAAATTGTGACAATGGTTCAATTAGAGCCAGTTAGAAAAATTTGATATTCTTAATTTCAGCAACTAGGGCATTTATATTTGGACTCTTACATAACCTGATAGGTAATTACAATTTTTGCTTGAATTATGTCCCCAGGATTTAAAATACCTGGTAGCCTTGCTTAGGGGGCCTAAATTTTGGAAAATGCTGAATAATTAGAGCATGTTAAAAAGTCTGCTCTTCCTAACCTATGAGGCCTAGGGCATTCATATTTCTTATGTACCATAACCATACGATTTTGTACTAACTGTCTAAAAGTTATGCCTGTGGTGTGAAAAACAGTGCCAAATATTAATGTTAAAATTATTTGGCTCAAGTTGCATCTTTTTTATATCAAAAGTACTTTATCTAGCAGATGACTCAGGACTATCATAGTCCTCTTGTACTTCTTAATTTTTTTCAACTGTAGAGTTTCAGTTACATGTAAGCAGTACTTTTGATGTCTCTAAAGGTATTACATGTATTTAGAGATATTAATATATATATATTATATAATATATTAACACTCTTTCATGGAGAGTCATATATCCAACTCAGGGTCATATCATATAATCTTATCTAGAAAATTTTGCTTGAGAACCTAGCTCATGCATAGGTATGTTGTTATATCTCCTACTTTCCAAGAAAATCTATGTTTGTGTGTATGCCTGTTTGAGAGGTATATATGAATCAGCTTGCTGGTTGGTTGATTGGTTGGTCTGTTCGTCAATTATTTCACATTAATAATCCTTGGGTGACCCTTAATGACATTCCTTTAAAGCATTTTGTTAGGTTAAAAATCATGGCTTTTATCAGCAGTCAGGGCTTATTTTCATATATTAATATATAGTGAAATCTTTGAAAATTTTTGTCTCAGTAACCAGGTGAACATTTCCACCAAATTTCACAGGAATGATTCTTTGGTGACTCATTATCTGATTCTGTAAAAAGAATGAGAGAAAAAAAAGGCTTTTATGGGTGGAGCTAAATTCCATATAAGGTATATACTATAAAGTGAAAACTTTGAGAATCTTCTTCTCAGAAATTCAACAAGATAATTTCATAGGAATGATCTGTCTGTGACCCTTTATCACATTCCTTCATAGAATTTTGATCAATCAAAAATATGGCTTCAATGGACAGGGAGAATTTCCATATATGGTGTAAACATGAAAACTTCAAAAATGTTCTTCTTGGAAATTGGAGGAAACTGTATGACAGATTTCAACCAATTTTCTAAGGAATGGATCTTTTGGTGACCCTCTACCAGAGTTCTTGAAATTTTTCGATTGGTTTATTTATCTTGCTCAAAGTTGTCTCATTTCAGATAGAGATCAAATTATGGGCAAGGGGAATGGTGATACTGTCATTCTGAAAATTAAATTTCAAAAAATAATTCTTTCTGAAATGATTGCCTGCTGTGTTAAAGAAAACTAAATTACCCGAACCATAAGGATATTCAGGACGCTAGAGATATTCAGACATTCAGGGTCCTCTAGTTCTAGGAGTAATGGGTCTGTGTTTGAAAATCTTGTCAACTCATTTTTCCTTCAACTACTGAAAGGATGTGATTCAAATTTTTCATGTGTACTCAGTACCAACGAAAGTTGTGCATGTTTCATTTTGGTTACTGTCTTATTAAGTTTTCTGAGAATTATGGCCTTTGGTTGAAAAAAAAACCTCTATTTCAATAAATTTTTTATCCGTAATATGAAGCGGTATAGGGGTGTTGATGCTTTCTGTCCAAACTTTTTACGTCCGTGTTTTTGTAATTGAAAAAATATTGTAGAAAAAGAAGAAATTGCTTGTAACAAGCAATTTCTTCTTTTTCCACAATATTTTCTACCCTAGTGAATGGTTATTTTTCAAACTAAATCCACTTGTCTTTTTAATTGTCGTCTGCAAAACCTTTGAATTTGGACGGGTCTTAAATTTTGCAAGACAGGAATCCAGGGTTAATCACATTCATTGATAGTCTAGCTAATAAACATATGAAGGTACATATCATGGATAAATCACAAGTGATGCCAAAGTCAATGTCAAATATCAAATCCTTAACCCTTTCCTGTTCAAATACGGGATTTTACGTTCCTTTGATTTTATACTCGAGAAAACATATTGGAAAAAGAAGAAATTGCTTGTAACAAGCAATTTCTCCTTTTTCCACAATATTTTCTACTACATAGGACGGTTTCATTTCAAATGGCATCCAGTTTTCATTGTCATCTGCAACCTCTTTCAATTTGGACTAGTCTAAAATTTCCAACAATGGGAAAGGGCTAACCCCTGGTAAAAAGCTGCAGGTACTAAAGATAGTGATCCATTTTATTTGTGTTTTACACAATCTGTAATTTGCCACATAAGTTATTTGACCAAGTAGGATATTTTGCAAACTGAGGAATATTGATCTGACATTGTCAGAAGTGCAGTGTACAATAGTTGGAATGACCTGGATGAAATATTTTGATAAAATTCAATAAGTTTAGTCAATAGCTTATGTCAATACTTTTATACAAACTTTCCACACAACTCATATTACTCAAAGGTATGTTGGGATTTTTAAACAGACCCTGCGCTATATAAATCTTTCCACAAAACAGTCACCTTGAAGATATTTCAAGATACTTTAACCCATGTAATGCTGAATATAATCTTTTAAAGATCTGCATTAAAATCAAAGGACTGAGAGGTACTAATTGTTGGTCAATATTCCTTTTAAAAACCAACTTAAAAGGACAAAGAGGTGATGCAAACAAAAGTCAGACTGCATTTTGTCAAGACCTCCTGCCCAAACAGGAATATTCCTGGCTCAGCATTACAACATTCCTGCACAATGACGCTTTTTGATTCCTCTTAAGAAAAACAATTTGGAAAACATTGTAGAAAAAAAAAATTGCTTGTAACAAGGAATTTCTTTACTTTCTACAATGTTTTATACTCCCAAAGTTTAAATATCTAAAATTTCATAAACTTTACATTGTTTAATGCAACTTCGTTCAATTTGGACCAGTCTATCTTTTCATTGTATATGGCACTTTGTTTTATGGCACTGTTTTCCCTGATCTTCTCTCATTTAACCCATTCCAACACAAGAAAATTTTAGACTGGTCCAAATTGAAAGAAGCTGCAGACGACAATTTCAAGTCGATGGAATTTTAATTTTTTTCGTCTTTTGGGATAGAAAACATTGTGGATATTGAAGAAATTGCTTGTTACAAGCAATTTCTTCATTGTCCACATTGTTTTCCAAAGCTTTTTTCTTGTGGGGCGTAAAAAGGAGGGTTTGAGTTGGAATGGGTTAAAGCCCTCTGCAACCTGTTCAATTTGGACAAGTCTATAATTTCGTTGAATAGTTATCATCAAAATAAACAAAATTTGATACTGGTCTACATTAAAAGAAGTTGCAGCCAACATTTTATATTGTTAGTAAGTTGAAAAACTAATTATCATGCAGCATAATGTAAGGAATTGACATGGTTTGGTCAAGGCCAGCACAAAACTCTGCCACTGGCATTTTTTAAAAAGGATTTGTACATTTGACTCTAAACTGTAAACTTGAAAATTGAAGAAGGTAACTTAAAACAGCGCTGTGCATATTGTCTCATCGCAGTTCATAATTATATGGATGATAAGCACTGGACTAGGTGAATTTGGTCATTTGACCTTGAGCTGAGACCTTGAAGGTAGGTCACAAATTGTTACAGTCTGCACAGGGCCTCATCAAGTTAAACAGATATGTCAATTTTTTTGAAATCCATCAATTAACACTTTAAATATGCAAGGTATATTTGGTCATTTGACCTTGAAATGTACCCTTGACCTTGAAGGTAGGTCACCAGATTTTGCTCTTAGCATACTGCCTCATCAAGCTGCACACAAAATATCTTGTCAATTTATTTTGATATCCATCCTTAAATATTAAAAGATAATGCTCTAGACAAGTGACTTTGGTCATTTGACCTTGAACCATGACCTTGATCTTGAAGGTAGATTAACAAAACTTGCACTGTGCTCACCGCTTTTTTAAGCTGCACAAGCACATCAATTTATTTTGTAAAATCAATCCATTGATCATTAAAGAGAAGGATTTTATTATTTGACCTTGAACTGTGATCTTGAGGGTAGGTCACAGAAACTAGCACTTTTCACATTGTCTCATGAATATATACCATTGTATGAAAATATTGAAATATTTTGAAAATCAGACAAAGCACTTAGGAAATGCAGTGCAGACAAGAAACAGCTGATAGATTGACAGATGGGTGCTCTGCAGTGAGAGAATAAAAGGAGAAATTACCTGAAATAGCCTTTACTTCATTCCTTTCTTCATTTAATTCTAAAAAAGGATAGAAAACATTATGAGAAAAGATGAAATGACATGTAACAAGCAACTTCCCCATTCTCTACAAAAATATCTTAACCCATTCCCACACAATGACACTTTTAGAGCCCCCCCTCCCAAGCTTTGGAACATTATTGAAAACAAAGAAATTGCTTGTTACAAGCAATTTCTTTATTATCCACAATGTTTTCTACCCCTTAAGTAAAAAAACCCATAAAATTTCATTGATTTAAATATGTCATCTGCAAGTTCTTTGAATTCAGACCAGTCTCAAATTTTGCCATCTGGTAATGGGTTAACTTATTTTCCTTCAGCATGGCAAAAAGCAGGATCATGTAGTATTTGGTTAATGAGTCCAATGATTATTCTTTGTGATCATGATTTTGTTTCTCCTTATTCTTTCATTGATATCCGAAAAAGGATGATCCAAAGCATAACCACACCCCCAAAAAACTTACAAAACATATAAATAGATAAATGAACTGAACATGGTTCTAAGTATTTTTTTGCTGATATTTTCATTTTAAAGCAAAATAGGGAAATAGATACTGCTATTCGATGTTATTGAAATAATTTCACCAAGGTCAAAATCTAGCAGTGCTTTACAAAGTTTTAAAGAGTGATATAAGGGTAATCATTTATAATCCTATTAAAGAAAGAATTTTTAAACTAGTTTCATAACCTTGAACCTAATGTGTGTGAGCATGTGAATTTTCTTTGTTAAAATCTTAAGAACTTCTTTTTCTCCAACTCCTCATCATCATTTGTATTTTTTCATTACCAACAGCCTCTTACATTTAAACCATTACCACACAAGAAAATGTTAGACTGGTCCAAATCCAAAGGAGTTGCAGGTGACAATTTAAAGTTTATGAAATTTTAGGTTTAGAAAACATTGTGTAAAATGAAGAAATTGCTTGTTACAAGCAATTTCTTCATTTTACACAATGTTTTTCCTATTGTTTTTTCTTGAGGGGCATCCAAAAGCGTCACTGTGTGGAAATGGGTTCAACCCATCCTACACAATTGTGCTTTTTGACACCCCCCAAGAAAAGCAATAATAAAAATAATAACATAGTGGAAAATGAAGAAATTGCTTACAACAAGCTATTTATTTATTTTCCACAATGTTTTCTACTCAGAGAGTTGAAAAATTATAAAATTATCTAAGTTTAAATTGTAGTCTGCAACTCCTTTCAATTTTGACCAGTCTTAAAAATTGTCATCTTGTATTGGGTTAACAAAAAGTAGAGACAAAAGAATGAAAACATTACAATCAAAAGGCTGATAGCACTGTATAGCTGGTAGGCAGGGTCTGTATTTAGTTTGAGATACAATTTTATAGACACTTTTGGCCTAAAATGGACAAAGAAGTGATGCAGACTAAGATCAGACTGCACATATGTGCAGGGTGATCTTTTTCTTTGCCTACTGCCAAACAGAGTTAAGCATGACAAGGGTTAATCCAGGCTAGATTAGAAAAAGTATTGAAAGAGTCAAAGCCTGGCTTAAAAACTTTTATGTTCTAGACCAGGCTAAGATCAACATGTCTTAACTCATTACCAGACCACAAAATTTTAGACTTGTCTAAAGTGAAAGGGGTTGTAGACGACAATGTAAAGTTTGTGAAATTTAAGATTTTTCACATTTTTGGCTAGAAAGCATTGTGGAAAATGAAGAATTGCTTGTCACTAGCAATTTCTTCATTTTCCACAATGTTTTCCCTAAGCTTTTTTTTCTTTGGGGAGTCTAAAAGCGTCACTTGAGTTGGAAGTCTTAAAGGAAAGAAACCTTTTAGGGAAAAGAGAAAAATTGCTTGTAAGTATATATAATGTAGGGGATCATTTCGAAATGATGGTGTACTGTTTAGAATGGGAAGTAATTTGGGATATCACTTGAACTATGCACAGGGACCCTGGACTTGAATGAAAGATTTAATTGGACCAATTGTTAATAATTGACATAATGGTTTGATGTTGCACAATTTTTGGTACCATATATATCTATTATTTCCTTTCCAATGTGTTCCTTGAATTCCAACCCAAGATCACGGGTTGACCATATCAACTAACAAACTAATTGTATTTGGGATGAGACGTTAAACCGAGGCCCAATGTGAAGGTGCTACCCATCGAGACGTAAAAGAACCAGGCCAAGATCTCAGCAGTTTTGTCCTGTATCCTTGCACTATCCCCTGTAACAACTAACTGTCTTCTGGGGGCGTTGCTAATATTGGCCTGTGCTACGTAAGCGACGATAAATAAACAGAAATACGCACAGGATTTTAGATCAGACACAATCTTGTTATCTTGAGGTGTGCATGAAGTTAAGAGCTCTACAATTTTAGCTAATCAGGCTAACATATACTAAGGGAAAAAAGTTTAGCAATTTTTTTCGACCTACATTATTTTTCAAAGTAAATGTATAAACCTTATAAAATCAGTCTCGTTTGCAATTTTTAAATGCTAACTTACTAATTATGCATTAAGAGCACGTTTTCCTCGCTTCTAAAGGCTGTCTGACGCATTTTTGCTGAAACACGTTCTGCACATGCTTCCACATGCACGTGAAGTCTATATCCACAATATCTATCCCAGTTTATTGGTTAGCATCAATAACAAGATAACTCATTAAAACATTTAAAAAAATTCAAATGGGACGTCGCCCAGGGCTTAACTTAGACCAACAGAATATAGCCATCGGTATGCTGGCTGGTGGTATGATGGTAAAAGAGGTGGCTCAAAATTTTGGTGTGAGCCAATGTTCCATTTCAAGACTTAGAACAAAGTATCGTCAATTAGGCACCGTCAAAGACAGGCCACATTCAGGCAGGCCACGTTAGACTACCCAACGTGAGGACAATTACATCGTGACATCAATAGCACTCGTATAGCCAGTTTGGTCCAAAATGCAACGGGAACACGGGTCTGTGCTCGTACTGTAAGAAACGTTTACGCGCACGTCGACCTTACGTTGGCATTCCTTTGACATATGCACACAGAAATGCAAGTACACCTTCGATGGCCAAGACAAATGTGGAATCAGGTCCTATTCACAGACGAATCCAATTTTAATTTGATGTTTGCAGATGGCAGGGTACATGTTTGGAGGCGTGATGGCGAAAGGATGGATCCCGCCAATGTCGTTCAACATGACCGTTTTGAAGGCAGCAGCGTCATGGTCTGGGATGGTATATTGTACCGTGGCAAGACTGACTTGGTAGCTATTCAGGGAAACTTAAATGCCGTTCGATACTGCACCGAAATTGTCCAGCCAGTGGTATTGCCGTTCTTGCGTCAAGGGCTTGCTACCATTTTTCAGCAAGATACTGCCCGCCCACATGTCGCTCGGTACACATTGAACCTTTTACAGACTAATAATGTTGATGTGTTGGATTGGCCAGCCAAATCACCGAATCTGTAACCGATCGAACACCTTTGGGACCATCTTGGTAGGAGAGTAAGAGACAGGAATGACGTTAATAACGTTATTAGAGACCTGGAACGTGTTCTGCGTCGGGAATGGGGTCGTATCCCTATGGCCATTAACTGTAGGCTCATTTCCAGCATCAGAAGACGCTGTGATGCCGTTATTGGCGCAAACGGTGGACACACAAGATATTAAATCTTTGTGTTACTTTTACTTCCCTACCCCTACAATGTTTGACGCTGTACAACAAACACATATGACCTTGAAATCATCTGATTTTTTTAAATACTGTGGATAACATAAAAGATCAATGTGTGAAAATATGGTTGAATCCAAAGCTAGACACCGGAGAAATTGGCTGTAACGTACAAAATTGCTAAACTTTTTCCCCTTAGTATATCAAGCTCATGTCTGGTTTTCATGGTGATTTTAATGTTTAAAGAATTTGGTGTAGTTTTAGTTTCATAATATTAGTACTTTAAGTTACATTACACAACCTATTTTACCACAAAAGCAGTAATTCTCATTATGAATGAAATAAGGTATACCCTTTACAAATTCTGAAAATTATATTCGGAAGTACAAAATTCATCGATGCTATACTAAAACTTCTTAACCCATTCCAACTCAACAAAATTTAAGACTGGTCCAAATTGAAAGAAGCTGCAGACGATATTTTGAAGTTGGTGGAATTTAAATTTTCTTTGTCTTTTTGGATAGAAAACATTGTGGATAATGAAGAAATTGCTTGATACAAGCTATTTCTTATTTTCCACAATGTTTTCCAAAGCTTTTTTCTTGAGGGGCGTAAAAAGGAGGGCTTGTGTGGGAATGGGTTAACCCATTCCCACACATTGACGCTTTTGGACGCCCCTCAAGAAAAACAATTGGGAAAACTTTGTGTAAAATGAAGAAATTGCTTGTAACAAGCAATTTCTTCATTTTACACAATGTTTTCTATGCAGAAAGATGAAAAAATCTCAAATTTTGTAAACTTTAAAATTTTCGTCTGCAACTCCTTTCAATCCGGACCAGTCTAAGATGTTGCCATCTTGTAATGGGTTAACTACAGCTGAAGTTGCAACTTTTTGGTAGAACACAGTCAATTTTGGGGATGTCCAGCCCTGTCCACTGGTTTTACTGAGATATAAAATGGGGTTGTTTTGAAAAATTTTGTTTGGGGACATAAAACTATACAAAGAATCATTGCAGGGAAACCTAAATGTTTTAACTTTATACGTCTTCAAAGCAAATGAAAATGTCTGGCATAAATGATGTGCAATCACTTTCAGGTTAACCTGTTCCAACACAGTGATGCTTTCTGATGCCTTGAAGAAATAGGGTCATGGAAAACTTTGTGGGAAAATGAGAAATTACTTGTAACAAGCAATTGCTCATTTTCTCACAATTTTTTCTACCCTATGTTGGCAATTATTTTCCAAATTCAGCTCAAATTTGAAGTGTTGTCTGCAGCTCTTTCAATTAAAGGGAGGTATCGATGTCTCTGAAACCTAGATAAGAAGAATTCGGCAATCCCCAAAAATATGCTTAAACGGAGAATTAATACTTAAATTTGAGTCACAATTTGTTTTCGTGGTAATCTGACAGGCTTAAAGTGGCCTTTTTTGGTTATATAGGAAAGGTTCAGCGGAATTCCAGGTTATCTTTAGATATCATGGAATTTGGTTGTTGACACCGCACGACTTCATTCGCATATGACCCAAAGTCATAGGAAGGTAACAAATTGACAGGCGAAATAATCAATGTCCTAAATTATGTCACATCAAATGGTTGGCACAAAACAATGGTAAGTGTCTATATTCGTATTAACGCTTAATAATGGCAGTTGTGGACTGATCTTTACAGAATTGAAGACTGGCTAGAGAACATAACTCCTGATGAGGTATTGATGATGTTTGTGCCATATGGGATTCCAACGGTTGTACGCACTGCGTGAATGACCCAATTTTCTTCGCAACTGTCTCGGCTTAATCTAAAAATAGATTTACAGCCTTAACCTGTTAAGTTTGGGTCAACCAGGATCAGAAACTAGGTCAGATGGTCAAATCTGGGAAAAACGTTATGTGCAATCAACTTGGAAACTGGTCAGAATGATTGTCTTGATGAAATCTTGGACTACTGCTAAATTTGCACAACTAGAGTAAAAAACAAGGTCACTAAGCCAAATCAACCCGAAAAATTGGTCAGAATGACTGTATTGAAGTTTTGTAAAAGAATCAAAATGGGTCAACTGAGGTTGAAAATTGTCTTACCAGGTCAAATTGTTTAACCCTTAGCATGCTGAATAAAAATCCTCTACAGAACTGCTGACGGCACTGGATACACTTATTTAAGATCAATAATTATATTGTAAAATCATTTTATAAACAACTCTGGCTTAAAAGAGACAAGCAGATGGTGTAGACTAAGATCAGACTGCACATATGTGCAGGCTGATCTTTGTCTATACCTCCTGCCAAAACAGGAATATTCCAGGTTCAGCATGACAAGTGTTGAAAACATTCAAAATGCTATAAAGGCACATTTTTCCTTAATCAACCTGGTCAGAATGATTGACATGTACTTCTTGTACGAAATGGTCACTAGTTCAAATCTGGAAAAGCCTTGTAGATATTCTAAAGTTCTACTATTTATGCTCATCAACAATATAATTTGTCTGAATGAGTGTCACTATAAAATTTTGACCAATTGAAAATCTTATCACCTGGGATCAAAAACTGGGTAACCAGGTCAAATCTTAGAATGAACTTTTAGATCCTATAGAAGACACTTTCTATTCTCAGTTAACCCATTCCAACACAGCAAAATTGTAGACTGGTCTAAATTAAAAGAAGCTGCAGACGACAATTTCAAGTTGATGGAATTTTGAATTTTTTCATCTTTTTGATAATGAAGAAATTACTTGATCCAGGCAATTTCTTCATTTTCCACAATGTTTTCAAAAGCTTTTTGTTGAGGGGCGTAAAAAGGAGGGACTGAGTGGGAATGGGTTAACTTGAGAATTTGTCAAATTGATTGTCTCTATAAAATGTCCTAGTTTGACACTGGGTTATCTAGGGTCAAAAACTAGATCGCTAAGTCAAATCTTTGAAAAAATTTCATAAACATTCTAGAGGCATCATATATAAAAGTCGTTTTAGCTAGAAAACATTGTGGATAATTGTAACAAGCAATACTTTATTTTTCTACAATGTTTCTATAGCTCTTTTCTTGACAAATGTAAAAAAGCAGGCTTTTTGCAGGTCAATGGGTTAGACTGATTTGAATTTTTAGGATTCGTTTAACATCAGGGAATGTTAAATCCTCTGTTATACATGATTGTATTATAAAGAAATAACCCAACCATGAAAATTGTATTAACTGTGTTTGTATTCAAACACTTATAGTTTCTCACACCGGATATATGTCAAAAATATCCTTTATTTTATTCATTGATTTGGGAAATCACAACACTGTACCCATCTTATAGGATCTCCCTAATAGTACCTCCACAGCATTATCAACATTGAAAATCCAAAAATGCAGTGAAATTATGGAAGATGAAGTGGATTAATCCATTCCCACATAACCCCCCTTTTTACGCATCTCAAGACAAAGGCTATGGAAAACATTGTGGACAATGATGAAATAACTTTTCTTAACCCTTGTCATGCTGTATAAATTACCTTTCTGAAATGCTCCCAAATCAAAGGGCTGAAAGCACTGACAGAACTTGTTGTTCAAAAACCAATATTTCTTAAGAAATCAACTTCATAAACAACTCTGGCAGGAAAATTACAAGCAGGAGTTGTAGACTAAGATCAGCCTGCACATAAGTGCAGTCTGATCTTAGTCTACAATTCCTGCCAAAACCGGAATATTCCGGGTTCAGCATGACAAGGGTTAATTTTTCCCTCAACAATCCTAAGTTGAGTAAATATTTCTTGGATTAGAGAAATATTAATCATGGGGTCCTGGGTATGATCCCTGGTGTGGCAGACACATCCTTCTGACATTTGTCTCCCACCAATTGGTGAATTATTGTGAACCGAAATGGGATTAGCAGCTGGAGGCTCAGAAAAGGATCCATTGCTGTAGTGGTAGTACTGGTGTGAGAAATACCAGGAATCCATAGTTATGAGTGAAATACTGTTAAAAGTGGCCTAACCCTAACCCCATATAAACAAACAACTTGGAGAAATACAGTTAAAAGAAAGAAGATTCATTTCTTGTTTTGTGTATTGAGGAAATAATTAATCATCCTTATCAGAGTATCAATGAACATTTATTAGGAGAAATATGGTATATGTAATTAATCAGTTAGAAATAAGTTAATAAATTGTTGAAAGGAATATGGGACACTGTACATATATGTCTTTGTTTAATCTTTGTTCTAAACTACTTAACCCTTGTCATGCTAAAGCCAGAATATTCTTGTTTGGGCAGGAGGTATAGACAAAGATCAGCCTGCAAATATGTGTAGTCTGATCCTAGTCTACACCACCTGCTTGTCTCTTTCAAGCCATAACTGTTTTCAAATGAAGTATTGACCTGCAGCTAGTGCTTTCAGTGATTTCAGTGATTTCAGTGATTTCAGTGATTTCAGTCCTCTGATTTTTGTACAGTTCTAAACAGGATTTTTATTCAGCATAACAAGGATTAAGATTGAAAGTATGGTATCAGAATAATCAGACAAACCTAGCTTACAATTTAAGGAAGTCACATATATGTTATTCACATGACTGATTATCATACTCGTCTTATAACCTTACATCAAATATTACACTGAAGGTAAAAAATAAGTTGACAACAATATTGTTTACACTCTAGAGACCACATTTTGGCCCAATCTTCACCTAACTTTGTCACAAATTTTATCTCAACCTTTGTCATGCTGATCACAGAATATTCCTTTTTTGGCAGGAGGTATTTACAAAGATAAGACTGCACAAATGTATACACCTCCTGTTGGTCCCTTTTAAGATTTTGATGATAAGACCCTCTCTAAAGTGTCATGTTTCTTTGTTCAAATAAGCACTCAGGGGAGCAATCTAGGTTTATCTTGGCCCTCTTGTTTGACCACCCATCAATATAGATATAGTTATAGCAGAAAATTAACCTTTTCCTGTTCAATTCCTGGACTTTACATCCCGGTTAATTTATAATTGTATCAAGCAATTTCTTCTTTTTCCCACAATATTTTCCACCCTACTGTATGGTTATTTTCAAATTTAATCCACATTCAATTTTGTCTGAAAAACCTTTGGATTTGGACAGTTCCAAAATTTTGCAAATTAGGAAAGGTTTAGATTCCTTATCATCCTGCAATACAGACAAAGATTTAAAAAAATCATGCAGAGCATTGAATTGTTTGAACCCTGAAGTTTCCAAAATATTGCTCTTCATACAAAAAGAGCATACAAATTCTGAAAGTGACTCATATTGAGTACTCAAATTGCAGAACAAACATGTGAAAGCAAATTCATACTCATGAAATTGTGTTAGCCTTCTCAGCGGAAATGATGCAGAGGTCAGTTGGCAAAAAGTTTTGTTTGTTTGAATGGGGTTAAATGCCACTTTTAACAGTATCTCAGTCATATGGCGGAAGCTGGAGCACCTGACCATGGATTCCTGGTATATCCCATACCAGTATTGCCATTACATCCTTTAAGAGCTGCTCATCCAACATAGGTCTACGATTATCCATCCATTGGTGGGAGACAATTGTTGGAAAGGATTTTTGCTGTGACTGAGGATTGAACCCTGGACCTAATGATTGAGACACGCTACCAACTGGGCTATGGCCGCAGCCTGTCAAAAACTAGACATTGTCGCAAAGCAGACTAATATCCCCCCCCCCAAACAGTGCTTGTCCATATAAAAGTGGTATCCGCAAAAAGGCCATAACAAAATGGACATTTTAATTATCTCAGTCAATATCTCAGTCAAAGATCAATGCAAAATAGGGTATGCACATGTCTGACTTGCACCGAGTATTTCTTTGAATTTTGAATCAAATCCGTCCAATGGTTGCTGAGAAATTGAGCGGACATGATTTTTCACCAAAGGACCATAACTCTGCAAAAATCAATGGACCGTAACCAAAATGGAACATGCACATCTCTACTTGATACTGATTATATCAGTGACGTTTGAATCAAATCCCTCCAATGGTTGCCGAGAAATTGAGCGGACACGGACACGAAAAAGCTACAGACAGACAGACGGACAGATGGACTCCAATATGGGGGGGGGGGTATAAAAAAGCTATCTTCAGTATATCAGATCATCTAGAGCCTATTTATGATGTTTCTGTCAAGCAACTCTGATCAAAAAGTACATGTACATTGTATGTTGAAATTTTTCATTTAACAGGAATCTTTTTGTGTGAGATGAAGTTGTGAAAAATTAGTTTTGTGGATGGGTTTGTGAGACTATACCCTCTGTAAATCAAAAATCATCGACTAATCAAATTACTCATTTTTGTCGGATTAGGGACCTGAGTACTGTTTGAAGTGAGATAATTTGTATATTGAAAATTTATCTTCTTAAACCGCAGACTTTAAAGGGACAATCAGGTAGTTTAGACAAAGATCAGACTGCACATAAGTGCAGGGTGATGATCTTTGTCCTTACCCCTTGCCAACACAGGGCCATTCTGGGTTTAGCATTACAAAGATTTAAGAAGGTGTAAATAATACTACGTATCAGTGAAAAACTTGTTTAACTTTTTTCCATCAGTATAATGACTACAATAACCGGTCCTGTGAAGGTCAGATGATAAATCAGTTGTCAAGCCAGTGTCAGGCTAATAATAATATAAAGGAAAATCTCTGTAACTGACATCTTCTTCCACACTTGGGCAAATTTGAACTCAACTTTGAGGAAAGTTTCTTTTGGGGTCATTTTTAGCTCACCTAAGCAAGAAGTGCTCAAATAAGCTTTTGTCTGGCGTTCGTGGGTGGTCCGTTAATAATTTGATTAATCACAAACCACTGAGCCAATTTAAAACAAATTTGGAAGAAATGTTGGTGGTCCCCTTTAAAAATAGCTAAAAAATTGATATTCGTTGAAATTTCTGGTTGCCATGGCATCAAAAGTGAAATTTTAGAATAATCTTTAAATATCTTCTCTCATTGACCTCTTTCAAAATAGCTAAAATCATGACCCTCAGGTCCCCAGGGGCAGAGCCCCAGGGGGGTTTGTTCGATATAGACATAAGATTAGAAATAAAGAATTATTTTTTTAAATGACATCTCTAAAACAGCAGGGCATGTGACTGAAATGATTTTAAGATGGTCCTAAGAATGGTTTAAAATAGCTAGAATCTGTTCTCTGCCAAAAGTGAAATTGAAAAAAAAGTCTTTAAAAATCTTCTCCTAAACCAGTAGGCCTAGATTATTTGAATGATGCCTCAGTGCATTGCCCCCTTTCAAGATAACTTATATCACCACTATTGGGTCCCCAGACAAGGTTAAATAAAGACCCATTACCTCACAGTTTCAGATTTTACACACCAAAGAAATATAGCTATGGAATTAATTGCAAGAAAAGAAGAATTTTTTTTCCTGAACTATTTTCTTAAGGGGCGTGAACAGGGCATTCTCTAGCGATCGCCAATGTCGCCAAATGCGAAAAATTAACCCATTCCCACACATTTGCACCATTTCACGCCGCGTGAAATGGTGCAAATGTGTGGGAATGGGTTAAGTCAATTCATAGAAAAACAGCAAAAACTGTGTAATGGAGACCACATTCTTTAGCTCTTGCACATATTTATTTCTTTTTCTCTTTTTCTTCCTAAATCAGGTCCCAAGCAAGGTATTGGCAGAACTTGTAATGAATATGATATTTTATTATATACCTACATATTTTCCTTGTAAAATAAAGGCATTGCACTTGGAATTGGTCATACATATTATAAACAAAATCCTAATCTGACGTTGTAAAATACGGTTCCATATATGTGTTTGATGACATAATTTCTTCCTCTAATTAGGGTTATATGAGGAACAATCACAAAAAAATGTAAAAAGGAGAGAAATTATTGTCAGATAGCTGTTATAAATGATCCATATTTTCAAATCTTAGAAATGTGTAGGTATATAATAAACGGAATACATGTACTATGGTGTGGTATTGATCAAAACCTTGTATTGGGTCCTTGATGCGAAGGAACATTCTGATATTTCACTCCACCTATCTCTTTATGAAGTAATAAATTACAGTTCCTAAGCAGCTTGGATCCAATGTAAGGTGCCATATCAATACAATATAACATGATATTCCTTATGCACTTTGTTTTAGTTGTTTATTTCATTGTTGTATATTCTACCCAATTTTAGACCAAACAGTTGTAGACTACCTTGATCTCACAATTAAAAGTACTGGTGTTTCAATCTGCATTAGAATTGGGGTTAACCTAACACTTCACTTGAATCACGCCCCCACACACACTTACATCACCTACCCTTTAATATTGTTGTTCTTGATTTTATATGAATATCACAGACATGGTTAAACTTACACAATTTTACTTTGATGAAATGTCTTTTCTCATCGAGTGTACTGTCTAATCTATATGATTAGGCTATAAAATAATTTGTAAATTGAAATAGAAAAAAAATTGTATTCCTCCTAATAAATGCTCCCATGACCTGTGCATAACAAAAACAGGGAAGTAGTAGATGTGCTATAAACCTTATTTTTATAGTGATATTTCTGTCCAATTATTATTTTCTTCTTTGTCTTCATTTGTTTTTAGGATTATTTCCAACAAATAATCATTTGAATTATGGTTTGGGTTGTTTTTGTTTTTTTATTCCAAGAAAAATATCCAAAACAAACTGAAATTACAGGATCATTTTTGTAAACATTGGGGATGGGCAAACTATTAGGAGAGAGAGGGTTTATTAGGAGAAATACAGAAAGAAAAAAATATGAATTCAAAGAAAATTGTCTTGTTTCAATTTCTCTTCCTTTTCAAGAAAGATGAATAAGTGAAATGAGTTTAACAATTGAATGAAATTGTTTTCTGTAAATTTTCCTTTTTGTCACATTTTGCTTAGTATCATGTTCACTATGTCCATCATGTTTTTCTATTTTTGCTTATTTCTCATCTGTAGATTGTGTAAATATAAAGGAATATTAATATTTCATTCTTGAATCTTATTAACTTGTCTCTGTCTGTCTGTCTCTCTGTCAGTAGACTGAACACAAAAACTTAACATTGAAACATTATGTTATAAATATTTGGCTCCAGTTGCATTTTTAAAATACCAACATGTACTTTAATTTGCAGGTGACTCAAGTAAGCAATTTAGAACCATCTTTGTCCTCTTGGTTTTTCATTGGATCAGGTTGGTACTGAAGAACTCCGAATTTCATGATAAATTTTCATTTCGAGCAAGGATAAAGCAGATTTGAATATGGACACCGGATTACGATACAGTGGGGATTACTTGACATGACCTCTAATGAACAGTAGTTCTATCCTTGAGTCAATGTAAATGCTATTACAACTGTTAATTACCGAAAAAAAGATTTGATAAAAAAAAAATAAAGCAGATTTGAATATGGATACCGGATTACGCACAGACTGATCAGAGTCTTCACTCTGCCCTATGTATATTGATACTGGCCCAAAGCTTCTTTACGCAATCAGCAAATGTTTAAATGCCCCGAATGGCTGTTCAGGGTGCTCAATGTGTGCAAGTCACACACATGCAAAATGGTTGGAAATGTCACGCATAGGCTCATATATTTTGCTAGAAATATTTATTGTTATATAATATTTGTTATTTGAATGGTACAATGCATGATCAATGACCTTTGTTGCATCCCACACAACTGAGAATTTACTCAAATTTCAATTTTGATTAAATATCTTAATTCTACCTGATGGCTTTAGAAAGCATATCAAAATTTGAGATAGAATTACTACAATAAAAACTCTACAACTCTCTTCAGTGATTTGTAGGCCAAAATAATTAAAAACTTGAGTATATTCTTAGACTGGTAGCAAAATGTATCCCATTCATTGGTCCTGATGTGACATGGACAAATATATTTTGCCATCTGATATCAAGTTTAAAGTTAATGTTTGTTTTTTTACTTTCAGGAAATTAGTATCAGTGAAGCGCCACCAGGCTATGATCAACAAGGGGACACAATTATGACAAATACCCCACCTACTTACTCAGCTACCGCCCCAGCCAGCGACATGGGTGAGATATTGTAACGTACACTCGTACAATCAAGCATTTTGACGCAACAAAGAAAGAATAATTGATGGAAAAACAATTGCAGAGCCACTATTGAAAAAAATTTGTTGCCCTTGAAATGAAAGATAATTCATCTTGAACAAAAAGCAAAAGATTATACTATTTCTTAAACTTAATAGCATAGGGCAATATTTACGACTGTTCCAAATTGAAAGTAGTCGCAGATGACAATTTTAAGTTTATGAAATTCAAGAATTTTTATGCCCCCACATTGAGAGATTGGGGGCATATTGTTTTACCGGTGTCCGTCTGTCTGTCTGTCTGTCCGTCAGTCCGTCTGTCTGTCTGTCTGCAAAACTTCAACTAAACATTTTCCTTGAACTTCATCCCTAATTAAGTTACAATGCTAATATTTGGTATGTAGATAGGTCTCAACAAGACGCAACTGGGGAAGGTCATTTTATCAAGGTCAAGGTCACAATTTTAACCCTTTTCCCTTAAATGTTACTCAAAAACTTAACCTGCCAACTAAACATTTTCCTATAACTTCATCCCTAATTAAGATACAATGCTAACATTTGGTATGTAGATAGATCTCAACATCCCGCAACTGGAGAAGGTCATTTCATCAAGGTCAAGGTTAAAATTTTAATCCTTTTCCATAAAATTTAACTCAAAAACTTAACCTGCCAACTAAACATTTTCCTATAACTTCATCCCTAATTAAGTTACAATGCTAATATTTGGTATGTAGATAGGTCTCAACAAGGCGCAACTGGGGGAGGTCATTTCATCAAGGTCAAGGTCACAATTTTTACCCATTTCCCTAAAATTTTACTCAAAAACTAAACCTGCCAACTAAACATTTTCCTATAACTTCATCCCTAATTAAGATACAATGCTAACATTTGGTATGTAGATAGATCTCAACATCCCGCAACTGGAGAAGGTCATTTCATCAAGGTCAAGGTTAAAATTTTAATCCTTTTCCATAAAATTTAACTCAAAAACTTAACCTGCCAACTAAACATTTTCCTATAACTTCATCCCTAATTAAGTTACAATGCTAATATTTGGTATGTAGATAGGTCTCAACAAGGCGCAACTGGGGAAGGTCATTTCATCAAGGTCAAGGTCACAATTTTTACCCATTTCCCTAAAATTTTACTCAAAAACTTAACCTGCCAACTAAACATTTTTCTATATCTTCATCCCTAATTAAGATACAATGCTAATATTTGGTATGTAGATAGGTCTCAACAAGACGCAACTGGGGAAGGTCATTTCATCAAGGTCAAGGTCACAATTTTTACCCTTTTCCCTTAAATGTTACTCAAAAACTTAACCTGCCAACTAAACATTTTCTATAACTTTATCCCTAATTAAGTTACAATGCTAGGTCATCTTATCAAGGTCAAGGTCAAAATTTTAACCCTTTTCCCTAAAACAAAGAAAAAACCCCAATTAAAATCACCCTGTTCCGGGGGCATGGTGTTTCACAAACACATCTTGTTTTCATAACTTTTTGGGGATAAACATTGAAGAAAATGAAGAAATTGCTTGAATCAAGCAATTTCTTTATTTTAAACAATGTTTTCACAATTTTTTTTCTTGAGGAGAGTCAAAAAAATCATTGATTTGGAATTGGTAAAAATATTTTCCTCTATTTGTTTTTCAGCACCACCTCCATCCTACGAGTCTCTATATGGTAAGGTCAAAAGGGCAAGGGTGGAGTCAGATGGTAATGTGGACTTTGGAAAGAAAGTTCTTATACTCTTCTGCTCAACAAGTAAGCCATTTGTCTCTATCGTTAGCGTTTAACCATTTCAAAGATGACTGTCCTGGCCTATAGACTCCACTGGCAAGGCTCACAAAGGAAGCCAGGAACATGTAAAGAAAAGCAAAATCATTGTTTGGCAACTTAAACATTGTAAATAGAGCTTGAATAAGCTGTAGTTACAATGTTTAAATCGCTATATAACAAAAATGTTACATTATTGTCTGCCAATGTTGGAGTTCAAAGTTCAAAGTTCAGTCAAAATGAATTATTTGATTGGTCAATTGATTCTTTGAGTGACAGCCACAATTGACCAATAACCATGTAAACCTGCATATGCTATGAGTACACATTAAATTGATCTTTCCAACTTTCAAAGAGTAAAATCAGTAGCATTTTGAATAAAAACTGCAGATTTAGATTACCACTATTCCTTCTTTTTATTACATACCTTCACATTTTAACCCTTTTCTGTTCAATCACTGGTTTTTACTTCCTGGTGATTTTATAATTGAGAAAATATTGTAGAAAGAGAAGAAATTACTTGTTACAATGATTACATTTCCCTTCTAAAATGATTTCACATTGAGAATTAAGACTTAGAGACAAGAATTTTTAAAAATAGAATACTGTGATGTAATTTTAATCAAAACAGTGGATTAGGAAGTTGCATTATATTTTGATATTTCAATTGACCGAATAACAAAATGCTCCTATACATCTCTGATTCAATATATGGCATCAGAATAACATATAACCCGTTCCAACACAGAGGAATTTTAGACCGGTCCAAATTGAAAGGAGCTGCAGCCGACAATTTCAAGTTGATTGAATTTTGAATTATTTCGTCTTTTTGAATACAAAACATTGTGGATAATGATGAAATTGCTTGATCCAATCAATTTCTTCATTTTCCACAATGTTTTCCATAGCCTTTTTGTTGAGGGGCATGAAAAGGAGGGATTGAGTGGGAATGGGTTAAACATGACATTCTGTATATTTAGAGCTCTGAAAACTGGATTCATCCATTCCAACACAATAACAATTAATGCTTGAATGTATAGAATTTTCGATTGGCTTTTGATGAGAGTCATACTATTTCAAACAGGCTAGTCTGGCATTAGCCCTTTCCTATTCAAACCCGGGTTTTTACATTGCTGTGATTTTATACTTGAGAAAACTTTGTGGGAAAAGAAGAAATTGCTTGTGACAAGCAATTTCTTCTTTTCGAACAATATTTTCTACTCTGTAGGCTTGTTTATTTTTTCAAATTGCACTCATATTTCATTGTGGTCTGCAACTTCTTTGAATTCGGACAAGTCTAAAGTTTAAAAAAATCTGTAAAGGGTTAATCATGTAGCCTTGTCCTTGGAATAGACATTCTAGTCCCTGGCCAGTATGTGTGTAACAGGCAAATAAATATTCAGCATCATCAATGTCCTAATCACACAACCACCACCTCCTGTGGGTTATTTATGGTGGGCACCAAATGTAACCTGCAAATTGATATTTGATTCTGTCAGGTTTTGAACTAGGGACCTCTCTTCCCCAAAACAAGGGCTGTATCACATTTTTATAAAAACTAGCTTATATCGCAAGGCAGTATAAGCACCCCATTTACATTAACCCTTTTCTGTTTTGCAAAAATTTAGACCTGCTCAAATTCAAAGGTTTTGCAGACAACAATTAAAATTGTATTTAATTTAAAAAATTACAATACAGTAGGGTAAAAAATATTGTGGTAAGAGGAGAAATTGCTTATTTCAAGTAATTTCTTCTTTTTCTACAATGTTTTCTCAGTTATGAATTCACAGTGAGGTAAAACCAGGGATTAAACAGGAAAGGGTTTAGTGGCTACATATGCAATATGCAGAGAGTCCTTAGTGATTAGACTTTACCGTTATATAACCTACCAAATTCCCACACAGTCTTGCTTTTTACAACCTTCACAAAAAAGTTTGGAAAACATTTTGAATAAATGAAGAGGTTTGCTTGTAAAAAGCTATTTCTTTATACCCACAATCATTTCTAACCTATAACCAGATGACAAAAATTTGGACTGGATCATTTAATTCAAAGAGGTTGAAGATAGCAATTTGAAATATTAGAATTTCTTATATCTCTGTTTTTCTGGATATGAAAATAATGTAAAAATGAAGAAGTTGCTTGTATAAAGCAATTTCTTCATTTTCAACATTGTTTTCTAAACCCCTTTTCTTGAGGGTTGAAAAAATTTGATCATTCAGGAAAGGGTTATAGATTGTTCAAGGAAGCAGAATACTGTGTACAAAAAAATATTTACAGAGCCTCATTGCCGTCTACTTTTGTTTCAGTTGGCTGTACCATTATGTTAGGGGTGATGTTAGCCATTCCTATCTCAATGATTGTAATGGGTAGGTAACCATTCTGTATTTGTTTTTGGAGAAAAACCAAAGATATTGTCATATTCTTGTTGTCATTATGCAAAAGCATTGATATTTTGTGATGCATTGTATCTCTAGTATTACTGAGGTTATTTATCTGAAACTTGGAATAAAATGTCAAAACAGTATAGGTAACTCTAAATGCATTTGTGTAAGAATTATTCCCCTTTTTGAACTAAGTTTTTTATTATCTAGCATCAAGCACCCAACAGCCAAACATCGTGCACTTGTAGGCAGTTCTCTTGTAATCTGGAAATGTTATGTTTAAGGAAAACATATTTAGAAAGAGAAAACTATTCTTTCTTTTCCCAGTATTTTTTTTACTCAATGTTGGTTCAAACTTCTGTAAACTGATTTTACCTACATCTCTACTATCACTGCACTTGGGACCTCATATTTCACTTGCTTATTACTTAGGACAAGACCTTTCTGCTGTTATAAAGTTCAAGGTCATTGGCCAAGGGCAAGGTCATATGCATGCTGATCCTGGAATATTCCTGCTTTGACAATAGATGTGGCAGGTGTATAGACTAAGATCAGTCTGCACAGACATGCAGTCTGATCTTAGTCTACCCTATTTGCTTATGTTTGTTTTTGTGAGAGAAATCTTTGAATAAAAGATCGATCTGATTATGTCAAAGTTTTCAAATATAGTGAAAAGAGGAAAAAAATTCAGCAGGACAAGGGTTAAGAGGTACTTTTTCAAATCAAGACTACTGCTAAATGCTGTCTGCAATCACTCTCAAAGTGGACCATTCAGAATTTTTCTCTCCTGATTAAACCATTACCAGACGGCAACATTTTAGATTCGCCCAAATTCAAAGAAGTTGCAGATGACAATTTAAAGTTTATGAAATTTTGTGTTTTTTTTCAATTTCCTGGGAAGAAAACATTGTGGTAAATGAAGAAATTGCTTGTCACTGAGTGGGAATGGGTAAATGGTTATGGTATTCCTATTTAGACCCCAAGACTATCAGTTGTGGCTGCCAAGTTTATAGTGTAAAGATATTTTAAATGTCCTTTCATTTATGATTTTTTGTGAATTATTGTGGTTATTAGGAGGATCATTTCTTGCTTTAGTAGTATAAATGTTAAAATGACTGGGCGTGCCCTTTGAGCTCTGACAGAGAATTGGACTTAGCCCATTCCCACACAATTGACCATTGCAACTGTCAGTCAAATAACCATTGAAATCATTCAATGAGTCCAGAAATGAAATTTGATCTCAGACATTTGCCGCCATATTTGTTAACCTTTTTGTTGGTTTGGCTGCTTAAATATTGTAACTACAGCTTATCGAAGCTGTATTTATGATGTTTAGGTGGCCAACCAACTATACTACTTTTTTATTCCATGCTTCTGGCCATATATTTTTCAAAAAAGTGCCATTTAAAATCAAATTGGGATTTCCTGTCAGAGTCGCAGGGGGGAGGCTAAAGAAGTAAGTGTCATTTCCTCCTTTTAAACCCTTTCCTGTATAATTAAATTTTGGACAGGTACAATTTCAAAGGTTTTGCAGACAACAATTCAAAGTGGAACATATTTGAAAAATAATCATTCAGTAGAGTAGAAAATATTGTGTAAAAAGAAGAAACTGCTTTTTACAAGCAATTTCTTCTTTTTCCACAATGTTTTCTCGAGTGTAAAAACACAGGGGCGTAAAAACCAGAGATTAAATATGAAAGGGTTAAGTCCTTTAATTAAAGAGCTTTGGAAAAAATTGTTGAAAATGAAGAAATTGCTTGTATCAAGCAATATTTTATATCCCAACTGACAAAAAATTAAAATTCCACCAACTTGAAATTGTCGTCTGCAACTTCTTTCAGTTTGGATCACTCTAAAAACTTGTTTTATGAGTATGAGTTAAGATATTAAATGCCGTTTTTTGCAAACTTTATAGCCAGTAAATGGCATATACATCATAAGACAAACAGAATGCTTGACATAAATGTCCATTTCAGGAAGCATTAGATTAATCAATCATTATTTTTGGTTCCAGTGGCTGAAAGCCATTGAGCTTTTCTCATGGTGCTTTGCCATCCTGTGTTAGTCTATGCATGAGTGTATCTGTCCATCTGTAAACTTTTACTTAAAAAATCCTTTGGTGAACAGATTCCTTCATGAAATTTTTATCACATGGGAGGCGCTAATTTCCTCATATAGTGAAACTTTGAAAATCGTCTTCTCATAAAGCAATCTATGGAATACAAAAAAAAATTATAAAAGTGATTCTTGGATGACATTTTCAGATTTTATATTTTTTTAAATGAAAAAAAAAGAAGATGGTTTTCATGGGTGGGGCTAAATTCCATACATGTTGCAACTGGAAAACTTTGAAAAATTTCTCAAAATAACAGTTTGTGGAATTCAATTAATTTTCACATAAATGATCATTGGGTGACCCCTCATCAGATTCTGTGAAAATAGAATTGATGGGTTGAAAAACATAGCTTCATGGATGGGTCAATCTTCATTTCAGAATCAAATTAATAGATTCATGCAAATTTCACAGAAATACTCTTTTCAGATTCCTTCAAAGAATTTGAATCAGTCTAAAAATCATGACTTTTAAAATTGGTGGGGCTAAAGTCCTCATATGGTTCATTATGAAAATTTTCAAAATCATATTCTGGGAAATGGGATTTCAACCAAATTTTAGAATATGATCTTTTCGTGACTTTTGATTTTTGAGGGACTTTAATAGGTTTAATAATATTGTGTCAGAGGATTGTACTGATTTCAAGGAGATCACATAGTGACGACAGGGAAATAACTGATACTGCTTTAAGGAGCATAATTGTTGCATCAAAGAAAGTTGCCACCCTTTAAGTAATTTGTAAAAAAGCAATTCTTTCTAAAATGAGTTCTCCTTGGTGTTGGAATTTGGTAAACAATGAGATTTGTTTATAAAATTTGACAAACTATTCATCACTGTTTACTTTTCTAGTCATTCATGTATTTTTCCAGGTGCTATCTATAAAGATGATTGCCCAGCAGAAAGAATGATTCCAATTTACTTGATTGTGGGTGGATGTTTCACTATTGTCAAAAATCTCTCGACGCTGGGTCAGAGATGTAAAAATAGAAATGAGGATGACAGCGATGAAAAGAACGTAAAGACAAACCCATTTGATGGAATTCTCAGCTGTTTCTTGTTTGCCTGGTTTATTGCAGGTAAATGTTTTATGTAGTTTGTAAAAAAATGTCATACTTTATAGAAAAACAATGCAAGATTTAGAAAATATTTTTTGTCATTCGGAATTTCTTTATTCCTGATAATGCTTTCCATGTTTTAATTTTTGGCCTAAAACCTGGCATTTCGTTGGTTAAATTTTCACCTATTCCCACACAATGATGCTTTGATATTCCTAAAGTAAAATAATTGGAAATCATTGTTGAAAATGAAGAAATTGCTTGTCACAATCAATTTCTTTGTTTTCCACAATGTTTTCTACCCAGAAAGTTGAAAAAATATTAAATATCCTGTAATTGAAATTATTGTCTGCAACTCCTTCCAAGTTAGACCAGTAAAACATTTTGACGTTTGGTAATGTGATAAACGGATTGCTGAGAGGTCTAGTGTTTTGATCTTGTTGTAAAGCTATTTACAAAGTTGAAACTTGTGCTTCTAAGCTGAGCCTTTATATTGTCATTGTTGCTTTCTTAACCCTTTGTAATACTGAACTTGGAATATACCTGTTTTGGCAGGTGGTATAGACTAGGATCATCCTGCACATATGTGCATTCTGAACTCATTCTCATTCCCATTTAACAAAAGGAGCTGTAAACTTTTTTTCAAAAGAATTGTTAACCTACAACTGGTGCTAACAATGCTTTCAGTCCTTTGATCCTGCAATTCTCGAAGAAATTTTTACTAAGCATGACAAGAGTTTAGAAATGTTCAATCCTGCTAGGGTCAGTATGTCTCTTATGAAATTAGAGGTATATGCTCTATGTCATTGTTTCAGGTAATGTTTGGATCTACAGAACCTACAATGAATGGAGCAGCGACTCAAATGCTGATAATTTTTGTGATCCAACTCTGTATTGGTACGCTTTCTGGGTAACAACAGCAACCTACATTATGATGGGAGCGGCTTGTTGTTGTGTTTGTACGATTGGTATTCTAGCAGCGTGCTGTGGAGCGGCGTCAAATAGTTAGATGGTTAACATTTATTGGTTATTGTTTTGAAATTGAGATCATATATTTTGTTAAGAATTTTGGAATTATTCATTTGCATCAGATAGACAGCATTTACAGGATTATTTCTTTTTATATGATTTAACTAACACAAGAAAATTTTAGACCTGTACAAATTGAAAAAAATTGCAGACAGCATTGTTTTGTTGATAGAATGTAAATAGAATCTTTGTCTTATTTTGTAGAAAACATTGTGGATAATGAAGAAATTTGCTTTTTTCTTGAAGGGCGTCAAAATTCAGGATTGTGTGGGAATTGGTTAATATACTGAAGGACAAAAGTACTGTAGTTTTCTTGTATTAACTTAAACCCTTGTAAGATGTTTATTTTCATAAAATACTGGTTTTGTCAGAAAACAGATTCACAGCAAATGATGCTTGCTTTAGTCCATGAACAAAGTTAATGAGATTCCTTTATGATCACAGAAATAGGTGCATAACAGTGAAATTCTCTATGTAGCCCTTTTATTCATTTATATTCCAACAGAAAAATACTGTAGAATTGCATTTTATTTTAAGCATAACATGTTTTTTTCAGTTGTGTTGTTGGATATAAGAAAAGTAAAGACTTTATGTTACCGAAACATTTATTCAATTATTCACACACTTTTCTGATGTTTTATTCTTGAGTTGCATATCAACTATTTCCAAAACTATTTTAACTCTTGCCATGCTGATCCCGGATATGCATGTTTTTGCAGGAGGTATAGACCAAGATCAACCTGCACATAAGTGCAATCTGATCTTAGTCTACACCACCTGTTAGTATCTTTAAAGCGGCATTTGTTTGTGAAATTAATGTTCAAAAGAAAAACAAGTCATCCATGAGGGCTTCCAGTGCTTTCAGTGCTGTATTCTTGGAAATCTATTTTTTATTCAGTATATAAAGGGTTAATTTGATAGGTTAAATGGTCTCCTTTACATTAATGTCAATTTCGCAGGTATGTGATAGCAAATGAAAAATAAAACTCACATCTTACTTGTAAATTCTCACAGCCTAACAAGACTTTTGTAGGTATTTTGTCAAACAATTACCTGACACAAAAATGTTGGTTTAGTCAAATGTGAAAGTAGATGCAAATGACAATTTCAAGTTGAAGGAACTCCTCAGTCTTTTGGGGTAGAAAACATTGTGGATAATGAAGAATTTACTTGTAGCAAGCAATTTCTTCATTTTCGGCAAAGTTTTCCATGGTTTCTTGAGCATAAATAAGTGGGATTGTGTGGAAATGGGTTACATGCCTTAACTTAAATAAGGTCACAGATACATGTATATTATTGGATATTGTTGATCTGTTGAAAAATCAGTGCTCATATTTTGTATATGTATGTACATATCCTGTCTTGTTATACACCTGCTTATGGCAAGGTCCATGTCATTTGTGATTGTTAAATTTCTGCAAATCAACTGTTTCGAATTTCATAGCCACATCTTTTCTATGATTATAAAGACTTGTCAAAAATAAATAAAAGATAGATCTTTTCGTTTAAAAAACCTTTCTAACAGTCTTTCAATTTATTTTCTTTGTTTATTTGCTTCTAATCTCAAAGTCATGCTCAAGAGTATTTTGCCCATAACCTTGTTTAGAATGATCTTGCATTGCATTTATATAATATAAAGTTTTGTCTAGCTTGCAAACATTAATACTTAGCAAGTGTTGATGAAATGATAAATGGGACAGAGATGTATGACAGCAAATAGGAGTTTTAGTACAATCTTGGTAAAACCCAAGGGAGTTGGAGGATATTCCCAAGATTGCATCGAAATGACCTGCCACCATCTTATTTTGAATATTTAGCGCTGTTCAGATTGTTTGTATTGCGATAAGTTAGTCAAAAATTTATGTTAATTGACCAATTGCTGGTAGGCTGTTGTCCTGCTCATTGACTCTGACAGAAAGTTTCACTTTGATTTTAAACGGCTTTATTTTGCAAAATTTATGGCCAGTGGCATGTCAAAAAAAGGTTGAAGTGATTTTGATTTTCGTAGCTAATAGATTCTTACACAATTCTTTACATCCCTAAAGAAAAAAAACTTTGAAAAAAATGTGGAAAATGAAGAAATTGCTTGTGATTTCTTCCTTTCATACAAAGTTTTCTACCCAGTGAGACAAAGATTTTCAAAATTTCATCAACTTCCAATTCTCTTCTGAAACTTTTGAATTTGGACTTGTCCAGAAATTTGTTTGACTCTTACAGGATTCAAACCTATGTGGATACTGCAATGGACATAGTTGAGAATATTCAATATTCTATGAATAGAATATTCAAAATTTATCAAAATGTTGATTGGTAAAGGACTTGATATAAATGTCAAGGAGATATTTTGACCTTAAATCAAAACAAATAGGGCATTGCCACACAGAATATTATGTCATAGATTAGTTTATGCCAATGTCTTTTAAGATAGTACTAGAATTATTTTCAACTTATTATCAAAGAGCTTTCCTATACATGAATAATGCTCACAACTTTACCTCGATTGTGTGTTTTTATAAAAGACACATCATGTCTGTCTCTGTAGCTGTCTGTTATTTTTAGCTCAACTGTTTTCGGAGAAATCCGGGAAGTTGTTATGGCTAGGTTGTCGTCAGTGCTGCCTCATCCAAAAACTTTGACATTTTGTAATATCTCCGACACTTTTCTCTTAACCCATTCCAACTCGACAAAATTTTAGACTGGTCCAATTTGAAAGAAGCTGCAGACGATATTTTCAAGTTGGTGGAATTTAAACTTTCTTTGTCTTTTTGGATAGAAAACATTGTGGATAATGAAGAAATTGCTTGATACAAGCAATTTCTTTATTATCCACAATGTTTTCCTCAGCTTTTTTCTTGAGGGGCGTAACAAGGAGGGCTTGTGTGGGAATGCGTTAACACTTGTCATGCTGAATAAAATCCTATTTAAAATTGCATTGAAATCAAAGGACTGACAGTACTGGATGAAATCATTGTGTGTTAATATTTCTTTTTTGAAAATGTATGTCATAAACAATTCTGGATTAAAAGGGATAAGTAAGAGGTGTAGACTAAGATCAGACTTCACATATATGCAGGCTGATCTTTGTCTATACATTCTGCCAAAACAGGAATATTCCGGGTTCAGAATAGCGGGTTAAAATATCTTTTCACTTTTATAAAAGCAATCTACAAAAAGAAGGACGATAACTCTGAATTCTTTTTTGAACTAATTATGCCCCTTTTTGGACTTAGAAACTGTGCCCATTTTCAAGCACTCCCTTCAATTTGGATCAGCTTTAAATTTGTCATCTGGTAATGGAATAACATTGCTCATACATCAAATTTAGCTTTACTCTTACTCCAGTAGTGGTGAGGTATATTGTAAGGAATTCAGAAAGAATGAAACGAGGAAGTGTGTGACATTTCTAGCAATTTCAGGTTTGTGTGAAGCGCAGACCCAAAGCTGCCTGAATTATCCACAATGTTTTGTAACCCCAGAAGAGAAAGAATTTTAGATTTCAATCAACTTACGATGGTTGTGTGCAGCTTCTTTGAACTTGACCAGTCTTAAATTCTGATGTCTGGTAATTTGCTTAACCCATTACCAGATGGTAAAATTTTAGATTGGTCCAAATTAAAAGGAGCTGCATAAAACAATTCAAAATTTATGAAATTTTAGATCTTTTCAACTTTCTGGGTAGCAAACATTGGGGAAATGAAGAAATTGCTTGTTATTTTTGACAATGTTTTCCATATTGCTTTTCTTAAGGGGCTTTCAAAGGCGTCATTGTGCAGGAATAGGATAAGTATCTATCAACAAGGCACACAGTGTAGACTTTGATCTGCACAAGCTGATCTGAGTCTTCACTTGAACTACATGTGAAATTATTGGAAATGTCACATCCAGGTTCAAATGTCTTCTGACCCAAGAGCATTAGAAACTTTGGATTATCCATTTCATATTTTACTTAACCCATTCCCACACGACAAAAGTTTAGACTGGCCAAAATTGAAAAAAGTTGCAGACAACAATTTCAAAATGATGGAATTTTTTTTTGTCTGTTTGGATAGAAAACGTGGATAATGAAGAAATTGCTTGATACAAGCAATTTTTCATTCACTTCAATGTTTTTCAAAGCTTTTTTCCTGAGGAGGTATAAAACAGAGGGATTGTGTGGGAATGGGTTAATATGGTAAGACATTCTATTGATTGAAGTTATTATATTCAAGCCCAAAATCACCTGTTGAAAAATGTTTATTAACCCATTACCCCACAATGACACTTTCTGACTCCCTTAAAAAATACAGTCATGTAAAAATTGTGACAAGCAATTTCTCCTTTCTTTAGATGTTTTCTACTTTATTTGACACTTGTTTCCAAATCTTAAATGTAGTCTGCAATTTCTATCTGTTTGGATCAGTCTAAAATTTGGTTGTCTGGTAATGGGTAATTGAAATTAAAGGATTGTGTATAATTTTGTAATTTTGTACGTCGTATTTATTTGTTGTATACATGTATGTTATTATTCATGGTTATACATATCGTAGGTTTATTATGTTTAGTTATTTTTGTATAATGGGTGTTGGATTTGATATGGATGCTTTAAGCATACAACATGACTTGGGCAGTTTGGGTTTTAGTCCTCCACTTTTTTTGCTTTCTTCAAACTTAAGCGATTTGATTTAATCTTTATCAAAATAATCACCTTAATCCTTTCATGTTTTGCAAAAATTTAGACCTGATGGAATTCAAAGGTTTTGCAGACAAAAAATGAAAGTGAATTGTATATTGAAAATAACCATTCAGTAGGGTAGAAAATATTGTGGAAAAAGAAGAAATTGCTTGTTACAAGCAATTTCTTCTGTTTCTACAACGTTTTCTCAATTATAAATCAATAGGGACATAAAAAAAACATGGATTGAATAGGAAAGAATTAACTCATATCTAAGAATATTAAATCAAGAAAAACTTTGTGGAAAGCAGAGCCATATGTCAAATTGATATATCCATGTTCACTCAATGGAAGATATATTTATTATACACACAATCATTTATTAATTCACTTTCAGTTCTTGGAGAATTTTACTAAAAACTTTTTCAGTTTCATAGCAGTGCTGACTCATTTTCCAGGGTTTAATACAAAACTATTGTAAGTGTCTATATAGACTTTCACATTAATTTTGTGATAAATCCTGGAAGCACTGACTTTGTCATGCTGAATAACAACCTTTTCTGAATGTGAGTTGAGGTCAAAGGCCTGAAAGGACTGGAGGCTTTAGTTGTGGGTCAATATTGATTTTATAAATAACCTTTACTTGATGGGGACAAACAGGAGATGAAGACTAAAAGCAAACTGCACTTTTGTGAAGACTGATCTTTGTCTCTACCTCCTGACAAAATAGGAATATGCAGAGTTCAACATGATAAGGGTAAAAAAAACTGTCCCTGGACTGTCAATTTCATGATTGTAAAATGGGATAGTGTTTTTATGGTAGCTTTCCTGAGAAAATCACAGTGTGAAATGCAGTGCTGCTGATTGTACCTAAACATCAAATGCTCTTAGTTATTGGCACCACAGTGCAGAATATCAGGACAATACAATCACATTCCTGTCAATAACATCTGATACTGTTCAAACTGGGTTCATGACCATTTAACCCATTCCCACTCAGTGACGCTTTCAGACGCCCCCAAGAAGAAAGCTTTGGAAAACATTGTGAATAATGAAGAAATTGCTTGTTAAAAGCAATTTCTTCATTATCCACAATGTTTTCTATCCCAAAGATAAAAAACCATCCAAAATTTCATAAGCTTTAAATTGTCGTCTGCAACTCCCTTCAATTTGGACCAGTCTAAAATTTTGCCATCTGGGAATGGATTAAATAGCAATCAGTCTTAGCCATCATAAGCAACCAATCAATCATATTCTATTTTTAGAAGTTTCAATGAACGTTAAAATGTTCAATCAATCTACCCATTCTTTAAATTTGATCAATCTTTACTGTTATTCAAATTTGGTTAATAGAGATAAAAATAGCATTGACAAAGTGTCTTAATTAGTCAGTCGATCAGCTGTTAATTAGGTTTGACTAGCAAAAAGCTAGACTCAACATGACTTGATGATATGGCAGGTTTCACAAAACAAGTACATTTATGTGAATTAAGGAAGGAAGAAAGCTTGGACTTGATAGCTACCTTGATTTGTACAGAAATTCAATAATTCCAAAGTCGAGACAACAGTGTCAACAGTATTTTGTAATGTTGATTTTTCCTCAGAGTTTCTACCATATTATTTTCCTATAGTTTTTTTATTCTATGTTTCTCTGTGATCATTTTCTCTTTTTATATACTATACTATCTTTTACTTGTCTCGAAATTATGTGCCTTTCTTAGTGAAATGTGTTACGAAAAATAAAAAAAAAGAAAGAAAACACACACAAAAAAATCAACAGAAATCTCTTCATTGTATAGTCAAAGGTACTTAGAAAACCAAAGAATTCCTGGAAAATTGCAAGTAAAATACATCATTTTTGTACTACATGACATGTACATTGGGTAATTTTTGCATTAATTAATTTTTGTGCATTTAACCCTTGTCATGCTGAACCCGGAATATTCCGGTTTGGTCAGGAGACATAGACAAAGATCAGCCTGCACATAAGTGCAGTCTGATCTTGTTCTACACCTCCTGCTTATACTTTTCCTGCCAGAGAAGTTAAGAAATTGATTTTAAAAAGAAACATTGATAATTGAACAACAATTACTATCAGTGCTCTCAGCCCTTTGATTTTAATGCATGTACGTAAGAGATTTTATACAGCATGACAAGGGTTAAGATTTATAAAGGTGCATGTGAATTCTTTTTGAGTGAATGAGTGATGTTTGCTATTGGTTTCCTTAATATACAATTAGCATATTCTTGTTTGGCATGTCAAATTATTTGCTAATAATAGCAAAAATAAATCTCCGAATGAAACCTGAAAGGTCATTTTTTTCTATGGACAAAATAACAATGATCTTTGATTATACGCCGTTTTTGCTGGATGTGTAAAACACAACTAAATTGTAAAATATATTTGACAAAATCAAAATCTAGCATTATGCCTTCTTCATGACAATTCGTCCATATGCTGTAAACTAATAGCACAAAATTTCTTTTAAAGGCACTTGTTTACTAATCTTTGCAATAATTTGGAAAATAAATTTTGTTAGGTATATGTCTTTTGTTTGAATTATCTTAAATCCTACAAGCTGACACACAGAGCTCTTTCCTTTTCAACCCATTCCAACTGAATATCATATTTGTAGCCCTGAAATAAAAAAGCTTATGAAAACATTTTGGAAAATGGGAAAAAACAGCTTGCAACAAGATAATTTCTTCATTTTCCACAATGTTTTCTCAAATTAGACAAAGATTTGTGAAATTTTATCACCACCAAACTGTCTTCTGAAACATCTTTTAATTGGGATCAGTCTAAAATTTAACCTATTCCCACTCATTGACGCTTTTAGACGCCCACAAGAAAAAAGCTTAGAAAAACATTGTGGAAAATGAAGAAATTGCTTGTGACAAGCAATTTCTTCATTTTCTACAATGTTTCTACCCAGAAAGTTGAAAATATCCCAAATTTAAAAACTTTAAATTGTTGTCTGCAACCCCTTTCAGTTTGGACCAGTCTAAAATTTTGCCAAGTGGGAATGGGTTGTGTTCTAGTGGGTTAAGCAGCTTTTACTGCAGGAAAAATCTGGGAACTGTTTTATCAAGCAATAATTGACTTGAAAATTGAAAAACTGCAGGCCACGAACACTGACAGGAAGTTAAACTTGATAGCAACTGGAGTTATTTTGCAAAATTTATGACCAGTAAATGGTAACAAAAAGTAAAATGGTAGGTTGGCATTTATGTCTCCAAACCAATGACTACGGGTGCTTGAGTGCCTGATTTGCTCCACCTGCCTGAATTTACTTATCATGAAGCTAATTTTGTTTTCTTTAACATGGGGAGCAACTCATTTGAACAAAAGGACAATGGCCCTAAATCACTCACCTGACAATCGTTTTTACACAAATAAGGATTTAACAAACAGACTTTAAAAAGGGTCACCAGAATATAATTCCTGATAAGTTTTGTACAAATTGGCCTAGTGGTTTAGAAGCAAAATAGTTTTAAAGAATTATTTTCGGGCCCATGTTTTTGCTTGAATAAAATTTTACACACAAATTCAAGAAAGGGTGACCTAAAAAATCTTCTTGCAAAGCTTTGTCTCTATTGGCCGTGTGGTTTAGGAAAAGATTTTTTTAAGAATTATTTCATTATTTCTCATATGTCTGATAAGCCCCCATGCCATGCCTCCGTTTTTCTGAAAATCAAAATTCCATGAACATTTGAAAAGGGTCACCAAAAAACATTCCTGCCAAGTTTGGTCCAAATTTGTCAGGTGTTAAGGAGAAAATTCTTTAAGAATTCTTTCATGATTTCTCATTAGTCTTTAAGTTTATAGCCCCCCTCTTTTCTTGTATGCAACAGATATTCTCAGTCAAAGTTTGTTTGATTGGGGTTTAGCACCACTTTTACCAGTATTTCAGTCATATCTGCAGGAGGAACGGACCATGGATTCCTGTTATTTCTCTCACCAGTACTACCAATACATCCTCATAGAGCCTCAAGGTACTCGTCCCACTAAAGTTTACAATTATCTACCCATTGGTTGGATACAAATGTCAGAAAGGATATTTCTGAGTCTGACAGGCTACCATTTCGCTATGGCTGTAGCAGGAAAAGATAAGGGAACTTGCCTATCTGGACAGCTTGTGTAAAAACAACATAATTGTGATAGTTTGTATAGACACTTATGATGTTTTTGCACTAAGCCACCAATGGTATTATAGCTCGATGAGGCTCGATGAGGATGTAGTGGTAGTAATGGTGGGTGAACTACTAGGAATCCATGGTTAGGAGCTCCAGCCTCCCCAATATCAATGAAATACTATTATTCGAGTTAAACTCTATTCGATCAATCATGACCCCTTACTGTTTCCCGAATTTGCTATTATTTTAAATCACGTTTTCTTTATCATTATTTCATCAGTGCGTGTAAATTTGTGGTTATGAGGTAAAAGGTTAAATGATAAAAGGTAAAGAAATCAAAGCTAACATTCAAATCTTTTTTTGTTCAGCATATCATTATTACAATTGAAGTACTACATGTCCGTTTCAGTGATATAGTGGAATTTGAGGTAAAAGGTGTTTTATTCGATAGGTGCTTGAATCGCGACTATAACAGGGTTGTAACTTGTTACATAGACTGTGTATACGGGATGTAAATTTGCTCAGCCCTGCCAGGTCAAAACACTAACAGACAATTTACACGCATTCACTAACTCCACTAACCACTGACCTAGATTCTATCTTGAAACGCAAGGAAGTTAATTCTCTCATTTTGACAATTCATTAGATAATTTACTATGGATATATTAGGTCAAAGTTTTGAACCATTTTACTGGATATTCATGACTAAAAGGAGACTGTTGGCATTCAGCAAGTAAGTTATTTTCTTCATCAGCGATAAAACAAGATGGAGGCGATCACACAGATTTTCACTTCACGTTTATGAGCATGCGTGGAAATGAGCGGAAATGTGCGAAAACTTGTTTCCGGTTGATCGATTCGAAATACCGGTTTTTTCCTAAAAGACGCTAAAAAACTAGGTCATTTTGTGAAATCTTTAAAAAACCTTGTTGGCACTACAGAGGCCACATTTGATGTTTAATCAACATGAAAGTTTATTAATGTTTGTCTTGGTCACTTCTGAGACAACATTAAAATTGGGTCATGTTGGGGTCATAAACTAGGTTCATAGGTCAAATCTTAAACAAGAGGACCATGATAGTCCTATATTGCCTACCTGAATATGTGAGTTCAAGGTTTAAGATACTCTCTTTATTTTCTCTATGATATATATGGGATCCAACGTTTAAAGAAGTTTGGGCAAAAATTGTGGCCACTAGAGGGCTGACAAAAATATTGTCTTTAAGGCAGCTTCTCCTGTTTTTCGATCAGAACATTCCCACTTTCGATAGGATTCATCCTTGTGACCTACCAAGCATTCTGATCAAGTTAAATGAAGATTAAAACAAAATTGCTCCCCCTAGAATGCTTATAAGAAATTGTCATTAAGGCCCATTTTCCCGTGTTTTCCAACAGAGCGTTCCCATTTCCATTAGGGTTCATCTTTGACTGCCTCAATGGCTGAGTGGTATGGGTGCTTGACTCATGATCTGAAGGTCACGGGTTCGAGCCCCAGCGTCATCGGGGTGTGTTCACGGGCAAGACACTTAAAAGCCAGCCCCAGTCTAAGCAGCTGTAAAAGTGGGTAGCAGTGGGATTCAGCCACTGCCTCTCTTTCAGGGACGTGAAAAACATCTGGATCGTGAGTGTATCACCTGCCAGTTATACCCGAAAGGGGAGTTAGGCAGTATAAATAGATAGATAGATCTTTGTGCTCAGACAAAAATTCTGACGAAGTTTAATGGAGATTTAGCCATAATTGCGACCCCTGGAGTGCTAACAAGGAAATTGTCATTAAGATCCCTTTTCCAATGTTTTCAATGGAATGATTCATCCCTCAGACCTGCCAAGCATTCTGACCAAGTTTTAAAAAACAAGGGGGCCACTGGTTCTAAAGTGCTCCCCTGATTCAACGTCTGCAGAAGTAATCAAAGTGCCAGTGACCTAATTTCAATCAAAAGTCACCTATGAGCAGTATCTTGTATAAAAAAATAGAAACGAAAACACATTCTAACAGATTAACAATTTTGTGCCCCTAAGATATGTAAACAAACATATTGACCCAAGGCAATCAAGCCAAATATGTGGCCTCTAGAGAGCATACAATCATTTTGTGATGTTTAATTGAATGACATAGTTTTTTACCCCATATGATCAATTATAAATTATGACAAAAATTCATGAGCCAAAACATTCCAACAAATATCAAGACATTTTATACACATTTTAGACAAGGTTTTTCTAAGATTTGACCTAGTGACCTAATTTTTGATATTCTGAAGAGAAAACAATCTGACCAAATATTAAGACATTTGAGCACTCAATATGACCTCTAGAGTGCACACAAGGTTTTTAAAAGAAATGACCTAGTGACCTAGTTTTGATCCTATGTGACATATTATCGAACTTTACCAAGATATAATGACAAACATTCTGACCAATTAGCAAGACATTTCAGCCGAAAATGTGGGCTTTAGAGGGCACAAAAGGTTTTTCAATAATTTGACCTTGTAACCTAGTGTTTTACTCCATGTGCACCAATATCAAACTTGAACAAGATTTTATGGAGACAAATATTCTGGCCAAATATCAAGACATTTGTGCTAGAAATATGGACTCTGGAATATACAAAAGTGTTGGCCTATTTTTTGTTCCTATATAACCCAATATCAAACTTGACTGAGATTTCATAGAGACAAACATTCTGGCTAAATATCAAGATATTTGAGCTAGAAATGAAGCCTCTAGAGAACACTCAAGGTTTTTCTTTGATTCAACCTAGTGACTTATTTTAATACCCCATGTGACCGAGTCTGGGTCTTGACCGAAATTTTATGAATCAAAACATATCTGACCAAAAAATAAGACATTTGAGCTAAAATGTGGCCTATAGAGTGCACACAAGGCTTTTCTAAGAATTGACATAGTGACCTAGTTTTTGACACCATGTGACTAAATATCAAACCTGACCGAGATTTCACAGACAAACATTCTGACCAAAATCAAGACATTTGAGTAAAAAATGTGGCATGGAGAGTGCACACAAGATGTTTATGAACTATGAATGACGCACAACAGATGCCGGACACAACATGATCACCAAAGCTCACCTTGAGCAGGTAGTGCGTGAGCTGAAAATGGGATGAAGCTTATTTTTCAAAAGGGAGGAAAATCTATCATTTATTTGGATACTAATGTAAACATGAACCTTTTTATTATCAATATCCCAAAAGTATGAATGAAGTTCTTCAAAAAGTGCATTTTATGTTTTTTATAATTGATTTCAACTCATGTTTTTTTAGCTCACCTGAGCACGTAGTGCTCAAGTGAGCCATTGTGATCGCCTTTTGTCCAGCGTCCGTCCGTTGTCCGTTGTGCTTCGTCCGTTAACAATTTCTTTAAACGACATCTCCTCCTAAACCACCGGGCCAATCTGAACCAAATTTGGCAGAAATGTTCCTTAGGTGGTCCCCTTCAAAAATAGCTTAAAGAATTGAAATCTGTTTAAAAACTCTGGTTCTCCTCCTGACCCAGAAGGCGTAGAGCCTTGATATTTTGCATGAAGCATCAGTATATTGACCTCTTCCAAAATAGCTAAAATCCCAGGGGCAAGCCCCAGGGGGGTGGGGTATATATTGAAATAAAGAACGATTATTTAAATGACATCTTGTCTCAAACCACTGGGCCTATCTGAACCAAATTTGGCAGAAATTTTGCTTAGGTGGTCCCCTTCAAAAATAGCTTAAAGAATTGAAATCTGTTAAAAACTCTGGTTGCCATGGCAACAAAAGTGAAATTTTAAAATAACCTTTAAAAATCTTCTCCTCCTGACCCAGAAGGCGTAGAGCCTTGATATTTTGCATGAAGCATCAGTATATTGACCTCTTTCAAAATAGCTAAAATCATGATCCTCGGGTCCCCAGGGGGTGGGGTTTATATAGAAATAAAGAATGATTTTTTAAATGACATCTCCTCTCAAACCACTGGGCCGATTTGAACCAAATTTTGCAGAAATTTTGCTTAGGTGGTCCCCTTCAAAAATAGCTTAAAGAATTGAAATCTGTTAAAAACTCTGGTTGCCATGGCAACAAAAGTGAAATTTCAAAATAACCTTTAAAAATCTTCTCCTCCTGACCCAGAAGGCGTAGAGCCTTGATATTTTGCATGAAGCATCAGTACATTGACCTCTTTCAAAATAGCTAAAATCATGATCATCGGGTCCCCAGGGGTGAAGCCCCAGGAGGGGGGGGGGGTTATATAGAAATAAAGAACAATTTTTTAAATGACATCTCCTCCCAATTCACAGGGCCGATTTGAACCAAATTTTGCAGAAATGTTGCTTAGGTGGTCCCCTTCAAAAATAGCTTAAAGAATTGAAATCTGTTAAAAACTCTGGTTGCCATGGCAACAAAAGTGAAATTTTAAAATAATCTTTAAAAATCTTCTCCTCCTGACCCAGAAGGCGTAAAGCCTTGATATTTTGCATGAAGCATCAGTATATTGACCTCTTTCAAAATAGCTAAAATCATGATCCTCGGGTCCCCAGGGGGTGGGGTTTATATAGAAATAAAGAACGATTTTTTAAATGACATCTCCTCTCAAACCACTGGGCCGATTTGAACCAAATTTTGCAGAAATTTTGCTTAGGTGGTCCCCTTCAAAAATAGCTTAAAGAATTGAAATCTGTTAAAAACTCTGGTTGCCATGGCAACAAAAGTGAAATTTCAAAATAACCTTTAAAAATCTTCTCCTCCTGACCCAGAAGGCGTAGAGCCTTGATATTTTGCATGAAGCATCAGTATATTGACCTCTTTCAAAATAGCTAAAATCATGATCATCGGGTCCCCAGGGGCGAAGCCCCAGGAGAGGGGGGGGGGGGTTATATAGAAATTAAGAACAATTTTTTAAATGACATCTCCTCCCAATTCACAGGGCCGATTTGAACCAAATTTTGCAGAAATGTTGCTTAGGTGGTCCCCTTCAAAAATAGCTTAAAGAATTGAAATCTGTTAAAAACTCTGGTTGCCATGGCAACAAAAGTGAAATTTCAAAATAACCTTTAAAAATCTTCTCCTCCTGACCCAGAAGGCGTAGAGCCTTGATATTTTGCATGAAGCATCAGTATATTGACCTCTTTCAAAATAGCTAAAATCATGATCATCGGGTCCCCAGGGGCGAAGCCCAAGGGGGGGGGGGTTATATAGAAATAAAGAACAATTTTTTAAATGACATCTCCTCCCAATTCACAGGGCCAATTCGAACCAAATTTTGCAGAAATGTTGCTTAGGTGGTCCCCCTTAAAATTAGCTAAAAGAATTGAAATCCGTTAAAAACTCTGGTTGCCTTGGCAACAAAAGTGAAATTTCAAAATAATCTTTAAGAATCTTCTCCTCCTGACCCAGAAGGCGTAGAGCCTTGATATTTTGCATGAAGCATCAGTATATTGATCTCTTACAAAATAGCTAAAATCATGATCCTCGGGTTTCCAGGGGCAGACCAAGGGGGGGGGGGGTATAGGCATGAAGCATCAGTTCACAGACTTCTTTCTTATTTCTGACATTATAACCCATGGAAAAAGGGTTTTCCAACTTTCAAATCAGCACTAAGCCCTTGTAATTTATAATTTAGACTTTTGGATCCCCAGGTTCATAGTCTTTATATGTAATTGTGGCCCACTTGTTTCATAATCCTAACCTTAACATGAAATTAGACTGTTGAAAGAAAAAGAGCCTTTATCTCAGGTGAGCGCCCCAGGGCCAACGGCCCTCTTGTTACATTTTGAGATCCAGTCGAATGCACTGGAATCTTCTCTGGAAATGTTTGCTAACTTTTGGCACTGACTGTTATACAAATAGGTGCTGTCAACTAATCTTTAAGATTTCGCAACCATTGATGTCTTAATTCTACAAACCTGAAATTGTTGGGGTCACAATGCAAAAGCTTCTTTAACCCATTCCCACACAGTGATGCTTTTTGATGCCCCTCAAGAAAATCAATTGGGAAAACATTATGTAAAATGAAGAAATTGCTTGTAACAAGCAATTTCTTCATTTTTACACAATGTTTTCTACCCAGAAAGTTGAAAAATTCTGAAATTTCATAAACTAACAAGAGGCCCATAGGGCCTTATCAGTCACCTCAGTCCAAAACAAATAATAGTCAACCAGATTATGTTACATACTAAATATCAAAGTTCTTAGCCTTTTAGTTTGGGAGAAGAAGAGTTTTAAATTTCATTATATAAGCCATATGTAAAATCCGTGACGTACGGGAACGGGCTAATTTTGACCCCGGGGTTATAATTTATAGAATATTGAGGTCCACTAGATTATGCCACATACCAAATATCAGAGCTGTAGGTCTTTTGGTTTGGTAGAAAAAGATTTTCAAAGTTAACACTATGTAAGCTTATGTACCCCCCACCTTTGCCCCCCCCAGCACGGCCATTTCTTCACAGATGTTTTTTTCTTGTACAAGCTTGATAGTCCTTGCCCTAAAGACTCTAAATACCAAAATGCGAATCTAATCTGACTCCCGGTTCATAACAAGAAGATTTTTAAAGAGGTACCCGTTTTGGCCCCTTATGGAGCCCCAAAGGGAGATAATTTCATGACGTGTACAAATCTGAAGCGCCTTCATAAGGATGCTTCCTGCAAAGTTTGGTTGAAATCCATCAAAGGGTTCTTTAGAAGAAGTCGAAAATGTAAAAAGTTAACGCACGACGACAAAACATGATTGCAATAGAATGCAATAGGTCAACATGACCTTTGGTCAGGTGACCTAAAAATTTTCGTCTGCAACTCCTTTCAATTTCGACCAGTCTAAAATTTCGCCGTGTGGGAATGGGTTAATGACTTGTAGGCTAACCACATAGAATTATTTTGAACTTAAAATTTCAATCATCATATTTATTTATGCTTTTGGGCCTAGAGTATGGTTTTCTAATTTATTTTGTGGTAGGAAGATATGGCTTTAAATAAGAAAACCTTGCGGATGCCAATGCTCAGCTGTTCAAGTGCTCGATAGTTGGTAAAAAATAAAAATAAAAAGGGGGCATAATTCGTTCAAAAATTCTGTTAGAGTTAACTCTTTGAACAGGGTTTACCACTGCTCTTAACATTTTTCAGTCATATTTCATCAGCTGGAGTACCTAACTATGGATTCCTGGTATATCTTGCACCAGTAGTACCATTACATACAGCTGCTATCCCACTTAGGCTTACGATTATCCATCCATCGGTGATAGACAAATGTAGGAAAGGATATTTACCGCCACTGAGGATCAAACTTATTACACCCTATGACTGAAAATATGATGCATTACCAACTGGGCTATCCAAAGTCAACCTGAAGTACAACCTGAATGGAAGCAGAATTTACCAGGTAAAATCATCAAACATTCATCAAACATTGCCTTATTTGTGGTTTCCACAAATTATCATTCATGTGATTGGCTTCCCCAAGAAATTAAGTCGTTATTGACTTCAATCTCACCTGATAAATTCCAATACATTAAGTTTTAATTTAAAATGAGTTTAGTATCAAATTTTCATGAAAATCTGTTAAAAGCCATGTTTTAGTGAATATTACCGACATTGTTGAAAGCCACTGACATTGTTGAAAGCCATTGACATTGTTGAAAGCCAATGACATTGTTGAAGGTCATTACGGTAAACTCTGTTTAAAAAATATCACTTTATACCATTTATCACTAATAACAAAGTGCATTTTATGGTCCAAATTGACAGATTGTAGTTGTCAATCAAAGAAACAATCTACCAATTAAATAATTCATTTCGACCTAAAGTGAACTTTGAACTACGACATCGGCATATATTAATGTGAGGCACTTTTTTCTTTTTCTTTGGTTTAGCAACTTTGTAACTACTCATTATTAAAGCTGTAGTTAAGACGTTTAGGTTGCCTACCAGTCATTCTATTTGTTACATGTCACTTTGTGCCCAGGTGAGCTAACTATTGGCCAAAATTAAGGCCCCTACAGTGCTAAGAAAGAAATTGTCATTAATACCCCTTTTCCGATGTTTTCCAAAAGAACCTTCGCGTTTTAAATAAGGTTCATCCTTGTGACCAGACAAACAATCTGACCATGTTTTGTAATAGATTGATTGATTGAATGATTGAATTTGGTTTAATGCGACTTTTAACGGTATTTCAGTCATATCATGGCAACTGTAGCATGTAACCATGGACTCCTGGTATTTCTCCAACCAGTACTACCACTACATCCTTTCTGAGCCTCCAGCTGTTCATCCCTTTAAGGTTTATGGTCACCAACCCATTGGTGGGAGTCTAATGTTGGAAAGAATATTCAACACCACCAGGAATCGAACCCAGGACTAGAAGTCCTACGCGCTACCACTGTACTATGGCCACAGCCACATGTTTTCCAGCAGAACCTTCCTAATTTCAATAGGGTTCGTCCTTCTGCTCAGACAGACATTCTAACTAAGTTAAATGAAGATTGGTCCAAAATTGTGGCCCCAGGAGTGCTAACAATGAAATTGTCATTTTGGCCCCTTTTCCCGTCTTTCCCATTGAACATTCCTATTTTAGATAGGGTTCATCCTTCTAATCAGACAAATTTTCTGACCTAGTTTCAAGATTGGTTCAAAATTTTAGCCCCTAGAGTGCTAACGAGGAAATTGTTGACGATGGACAACAGACATTCAACAGAAGTTCATCTTGAGCACAATGTGCTCAGATGAGCTTACACAATCCCCTGTGCGCACTCTAGAGACTATAGTTCATGCTCAATCACTCCGAGAACTCATCAGTTTTTTTTACTCCACTAAATCTTTCAACATATTGAAATTAATCTGCTGAGAAAAATATGACGTCAAATATTGGTTACTGATTATAAATAATCAGTATTAAACCAGCATGACCCCCTTTTCTTTCAAGCAGGTGTGTATTTAACAAACAGTAAGAAAGAATAATCCTTCTTAATTTGCACAATCTGTGAAAAGCAAAAGACCTAAACCCTGGACAGTTTGTACAGCTTGCAGTCTGACAAGGGTTGATAAATGACAGAACGGTCGCCCATCAACTTATCTCTGACAAGAAGTTTGACTTTGATATAAAATGGTGCAATTTTTGCAAAATTAATGCTCAGGTGAGCTAAAAAATTTGAAATTGGATCACTTGGGTAATTGCTTTTCAATGTGCATTACTTGGACTCTTCTTCAAACTTTTCAATCAATTCAAACCAGTCTAAATCATTCTAGTCCACAAATTTTAGGTGCTTCGTTGTTAATAAAAGACAACAATTGAACCTGCTTTCAACAAAATGGCCTTACAAAAGGGCCAGAATGGCCCTAAAATCACTCACCTGACTAATTCAAGATGATTGAAAAAATAAAAAATTGAAAGAACTCCGGCATATTTGACCTTGAGCTGTGACATTGAGGTCATTTGAAAAGTTCTTTCAAATGGCACATCTACTCACTATTGAGATAAATGTGACATTTTATTTTTAACAACCAAAAATGGTCCTCACAAATATTGACTAAGGCACATATACCGACTTGTCATAGAGACAACTTTGTCTTGCTCATTACAAGTAGGCTTGACAAAAAGAAAGTAATAATAATCTTAAAAGTCGTCCTGTTTGCTAAACACTTATGATCAGTTGTTGTTTCTCAATAGTTGCCCATCTCACTTGTGCATACCACTTGTATTTCCCATTGGTGGCAGACAAAAGGTACTTGTCACAATGATTGTGCCAAATGTCCAATGAAAGTTGACCAAGTTGATTTTAACAATTTTTCAGTCACATTGTGGAGCATTTAACAACTGATTCCTGGTATTTCTCCCACCAGTATTACCATTACATCCTTTCCTAGCCTCCAGCTGCCATCCCATTTAGGTTTAGGATCATCTGCCCATTTGGAAGACAAAATGTAATAAAGGATATGTGCTGCCGCCGAGATTCAAACTCACGACACCAAGGGCTCCCACAATTTTTTGCTTGCAAAATTCAAGACTTTTTCCTGACCTTCCAGGATATTTTATAAAATTCAAGACTTTTTTTCATTGAAAAAAATCCGCAAAATACCTCAAAAGATTTTATCAAAAACTAGTTATATCATGCATCTTTTATTTTTATGAAAAAGTGGTTGTTCTCTCTATTGGAGGAACAACAGTACCCATACAGTACAGCTAACACTTGCTCTGGTATGCAATAGACCACATTACATAGTTAAAGCAAGGATTATTATGACAATGATTGTTGATTCCCTGAGACCCCATTTTATTGATGTAAAAATAAAACCCTGAACTCTGTCCAGAAAATAATGAATAAATTTGATTGCTTCTAGACATGTAGATTGTCAATATCATGTTATTGATAATAAATTTCGATGTCTATTTACCCAGAGTTCACTTTTTCATTGAATTGAATTGGAGGCCATTTTTATTACTTTCGCATCCGAATTCAATTCATGTCTGGTTACTGGTACACTCCAAATGTTGCTTTGGTTTTTCTCCTAAATATTTGTTTTATGTACCTCAATCATATATTTGGTACAAGAGGACCATGATGGTCCTAGATTGCTCACCTGAACTGTCCGTTGCCAAAAAAAATGCAACTAGAGACAAATAACTATAATCAGTTTCATGAAGATTGAGGCAAACTGTGACTTCCCTATTGCAAACAATGAAATTGTCATTATGGCCCCTTTTCCTGTGTTATCCTATAGAACCTTCCCATAATCTATAAGGTTCATCTTTATTACTTAATAAGTATCCTGACCAAGTTACATGACGATTGAGCCAAAATGATGACCTCTAGAGCATTAACAAAGAAATTGTCATTGAGGCCCCTTTTCCTGTGTTTTCCAAAAGTATTTTCCTATAATCAATAGGGTTCATCCTTGTGACAAAACGATTGTTCTGGCCAATTTTCATGAAAATTGAGCCAAAATTGTGGTCTCTAGAGTGTAAACAAAGAAATTGTCATTAAGGCCCCTTTTCCTGTGTTTTCAAAAAAACCTTCCCATAATCATTAGGCTTCATCTTCAAGCCCTAATAATCATTCAGGCCTAGTTTCCTGAAGATTGGGCCGAAATTGTGGCCTCTAGACTGTAAACAAAGAAATTGTCATTAAAGCCCCTTTTCCAGTGTTTTCCAATAGAACCTTTCCATTATCAATAGGCTTCATCCTTATGACCTAACAATTATTCTGATCAAGTTTCATGTAGATTGAGCCAAAATTGTGGCCCCTAGACTGTAAACAAAGAAATTGTCATTAAGGCCCCTTTTCCTATGTTTTCCATTAGAATCCTCCAATAAATGATAGGGTTCATCCTCATGATCAAACAATTATTCTGACCAAAATTCATGAAGATTAAGCCAAAATTTTGGCCTCTAGAGTGTAAACAAAGAAATTGTCATTGGAGCCCCTTTTCCTGTGTTTTCGGAAAGATCCTTTCAATAATCAATAGGGTATATCTCTAAGACCTAATACTTATTCTGGCAAAGTTACAGGAAGATAGAGCCATATTTGTGGCCTCTAGAGTGTAAACAAAGAAATTGTCATTAAGGCCCCTTTTCCTGTGTTTTCAAATAGAACCCTCCCATAATCAATAGGCTTCATCCTCATGACCTAACAATTATTCTGACCAAGTTTCATGAAGATAGGGTCAAAACTGTGGCCTCTAGACTGTAAACACTTCAATTGTTGACGCCAGACGACAGACATTCAACAATCACAAAAGCTCACCATGAGCACTTTGTGCTCAGGTGAGCTGAAAATGGACACTTACTTCCGATCTGAGCAGAAAATTAAGTACTATGCTTGTATTCTTTGGTGAAATAAATACCAACTTCTCTTTCTCGGCAGACATTGTGAGGTAATAATGCATCCCCATGTAATTTATACTGTGATAAAACCTACTGGCGGGGGGAATATTTGTCAGCTGTTTGGAACACATATTTTAATTGGGTCCTGCGTCTTTCATCAAATTTATTTCTCTTCTAGCTAGTTTTTCCCGTTTTTTTAAAGATATCACAAAACCAAGACTTTTTCCTGACCGGGAAAGAGTTTCACGAAACTCCCGACTTTTCCCCTATATTCCCGGTAGTGTGGGAACCCTGGACACCCTATAATTAAAGACTGGGTGTCTGACGCATTCCTTACTGGGCTATGGTGGCAGCCCTGATGTACTCATAGACACAACAGCACAGTAATGGCCCCATTGGCCATTGTCAGTAAGATTCATGCCAAGTTTGATTGAAATTGGCCCACTGGTTTGGGAGAAGATTTCAAAGTAAAAAACTGCCACGGCCCATATTTGGGAGTGAATAAAAATTTTGTGAACAACTTTTGAAAGGGGTCATCTAAAGGAACATCATGCAAAGTTTGGTTGAAATTTGCAAAATGGTTACTGAGGAGAAGATGTATATAGATTTCAAAGTAAAAAACTGCCCCTCCCTTCAACGCCCATATTGGGCGTCAATCAAAAATCCGCAGACATCTTTTGAAAATGGGTAAGCAAAGGAACAATCATGCAAAGTTTGGTTGAAATTGGCCCAATGGTTACTGAGAAGAAGATGATAATAGAGTTCAAAGTAAAAAAATGCCCCTCCCTTCAACGCCCATATTTAGGCATCAATCAAAATTTCCTGGACACCTTTTGAAAACGGTCAGCAAAGGAACATTCATGCAAAGTTTGTTGAAATTGGCCAAATGGTTACTGAGGAGAAGATGTATTATGATTTCAAAGCCAAAAACTGCCCTGCCCTGCCAATATTTGGGAGTCAATCAAAATTTTGTGAACAACTTTTGAAAGGGGTCACACAAGGGACATTCATGCCAAGTTAGGTTGAAATTTGCCAAATGGTTACTGAGGAGAAGATGTTTAAAGATTTCAAAGTAAAAAACTGCCCTGCCCATATTTGGGGGACAATCAAAATTCCGCAAACAACGTTTGAGAAGGGTCACCCAAGGAACATTCCTGCCCAGTTTGTTTGAAATATGCTGATTGGTTACTGAGAGGAAGATGTTCAAAGAATTGTTGGTGCCTTCCGATTGACGATGCATGACAGACAAAAGTTGATCACAAAAGCTCACATTGAGCATGTTGTGTTCAGGTGAGCTAAAAACTGAAAAGATGAAACCACATTCTGAACTCTTTTATTATTTTATTACAATGAATATAATAGTATAAATATGGTTTGAGATTCTAGTAATACAATATAGAAAAATGTAAAAAAAAAAATACAAAAATGAATTGTTCAATGATAAAAAACCCAATGAAAATTACGAAAGTTTACAGCTGTAAGAATAAAGAAAGCTTGTTTCTAAACATGATTTACCCATTGTACACAACAAAATTTTAGAAAGGAACAAATTCATAGAAGTTGCAGACAACAATTTTTTTGTTGTTGTAATTTAAAAATCTTTGTCTATGGGGGTAGAACATTGTGGTTAATGAAGAAATTGCCTGTAACAAGCAATTTCTTCATTTTCCACAATGTTTTCCAAATCTTCTCTTTTGATGGTTGGAAAAGAAAGTTGTATTGTATGAGAATGGGTTTTATCTCTTAGGGAAAGGAAATTGTTTGTGATAAGCAGTTTTATCATTTTCCACAATGTTTTCTAAAACTTTATTCTTGAGAGGCATGAAAAAGACGTATTGAGAGGGTTAAAGGTTGACTGTAGATTGCTTCTAATTGTGTAATATTTCACTTGAAAAATTACTACACAGTCTATCTCTTACACTCCTTAACTTTTTCAAACATAGAGGGAAATGTCTAAATTGTTTCCACAATTTTTTCCCAACAAGAGTAATTTCAAAATTGAAATTGCCGTCTGCAACTTCTTTGAATTTGGACCAGTCCAAATTCTTGTTATCCAGTAATGGGTTAACCCATTCCCACACAATCCAGCCTTTTGATGCTATTCAAGAGAAGAGAGTTTGAAAAATATTATGGAAAATAAAGTAATTGCTTTTAACATGTAACTTCTTCATTTCTGACAAGGTTTTCTACCCTAAAAGACAAAAAGATATAAGATTTCATCAAGTTTAAATTGTCTGAAACTTCTTTCAATTAGGACCAGTATAAGATTGTGTCATCTGATAATGTTAAGAAAGAGTGGATTAAGATCAGACTGTACAAACAATGCAGATTGATCTTTTGCAACAAGAAGCAGAACAACAGCAAAGCTCAGAGAAATATTAACACCAAAATGAAAGCACAAGCTACCTGTGAGCACATTAAGCTTAATAAAGCCAAAAAATATATACACATTTCAACCCTTTACTGATTTTCAAAATATTAGACTTGTCTAAATCTAAATGGGTAGCAGATGACAGTATAAAGTAAGTGCATTTCAAAAAGGTAAAAATATTGTGGGACAAAGAAGAAATTGCTTGTTATAAGTTATTTCTTCTTTTTCTACAATGTTCTCTCAGGTATGATATCACAGGAAAGTAAAATTCGGGTATTGTTTGGGATAGGGTTAAAAGTATTTTCAAACAATGTGTTGATACTTCTGAAAATAGCAAAAAATTCCACCTGAACTAGGCTAAGAGAGCATTAGCAGTGAATATCAACATTTCTTTGTTTTTTGTGATTGCAGCAAAAAGTTTCATCTGAATTGATCTGAAAGAGCAAAAGCAGTGAATATCACACTACCGTTGTTGCAATGTACGAAAAGTAGTGCTTGTGAAACACAGATCCAGGGGTTAATTCAGAGACTGTCCTAAGTGTTAACATGGTACAATGACACTGAGAACAGTGTCACAGCTGAACTGATCTCACAAAGTGTCATATTTTCATAATGTGACCTTCATAATTGACATTGAGGGATAATATTGACCATGGTCCTAAAAGAAAGTTTGTACCAAGAGGAGTACACATGAAGTACAAAAGTCCTCCATCCTAACTTTTTAGAAGGTAAAACCAATCATAAATCACCATGGATAATCAGACGGACTGACTGACAGACAAGACAAATTTATGTGCCCCAGTCTTTTGCTGGATCTCCGATACCAATCAATTGATCAATTGTGAAGTGAACTTTAAACTCTGATATTGGCCAGCATTAATGTGAAGCATTTCTGTTGGTTTGGCTACTTAAACATCGCAACTACAGCTTATTCAAGCTATTGTTACAACATATAGGTAGCCAACTAATCATTTTCATTTCTTGTTAAAAGTTACTGGCCATAGAATTTGCAAAATAACACGGGTTTTATATCAAAGTGGAACTTCCTTTTGGAGCTCAGTGGGTGAGGCAAGCAACCTGTCCATTGTCAATTGCGGCTGTCAATCAAATAACCAGTCAACCAATGAAATCATTGGTTCATTTTGATCTCCAACATTAGCTGACATTTAAGTTAATCTTTTCTAATAGTTTGGCGACTTAAACACGGTAACTACAGCTTATTCAAGCTGTTGTTACAAGGTTTAAGTCACCAACTAACTATACTACCTTTTTGTTATATGCTGCTAGCCATATTTTTTTCAATATAACTCCACTCAAAATCAATGCAGGACTTCCTGTCGGAGTCAATGCAAGTGGGCAGGGCCAGCGTTTGGTCAATTGACATATAGGCTGGAATTGCTTGCTGACTTCAAACAATTACATAAAGCACTTGCAATTGAGAGTGACCTAAATGTTCTATCTACAGCTTATTCAAGCTGTAGTTATGACATTTAGGTTGCAAACCATTAACTCTTGTCATGCTGAATATTTATTCTCTTTTCAAAATATCTAAAAACTGTGACATAATTAGACCGATGTTGAGTTCCAAGATTTTCTCAACACAACAAGAACAAGCAGGTAGTGTAGGCTAATATCAGACTGCACATCTGTGCAGGCTGATCTTAGTCTATACACTTGCTAAAGCCATTGTCAACGCAGGAATATTCCGGGATCAGCATGACAAGGGTTAATATGCCTTTTCTGTTTTATGCCTTCAATCATGGATTTTGCATACTAATATTTGTTGATACCTTATTGTCAGAGCTCACTGTGCGTGGCTACCTAACTGTAAATTATTCAACTGCAGTACCTACTTCTACCGTCTTTTGTTGCAACCCTGATAATAATAAATTACATTGTACTGCAGAATTATGAATGTCCATCTGAACAATAATTGGAAATTGATTGAATAAATTAACCCTTTTTGATTGCAAAAAATCCTGTCAATTTTAAAGAAAATATTGACTAAATAGTATTGACAAAATTAACCAAATTTTCAGAATACACATAAAGACAAGATCATATGTACCAATTGACCAATCGCTGCCCCCTGCCCACTTACTTCATGCGCCACACAGGACTCACACAGGAAGTTCATCTTCGATATCAAACAGCGTTATTTTGCAAAATTTATGGCCAGTAGCATGTAAAAAAAGTAGAATAATTGGTTGGCGATCTAATAAAAGCTGTAGTTACAGTGTTTATTTCGCCAATCCAACAGAAAGGTTAAAAAAAATGGTGGAAAAGTTCAAAACTCACTCCTGGTCTAAATGAATGATTTCATTGGTTGACGAGTTATTTGATTGACAGTCACAATGAGTCAATTTCAGGATCGATTTGAAGGTAATGTAAATTAATATCAATTTTTCAAAAATGTGATGGTTCCATTTGGCACCTAAAATTTAAAAATGTATGCATATAAATCTCAATAAATTCAACCATTTATACAATATTGCACAATTTTGTTGAAGTCATGTTCCATGGACAAACAAGGCATTTGTCCTCATAAATCTAATATTTATGGAGACATATGATTAAAACATGAATCCAGCTATGATACATTAATAAAAATTGCTAGTCAACCCATCACTGGATGACAAAATTTTAGACTGGTTTAAAAAACAAGAAAGTTGAAGATTTATACTTGATGATTTTTTTTTGTAAAACAATTTTGGTAGAAAACATGATTGATAATGAAGGAATTACTATAAGAAGCAATTTCTTCATTTTCCACATTGTTTTTCAAAACTTTTTTCTTGATGAGGCATAGAAAAGCAGGATTGTGTGGGAATTAGTTAAAGCCAAACTTTTGCTGGATTCAATCTTTTTTCAAATTTCAATTTCACCTAACAACGTTGAGGCCCCCTTTTGCTTAATAGTCAACATAAATATGTAATCTGTACCTTCTTTGAATTTGTATTTGTAATCTGGTAATGGGTTATGTAGCATAACACTAGATCGTTTCGAACAGTTCTAAGATCATTTAGATTCATAGCAGGAACTATTTCATTTATATTTTCTTTGTATTTGGATTGATGGTTTTAAGCTTCACTTTCATTAAATAAAGGGCTTGGTTTGAAGCATTCTGCAGGGTAAAGTCCTGTTGATCCATCTGCCAACATACCAACGTACCATCCTACACGATCACACTGAAAAGATGTAACAAGGCATTCTAGTAGGCTTTCAAACGCAGATTAACTCTTGTCATGCTGTATAAAATACCTTACTGAAATACTGTCAAATCAAAGGGCTGAAAGCACTGAAAGAACTTGTTGTTCAAAAATCAATATTTCTTTTAGAAATCAACTTCATAAACAACTCTGGCAGGAAAAGTACAAGCATGTGGTGTAGACTAAGATCAGCCTGCACATAAGTGCAGTCTGATCTTAGTCTACATCTCCTGCCAAAACCAGAATATTCCGGGCTCAGCATGACAAGGGTTAAGACCTAATTACATACTTCTGAAAGGCTATATTTTCTATTCCATTCCTATAGGACAAATTTTTGACTGGTCAAAATTGAAAGAGGTTGTGGATAAAAATGTAAAGCAAAGGCAATTTTAAAAATCTCTGTCTTCTTTGGATAAAAAAACCCATTCTGGATAATGAATAAATTGCTTGAATCAAGCAATTTCTTCATTTTCCACCATGATTTCAAACTTTTTCCTTGAGGGGAGTAAAAAACTGGATTGTAGGAGAAAGTGTTAATCAATTTTTACTAAATAAATTCCATTTTGTTGTTATTATGGAATGCCAGTTTTCCACCACTAAATTGTTCAAAATTACAAAATTATCAAAAAATTCAACAATTGATTGATTATCTTTGGTTAAACAGTATAAGAGTTATCTTGCAATGGCTTGGGAACCTATTTATGGCTTCTCATCATTTCTCATGTAAGAAAACCATTCAAAACAATGGACAAACATCTTGATGACTGTTTGTCATATCTAAACCAAAAACACACTATCATCTTTTTGACACCTTAAAGATATATGATTTTTGAAAACTTTGTGCAAAAAGGAGAAATTGCTTTGTACCAAGTGATTTCTCCTTTCTGCATATTTTCTTTTTTCTTTAACCAACTCTGAAATATTTACTGAAACTTCTTTCAATTTGGACATGTCTAAGATTTTGTTGTGTGGTAAGAGGTTAATAAATAAGTTTTTAGGCTGGTTCAAACTGAAAGGAGTTGCAGAAGACAAATTAAGTTTTTGAAATATCAGATTTTTTCAATTTTCTTGGTAAAACATTCTGAAAAATGAAGACATTGCTTGACATCTGGTGGCAGATTAACTAATTCCAAAACAGCAAAATTTAAGACTGGTCCAAGTTGGAATAAATTTCAGACAAAAATTTGAAGTCGATTAAATTGCAATTTTTTGGTCTTTTTTGGATAGAAAACACTGTTGATAAGAAATAAATTGCTTGATACAAGCTATTTCTTCATTTTCCACAATGTTTCCAAAGCTTTTTCTTGAAGGGCGTAAAAATCCTTTTTACATGCTTGTGTGGGCATTGGTTATATAACTCAATTACTTACATCACTAAGTTCTGTGACAAATGTACCTTCTGAAAAAGAGAGCTCTTCTTCTGTTTGGGCTGTATATCCTCTAACAGCTTGAAACAAAGTTGGTCCCCTGTAGATGTAAACAAAAATACCAACCTATAACTACAAACTGGGACATTTATAACAGCTTGAAATAAAGTTGTTCCCCTTTCGATTCAAGCAAAAATTCCAACCTATATTTACCAACTGGGACATTTATAATAGCTTGAAAAAAGTTGGTTCCCTGTAGACGCAAGCAAAAATACTAACCTATAATTACAAATTTAGACGTTTGTAAACCTATATGAAGGATATGCAATAAATATAGGAGAAAATCATTGTTACAATAACAATTGTTTTCTTCTTATTCTATCCATCACATCACTTAATTCTGATAATTTTTCAGAAGATGTTCAACTCCTTTCCACCCAATACCCCTTTTTTACAACCCCTCCCCAAGGAACAAATCTAGGAAAACTTTGAGGAAAATTGAAAAAAATATTTTAACTAAGCAGTTTTTTAATTCCCGCAACGTTTTCTTTCCAGACAGACAAAAAAGTTTCAAATTCCAGACGTAAATTTGAGTTGATCAGAAATTGATAATATAAAGTACTGTTCCTCTGTTAAAATTTTTCTGCCTTATTTGGCACTTTTGTTTCACTTCTAAAACACTTTGAAATGTCATTTACAACTTCTTTCAACTCAGACCAGTCTAAAATGTGGTCTGGTAATGGGTTTTAAGAACTTATGAACATCTCAATAAAAATTCAATAAATTATTAAATTCCTGTGTTTGTATATGACTTTTTACCAGTATACCCAGTACTCTATTATTTTCCACTGGAAAATAAGTTGTTAAGGAGCCTTTCTATCACTTTACTGGTCCAAGCTCTTGTTTAACCCTTTCCTGTACAAACCAAGAATTTTATGTGTCTGTAAATTTGTACTTCAGGAATCATTGTGGAAAAAGTAGAAATTGCTTGTAACAAGCAATTTCTTTTTTTCCAACAATATTTTCTACCACATAAGAAGATTTCTTTTCAAATCACATCTAACTTTCATTGTCATCTGCAACCTCTTTCAGTTTGGACCAGTCGTAAATTTCAAAAACCAGGTTAGAGTAAATTAAACAAGGGAAGCAATTCTTATGCAAAAAAATCTCCAGTCCAGGCAAGTTATTTTCCTTTTGAATTATGACATATGAAATAGAACCTAAGAGCCCAGGTGCATTAATTACATTGTACATCCCTTTATCCCATTTCCACACAATCCTGCTTTTACACCCCCCAGGAAAAAAAAATGAAAACATTGTGGACAATGAAGAAATTGCTTGTAATAAGCAATGTCTTCAATGTCCACAACATATTCTACACAAAAAGACAAAGATTTTTCAAAATTTATTGAATAGAAACTGTCGTCTGCAACTTCTTTGAATTTGGTCCAGTCTAAAATTATGTTGTGTAGTTATTGGCTAATAAGTCTTGCAAAATAAGGCCCACCGAAAAGAAACATTTCTTTTGACTACACTCATTTTGAAATGTCTTTTGTAATTTTTACTTGTCCAAAATTTTGGAGTGAAGTAGTTGATCAAGTGAATCAACAATTCATAACCTACCTATTATTTGATTCTTCAGGTACTGTCTTAGAATTTGCAGCTTTTGGTAATTTTGACACCGGTATACCAGTCTTGTGTTTGGTAGGTGGGGTAACACCATTCGTGCCATCCATTGTTTTATGTATCACAGGTAATAAACTCCGGCCATGTTTTGATTGTTTAACATCCTGACTCTTCTGTTTGACCACCCTTGGAGGTTTTGACGGTCGGCCAGGTTTTGGACTAGTTGTGGATTGGTCAGTATCATCATCAGTCATGTCAAAAGATGTGTCAGGTGACTGATTCAATGGTTCTGGTGAAACATGATCATTCCGAGGTGAATGCTGCTGTTTAGGTGTTTGAATCTTTTTTGGTGGAGCAAGTCCGCTTGCTTTACTATTCAACTGTGGGTTACTGGTAGGGCTTGGTGACCCAGGTGATGGGGTATTTGCCATTCTTGGTAACTTTGATGAAGGACTATTGGACCTCTGCTTGAGAGAAGTTGGAATTCCAGTTCTGGCATGAGGGCTATTAGATCTATTTCTGATAGATTTCTCATTGTTAACAATTTTTTTAGAGGCCCCACGTCTTGTCATTGCTGGACTTTCAGGTTTGTTCATTTTAGTAGATGTTGGAGAAAGAGGAACATCACTGTCACTCTCAGAGAGTTTTTGTTTATTAACAATTTTTGATTGTTTCTCCACATTCTTCATCCGCATTAAAGGACTTGCTGGGATACCAGACTTTTTTGGCTTTGGAGATTTTTGTGCTATTTTTGGTAACTTTGAAACTTTTTGAGATTCCTTGTTTGTTGGTTCACTTTCAGCACATATGGTTTCAATACTGTTTGACTCATTGTCATGGTTATTGATTACATTGTCAGTAATATCACTTGATCCTTCTGGATATTTAGAGTCTGGGCTCTGCTTTGGAAGACCCTTTGGTGTACTCTTTGATTTTGGCTTTGGTGCAACAGGTGGTTTATTGAAACTCTCAGATCTTGATCTTGGCGTTTCACTCTCACTATACTGATTATCAGATTCGTTATGTACATCGTGGTTAAATTCACTTGGAGTTATATCAGTATGTTCTATCACAGCACTGTCATTAACTTCAACTTGTCCTTCAAGTCTTTCACTTGCCTTATCTAGTTTATGTTCATTATTTTGAACACTTGTATCTTTATTTGACACATTTGCAGACATTGGAATTCTAGATATTTTAGGAGTTTGTTTTTCTTCCTGAACTATTTCAGTGGCAGAAACATCAGGGATTCCTTTTTTATCTTCAGAACTCGAAAGAGAAATATGTTTTGGGGGTTGAATTTTAGACACAGGTTTTTGTTTCTTTTGTGCTGGTTTGTCCATAATTGTTTTCTGCATCGCATTATCCACATTACCTTCAATTTCCTCTGCACTTCTTAACTCATTGCCATGAACAAATTCCTCCTTCACATTAAAGGTATCTAATCCTTTACCCAAATTGGAATCACTTGGAACACCTAAAGCTTTTTCAATATCTTTAACTTTGCTCTGGAAACTTTTTTGAGCCACATACTCATCATTATCATCTGGATTTTCCCCTTTTCTTACAAATGAGTCATTTGTTGCAAAGTTCTCTTCTTTTTTCCCAAATGTGGAGCAAAAGCTTGACATCCCTTGATAAATGAAGTCCATGTCCATATTCATATCAGACGAGTCTTTTCTTGGAATTTCTCCTAGATTATTTTGAGGAGGTAAGTGGAAGAAAGATGCATTATTGGTAATTTCATTCTCTGGCTTTGTAGCTTCCCTAACCTCTTGTGGGTTTTCCCTTGGGTATTTTGGAGGTTCTATTGGTCGAGGGGGTGGAGGTGCCCTTGGGCGAGCAATATTTGCACTCCCAGGAATCCCATTTGGTGGCCCTGTGCTAGGTATGTTTATTTCACTCCTTGGGATTTTGACTAGTTTTGGTTTGATATACCTCCTGGGTACATCAGGCTTGATTTTGTTCTTTGATTGATCCTCTGTATCAATATTTGGATGCTGAATGAGATCATACACTCCATCATTTATGGTTGTTTGGATGAGAACAGGTTCAGATATGTGATCAGTTCTTCCTTTTCCAATCGCCTCATACAGAGGACTAGAATCTGGTGACTGGTCCCTGACAGGAGGGGCTGGAGGGATCACTTTGATAGGACGAGGCACCTTTGGTGCCTTATTCTGGGTCGGTGTTGGAATCCTAGACTCTGAAGTGTCCACTGAATTTGGCGACTTTGGGGTTGAAGATTTTGGTTCGGATGACCCTTCTAACCTTATTGGTGGTGGAGGAGCTTTCCTTACAGGACGAGGCTTGGGTTTGACAGGTGAAGTATCATTACTCCAATCAGTAATGGATTTTGTCTCCTCACTGCTAACAGGACTGTCTGAGGTCTGTGAACTGTTGCTAGGTGATGGTGCTGATCTGTTATGTGGTAACCTTGGTGACGGTTGGGGTATCATCTGCAATATGATATATCAGTCTATTATATATTTTGAAGATAATTTTAATTTTTGCTATTGTAAATAAATAAAATGGCATCTGCATGGCCAATTTTGAAATATCACATTGAAACAACAAACTTTAAAGATCAAGCTCATTTAAATTCATTAAGATACAAAACGTTTACCTCTACATATGCTCCTGGAAACCAACCAACCACTTTTCCCTTACTTCCAAGCCACCAGCCATTCTCCAACACCTGTAATGCAAAACTAGACTATCACTGAAAGTGCTTAAACCTTGTCATGCTGAATAAAACAAGAGGCCCATGAGGGCCTGAGACACTCTACTGGTTATCAAGTTTTCTGTTAAAAAATCTGATATTTAAGGAAGTTAATTACTTAAAGAAGAGTGTATAAAGGGAAAAAAATTGGACTTTATCCCCTTTATTATTTTGAGCAACAATCCTGAAGGCCCCTTTTCATGACAGATCCACTCAATTTCCAAAAGGAAGTTACCTTATGGCCCTACAATCATCCTGTGAAATTTTCATCAGAATCTGACAATAATTTTTGACTTTATCACATAAACAGGATTGTTTTGAATAAAAATCCATAAGGACCCTTTTCCTGTGTTTTCTGATGGATCGATTTCATTCCAAAAGGAACTTTCCTTACAACCCTACAATTGTCCTGTGAAAATTTAAAAGACAATTTGATAATGATTGTGAACCTCATCACATCAACAAGAATGTTTTAAATGATACTCTGTAAGGCCCCTTAAGCTGTGCTTCCAATGCCACAACTATTCCACGCATCTTTGAAGAGAATCCAATAAAACTGTTGATTTTATTGTGTTAACAAAGATATTAAAGTCAAGTCATGATTAATATCAGAAACAAATGCTGCTTAAAAGGAAGAAGCAGATGTGTAGACAAGATCAGACTGCACTTATGTGCAGGATGATCTTTGTCTACACCTCCTGCCAAAACAGGACCTTTCTTGGATCAGTATGACAAGGGTTGATAGCCCAATGAATCCATGTCACAGAAATTAATATTTTATCACTGGAACATAATTTTTTCCATATTTTAAAACTAACGGCCATATCCCTGTGAAAAGTAACATGACCTTGACAAGAATAGAATATGCACATATTTGTTTGATACTATAATGCACATGTGAAATTTGATTCAAATCAGTAGAGAGGTTGATAAGAAAATAAGTGGACAAAGGGCCATAACTCCAATAATATTAATCGGATATAACCAAACCAGATGTGCACATCTTTCCTTGATACCATGTGTTTGTGTGAAATTTGGATCCAATTAATCAAGTGGTTCAGGAGAAACCCGATGAACAAGTGAAACATTACAGACTGACAAATGGATGGACTGACCAACCAACCTATAAGCTGTCAGTTTTTGTGTGTGTTTTTTTTCTTTGGAGGGGGGGGGGGGTTATTATCAACAATAAAAGATTAATATTACATGACAAGAGAGTATTTTATCCCTAACATCTCACCTCAATAAAAGCACTATTTACTTGATTTATGACCCCAAGAATTTAAATTAACATCAATTAAACTGGCACCATCTTTTATGAAAGTTTATTATTTAAATAAACTGGACACAAGGTACAAGTTAGTTCTAAATACTGACCGATTAATACTCAATCCTGGTTTCTTACACACTGAAGAAAAATAACTTTGGAAAACATTTTGATAAAAGGAGAAATCGCTTGTAAAAAGCAATTCCCCCTATTTTTCAGAGTGTTTTTTACCTGATTTGACAGTTATTGAAAGACACTTATTTTTAAATTCAAATGCATTTAATTTGTTGTCTGCAACTTCTATCCATTTGAACCAGTCCATAATTATTCAATGGGTTAAAGCTTTAGGACTAAAATACACTTACTTTTGAAACAAATGTTTTGAAACGGATGTTTTCTACCAAAAATACTAAAAAATTCTAAATTTCATCTGAACTAAAACCTGTTGTCTGCAACTTCTTTGAAATTGGACAAGTCAAATTATGTAGTCCAGGAACATATTTAAACTTTTACCTGAAAGACTGTGATCAGATCACCAACTTCAAACTCGAGATCGCCAGCTTTATCTCCACTGAATGTATGGACAGCCTTGTGGATTATGCCAACCCAATCCTTGTCTACACCCTTATTGGCTTCTAGCTGTTTGTAGGAGAGAGGGTCGGGACTCAAACTTGTCTGTGAGTCTGAGTTTGGTATCACCATAGGATCTAACTGACTTATTTCTTCTTTGTCCAACTGAAATGCGCAGAAAATTAAAACAAGAATTACATAAAAGTGTTCCTTCAGATGCCACACTTGGCTGCAGACACTGAAAAGTGATAAAATCTTGGATATACATAACCGAGAATAGACAACTTGTCCTTAAGAGATGACCTTGACATTGTTTCATTTTACAGAAAGACCACCAGCATAGGACACATATGAAATTTGACCACTCTATCATTCAATTTGACCATTCTATCATACACCATTCAAAGATATCATCAATGCAAACAAGTTTTTTTTCAACCAAATTAAAATTGAAGAAATAAGTTTAACCTTGAGCAATGACATTATAAAATATATATGAAATACAAATGTGAAATATATATGAAAATGTATGTAGAAAATAAAGGACTTGTCACACACAGCACACAAATAATATGAAGACCAAATAACTTGCCATTCAAAGAACATGACAAATGTTAAAGGTTTTATTTTGAACAAATTTTGACTAGAACAAGAGCTTTGTCCACAGGACACAGATGCCCCCAACAAAGGGCAATAACTCCAAAATTATGCAAGCAAGAGCTGGGGTTCTTGTGCACTGCACTTCTCCTCAGTGGGGTCTATCCACCTGTAAAGTTTCAAGTTGGTAGCCATTATATTTTCAGAGATATGCCCCAGACAAAATGTAAGTCTTTAAAATAACAAAGGGCAATAACTCCAAAATTATGCAAGCAAAAGTTGTGGTTCTTTACACTGCACTTCTCCTCAATGAGGTCTATCTACCTGAGAAGTTTCAAGTTGATAGCTATTATACTTTCAGAGATATGCCCAAGACAAAATGAAAGTGTTAAAAATAACAAAGGGCAATAACTCCAAAATTATGCAAGCAAGAGTTGTGATTCTTGTGCACTGCACTTCTCCTCAATGAGGTCTATCCATCTATGAAGTTTCAAGTTGATAGGTATTATACTTTCAGAGATATGCTCCGGACAAAATGTAAGTCTTTAAAATAACAAAGGGCAATAACTCCAACATTATGCAAGCAAGAGTTGTGTTTCTTGAGCACTGCACTTCTCCTCAATGAGGTCTATCCACCTGTGAAGTTTCAAGTTGATAGCTATTATACTTTCAGAGATATGCCCTGGACAAAATGTAAGTGTTTAAAATAACAAAGGGCAATAACTCCAAAATTATGCAAGCAAGAGTTGTGTTTCTTGAGCACTGCACTTCTCCTCAATGAGGTCTATCCACCTATGAAGTTTCAAGTTGATAGCTATTATACTTTCAGAGATATGACCTGGAAAATTTCAGGACGGACAGACGGAAGGACGGAAGTACGGACGGACGGACGGACAAATGCAAATCTATATGCCCCACCACATTAAGTGGTGGGGGCATAAAAAATGCCTTTGACTGATGACCTTGATAATGGATTCAACAGAAACCCCTTTTCATAAAGGGTACACATGCAAGATAAAAAAGTCCTTAAATCCATTATCAGAAAATAAAATTTAAGACTGGTCCAAATAGAAAAATGTTGCAGATGTAAATTTTGGAAGTTTTTTACTTTAAGGGGAAAAACATTAGAGACAATGAAGAAATTGTATGAAACAAGCAATTTTCTAATTTTTCACAATGTTTTGAAAGCTTTTTTTCTTGGGAGTTTCAAAGAGTGTCATTGTATGGTAATGAGTTAAAGCCTGTTTTCAGCAAATTCTCCTTTGGTATAAGCATAACCTTGAGAAAAGACCTAATCTTATGAACTTGAAATTCACACCATTTGATAGGGCATGCTACAAGCAATAACATGTGAAATATGAATGCTAGATACATCAAGGTTTTATTTCAAATATACACGCCCTTAAAAATCATCCTTAATTGATTACCTCGAAATTTAGATCAACACAAAGGTCCTGTCAATAGAAATAGATGTATAAAATATGGCTTTATCACTATACCATTCAAAAGTTATGACCAAATATTAAAGTTTTCAATTTGCATCAATTTGACCTTAAAATTAAGCTTGAGCCTGAAGAAACCATTTTATTTGCAATCTAAATGGGTCTAAAATCTAACATCTTATACAGATTTAAAAACACAGTCTTACCCTATTTACATACTGCAATGGACACCATCCCTCTATGTTGGTAGATTCATTGTACCCCTTCATCCAGCCATTCTTGTCCAGTTCTCTACCCTGAATTATGTCCCCTTTATTAATGGTTAGTTCCCCTGTAAAATGTCCTCCATATGAATATATTGCCATATACTTAGATCCATCTTCTGAAATTTGGAAATAAATTGTTTATTCTCGCACATGCCAATACAAATGATGGTTTGTAGGTTCTTAACCCATTTCCTCACAATCCCCCCCTTTGTTACCCCTATCAAGACAAAAGCTTTGGAAAAGATTGTGGACAAATGAAGAATTGCTTGTATTAAGCAGTACATTGCTTGTATTGTTAAGTTGAAATAAGACATTTATTCAAACTTGAAGTTTGAGTAAAACTCAGTTGAGTACACAAGTTTTTTTTTATCTTGTGATCAGATCAGTAACTCATATTTTAGGAATCTGGCACACCAAAAACTGCACAAAAACCACAAGTGCCTAGGGAAAAAAAATCTAGGAAACTTGGATTTTGGCAAAATCTTAAAAGTTAGACAATAATATTTTTGTCAAAAATCAACTGAAATTAAATCTGAACTTAATCTGTAACCAGACAGATGGACAGAGTGCAAACCTAAAGTTCCCTTGGGTTTTATAGGAGACTTATCAAGATGACCATGATGGTCCTATGTCGCTCACCTGAATATGATGGCTTTATGATATATACAAAATATTAAGGGTCTATCATAACTGTGTTTAAAAAGAAGATTTTTCAAACATTTCTTCTTTAATTCAATACAAATCCAAGATCCCACAACGTAGGGCTTGTTTTCAGAGTTGAGTCATTGTTTGAAATATTTTGATAGAGGGTAAATGAGCAATGATATACATGTATTTCCAATTGTCATGGCTCTAGGGCTTATAATTTTGCAGAATAAGTTTTAAGATTTCCTTTGTTATTACTTTATAAGCCTGAGATCACAAGACAAAGGGCTAATTATCAAAGTCCATCTTTCTATCTAAGTGATTTTAGGGATCTCACAGATAAGGGATCAATCTCAGAGTACAGTTCTTTTTGAAGTTTTTTGGAAGAGGGTGAATAGGTGATGACATTTATCAACGATATAGGCCTTATGGTTTGGGAAAAAGAAGATTTTCAAAGATTTCCTAATTATTTCTATGTTAAAACAGGCATTGCACAGAAAAGGGCTAATTTTCAGAGTATGATTACTCTTTGAAGAATTTCGGTAGAGGGTCAAGAGACATTGTTACATACCAAATATCAAAGCTCTAGACCTTATGGTTTGGGAGGAGAAGATTTTCAACGATTTCTTTCTTTATTCCTATGTAAAATCAGGGATTTTCGAAGATTTCCTTCTTTTTTCCTATGTAAAATCAGGGATGGCAAAGAACAGGGCTAGTTTTCAGAGTATGGTAATTCTTCTAAGTATTTGGGTAGAGAGTCAATAGACATTGATACATACCAAATATGATTTGGGAGGAGAAGATTTCAAAGACTTCTTTCTTTAATCTTTTGTAAAATCATGGTTTGCACAGAAAAGGGCTAATTTTGCAGAGTATGGTACTTCTTTCAAATATTTTGGTAGATTGTCAATAGGAGATGAAATATACCAAATAACAAGGCTCTAGGCCTTAATGGCTAGGGAGAAGATTTTTAAAAGATTTCCTTCTTTATTCTCATGTAAAATCAGGGATGGCACAGAAAAGCACTTATCTTCAGAGTATGGTAATTCTTTGAAGTATTTTTTGATTGAGGGTCCATAGATATGGATACATAGCAAATATCAAAGCTCTAGGCCTTACGGTTTGGGTGAAGAAGATTTTTAAAGATTTCCTTCTTTATTCCTTTGTAAAATCAGCGATCACACAGAAAAGGGCTAACTTTCAGAATACAATAATTCTCTAATGTATTCTGCTAGAGGGTCAATATGTTATTATATATACCAAATATCAAAGCTCTAGGCCTTATGGTTTAAGAGGAGAAGATTTTTAAAGTAATTATTTATGGATGGACTGACTGACACTGGACATTTACCAATCACAATAGCTCACCTTGAGCCGTTTGTGCTCAGGTGAGCTAAAACGGGAGCTAACTACTTAAAACATGCATCTCAAATTACCCTTTTAAGTCGTATAAATGCCCTTTGACAGTGACCATTTATTCTAAGTTTCAAGATTGTACCATAACCAATATCATGCTGAATGAAATCCTTGTCAGAACTTCCTTAACCCTTTAATATGGGATTTTACGTTCCTGTGTTTTTATACTCAAGAAAATATTGTGGAAAAAGAAGAAATTGCTTGTAACAAGCAATTTCTCCTTTTTCCACAATATTTTCTATCACATAGGATGGTTTCTTTTCAAATGGCATCCAGTTTTCATTGTTGTCTGCAACTTCTTTCAATTTGGACTAGTCTAAAATTTCCAAAAACGGGAAAGGGTTAAAATCAAAGCAGCGAAAGCAAGATAAGCACTAGTTATCGGTAGTTTTTTTTTAAATATTTTTTTTCAACAACACAGGCTTAAAAGGGACAAACAGGTGGTTAAGGCTAAGATCAGACTGCACTTATGTGAAGACTGATCTTTGTCTATACTTCCTGCCAATACAAGAATATTCAAGGTTAAGCATGACAGGTGTTTAGAAATTCCAAAGTTATCAAAGAATATTCACATTACAAGTTGATAATGTTGAGTACACAAAGACTAAACCAATAACTTGGATATTCCCTGAACACAGTCTGGCTAGAAAATATATACACTGTCACTGACTAAATTTCCAAGCCTGATTCAAATTATATGAAAGTCCTCTAAATTCAAGTTCAAACAGCAACAGGTACTTCACATTCCTTCACTTGGGAAAAAAAATCCTGTTTTCATGATTCTCGAATCAAATGATACTCATCATCTGCTTATCTTAAAGCTCTAGATAACAGGAATTTATGACATTTTTTATCACATTTCAATTAAAACCCTAATGTTGTGTGTACTCATTAAATTTGTCTTGATGAGATGATTTAGAGGAGTACCAACAAATAGGCTTTTTGATAAAAATTATTAATTTCTCTTCAAAATTAAGTCAATTATCAAGGCAGCTTCTTCCACTAAAAGCAACATTTTTTCTTATCTTTATTTCTCCAACTTAATTACCCCTAGTCTGGGTCAGTGGCTTATTTCAAACCACTTTCACAGCTCATTATACATACAGGAAAAAACAATGCCAGTTCTTAGAATGAAAGTCTTCTATCTTTTTCCTTTTTGTCTTTCCTTTTCTGTCTCTCTTTCTCCTTATCTGTCCATCTGTCTATCTCAACCTACACGTGTCTGTTTACCTCTCTCTCTTTGCCCCTTTCTCTCTTTTTTTCTCTCTATCTTTCTTCCTCTCCTTACAATTTTTATCTTTGCAATCTGAGTTTGTTTGTTTATCAATTAACTCAATTGATCGATCATAAGCCACAACCACTGACCTCCAACAAGGCAGTATGACTGAGAAATCAAACAAAGTTGGTTTGAAAAATATATGGCAAGGGATAAATCCAAAAAAGTAAATTATTGCTATGTGACCTCAAAATTGTAAATAAAACTTGAATAAGCTATAGTTACAGAATTCAATCCATAACTACATAAGTAAATTTGAGAATGAACCAAATAGAATGAAAGTGCAGACAACAATCATTTTAAATTAACCCATGCCATGGTGAATAAAGATCTTTTTTTTTTTTCAAAACTGAATGAAAACCAAAGGGCTGAAAGGCACTGAAAGTACTGATTACGGATCAATATTCATTTTAAAAGTTAAATTTCTTAAACAAATCTGGTTTGAAAGGGTAAAACAGGTGGTGTAGACTAAGATCAGACTGCACTTAAAAGCACTTAGCAGGCTGATCATTACCTATAATTCCACAAAAACAGGAATATTCTGGGTTCAGCATGACAAGGGTTAAATAATAAAAAGATTTCTAGATAGAAAATTTTGCAGGGAATGAAGAAATCACTTGTTAAAAGCAATTTCTTCATTTTCCACAATGTTTATCACAATGCTTTTCTTAAGTGACATCAAAAAATATAATTATATTGGAATGGATTTACCTTTTACAACACATTATTTTTTACACTGGTCCAAATTTAAGGATGTTTGCTTGTAATTGCTAGTAACACACAATTTCTTCATTTTCCACATAGTTTTCCAAATCTTTATTTCTTCGAGTCATCAAAAAGCATTATTGTGTTGGAATGGGTTAAGTTACAAAACATACAAAATAATTTGACATTCCTTCCCTTCTGGTCTAAATGAAATTTTTGATTTGTCAATCCATTTTTTTAATTGACAGAGACAATCTAGACACTATCAACAAAGGTGATTAATACCCCTCATGGCTCCATGTCATATAAAAAACATTTGTCACTGGAATAAAGTGTTTTTCAGATTTTTAGCAAAGGGCCATAACTCTGAGAAAAGTCAGTGGATCTTGACCAAAATCAGAATACGGACATCTTTGATTGATACTGAGCATGAAAGATTTTTAAACAAAGGGCCATAACTCTGGAAATAATGAATGAAACATAATTAAAACAGACAATGCACATCTTGTTTTAATCCGGAATGCTTGTGATAAATTTGAATCAACCCTGTCATGTAAATAAGGACAAAATCAACCCTGTCATGTAAATTAGGACAAAATCAACCCTGTCATGTAAATTAGGACAAAATCAACCCTGTCATGTAAATTAGGACAAAATGAGCAGACATGAAAATGTTACAGACCAACCAACAATCAACCAACTATCCAAGATGCTATCTCCTATATACCCCAAAAATATAGTTCTGAGGGGGTGTAATGAGTTGAAATTTCACACATAATGAGATTTTATCTAGACTATGAAATTTTAGAATCTAGGTCTATATCTGGTTTGTAACTGACAAGGTGCTGACAGGTGACACCTTTGGAGTTAGATTTTTAAAGAATTTGTGCATGCAAAAAAATCATTTATTTATTTTTTCCTGTCCGGACATTAAGGGAAAATTCGGTACATCTTTCGTCGTTGACAAGATTTGTACTTCTTAAGTACGTGTCCGAAAATAAAGGGATGTCAAATCCATTCTGTGTCCAAAATTAGGGACAAAAAAATAAATAATTTTTGAAAATAATTAATGGTGTTTGAAAATTTCGGATGTCGGAACATATCGGGAAAATACGGTATAATGAGCAGGATTATGTGGAAATGGTTTAATCCATTACCAAACAAAAATATTTAGACAAGTCCATTCAAAAAGACATTGTATATGTTAAATCAAAGTGTATTTAATTTAATATTGTGGATGAATTGCTTATTACAGGCAATATCTCGATTTCTTTTAATGTGTATATCCCTATTTTTCTTCAACATATCAAAATGCAGGATTGTGCCATAATGGTTTAACCCATTCCCAGACAATATTATTTTAGACTAGATCTAGTCCAAAATGAACAAATTCCAGACAACAAATTAAAGTTTATGAAATATATGATTTCTTCAACTTTCTAAAGAGAAAACATTCTGGAAAATGAAGAATTCCTTTGAAATTTGTCTGTTGCAAGTAATTTCTTAATTTTACACAATGTTTTCCCAATAATATGTCTTGAGGGGAGTCAAAAATCGTCTTTGTGCCGTATTGGGTTAACCCATTACCTAACGGCAAAATTTTAGGCTGGTCCAAATTGAAAGACAGTGCAGGCGACATTTTAAAGTTTATGAAATTGTGGATTATTTAAACTTTCTGGGTAAAAAGCATTGTTGAAAATGAAGAAATTGCTTGTAACAAGCAATTCCTTCATTTTCCACAATGTTTTCCAAAGCTTTTTCCATGGGAGCGTCAAAAAGCATCATTGTGCTGTATTGGGTTAACATGCATCCAAAACTCAAGAAACACTTTTATCACGTACCTATGGGAGTTGTTGCATTCTCTGTATTCTCAGATGCCAACTTTGAAGGACTTTTATCAGACACTTTGGGGAAGGATTTACGTTTTTCCTGTAAACACAGACAGAAATAAAATCATTAAAATGTCAGATGATATCAAACTCCTACATTCTGATTGAGTCTGAGAAAAGGAAGTTTCTTTCATTGCAACTGTTAACCTATTACCAGATGATGTAGTTCTTGAACTGATCTAAAATGAAAGAAGTTTCAGACGACATTTCAAATTGCACTTAAATTTGAAAATAAGTGCCCAATAGGGTAAGACATTGTGAGTAAAGGAGAAATCTCTTATGTGCAATTTCTCCTTTTCCCTCAAACTTTTTGGTGATTATATATCTTTGGGGGGTCAGGACAAGTCACTATGTGGTAATGGGTTCATATCTAAGCAACATTTTCTCCCCAGAGGGGAGGGGGGGAATTAATAACTCTCAAAAATTCTGCTTGTGGATTTTTGTCCTTGTGATTTTTTTTCCCTATAATCACTTTCTCTATGGTCAGGAATAGAAGCCCAGAAATCAAAATAGGCAGAATTTAGACTAGGTATTAACCCCCCTCCCCCCTTACAAAAAACAAACAAGAGGGCCGTTGGCCCTGGGGCCCTCCCCTGAGATAAAGGCTCTTTTTCTTCCAACAGTCTAATTCATGTTAAAGTTAGGATTATGATACGAGTGGGCCATACTTGCTGATATAGATTATGTACCTTGGAATCAAAAAGTCTAAATTGCAAATTCCAAGGCTTAAGGGGTAATTAAAAAGAAGGAATTACTTTTTTCTCCCTCTTCATCCATGGGTTATAATTTCAGAAATAAGAAAGAATTCTGTGAACTGAGGCTTCATGCCTAAAACCTCCCTCCCAGGAATCATTCCCAGGGGACCCAAGGATCATGATTTTAGCTATTTTGAAAAAGGTCAATATACTAATGCATCATGCAAAATATCAAGGCTCTATGCCTTCTGGGTCAGGAGAAGATTTTTAAAGATTATTTTAAAATTTCACTTTTGTTGCCATGGCAACAAGAGTTTTTAACAGATTTCAATTCTTTTAACAAATTTTAAGGGGGACCACCTAAAGAACATTTCTGCCAAATTCTGTTCAAATTGGCCCAGTGGTTTTGGAGAAGATGTCATTTAAAAATCATTCTTTAATTCTATATAACCCCCCCCCCCTCCTTGTGCTCCGCCTCTTTGGAAAGGATGATCATGATTTTAGCTATTTTGAAGAGGTCAATGTACTGATGCTTCATACAAAATATCAAGGCTCTAAGCCATCTTGGTCAGGATAAGAAGATTTTTAAAGATTATTTTAAAATTTCACTTTTGTTGCCATTGCAACCAGAGTTTTAACAGATTTCAATTCTTTAAGCTTTTTTCAGAGGGGACCACCTAAGCAACATTTCTGCCATATTTGGTTCAAATTGGCCCAGTGGTTTGGGAGGAGATGTCATTTAAAAATTATTCTTTATTTCTATATAAACTCCACCCCCTGGTGCTCTGCCCCTGGAAACCTGAGGATCATGATTTTCGCTATTTTGAAAGAGGTCAATGTACTAATGCTTCATGCAAAATATTAAGGCTCTATGCCTTCTGGGTCAGGAAGAAAAGATTTTAAAAGATTATTTTAAAATTTCACTTTTGTTGCCATGGCAACCAGAGATTAAATCAGATTTCAAATCATTTAGCAAGTATTAAAAAGGGACCACCTTAGGAACATTTCTGCCATATTTGGTTCAAATTGGTCCAGTGGTTTTGGAGGAGATGACCTTTAAAAATCATTCTTTATTTCTATATAAACCCCAACCCCTGGTACTCCGCCCCTGGGGACCCAAGGATCATGATTTCAGCTATTTTGATAGAGGTCAATGAACTGATGCTTTGTGCAAAATATCAAGGCTCTACGCCTTCTGGGTCAGGAGGAGAAGATTATTAAAGATAATTTTCAAATTTCACTTTTGTTGCCATGGCAACCAGAGATTTTAATTCTTTTAGCATTTATTAAAGGAGTAACCTAAGGAACATTTCTGCCAAATTTGGTTCAAATTGGTCCAGTGGTTGGGGAGGAGATTTCATTTAAAAATCATTCTTTATTTCTATATAAACTCCACCCCCCTGGGGCTGCTCCCCTGGGGACACGAGGATCATGATTTTAGCTTTTTTGAAAGAGGTCAATATATTGATGCTTCATGCAAATTATCAAGGCTCTATGCCTTTTGGGTCAAGAAGAGAAGATCTTTAAAGATTTTTTTAATATTTCACTTTTAGGAACAACCTGAGGAACATTTCTGCCAAATTTTGTTCAAATTGGCCCAGTAGTTTGGGAGGAGATGTCATTTAAAAATTATTCTTTATTTCTATATAAACCTCACCCCTGGGGCTCCGCCCCTGGGGACCTGAGGATAATGATTTTTGCTGTTTTGAGAGAGGTCAATGTACTGATGCTTCATGCAAAATATCAAGGCTTTACACCTACTGGGTCAGGAGGAGAAGATTCATAAAGATTATTTTGAAATTTCTCTCTTGTTGCCATGGCAACCAGATCTTATAATGGATTTCAATTCTTTTAGCAAATTTTAAGGGGACCACCTTAGGAACATTTCTGCAATATTTGGTTCAAATTGGCCCAGTGGTTTGGGAGGAGATGTCATTTAAAATCATTCTTTATTTCTATATAAACCCCTACCCCCTGGGGCTCTGCCCCTGGGGACTGGAGGATCATGATTTTAGCTTTTTTGAAAGAGGTCAATATACTGATGCTTTATGCAAAATATCAAGGCTCTACGCCTTCTGGGTCAGGAGGAGAAGGGTTTATTTTTAAGATAAGGTAATTCTTTGAAGTATTTTGGTAGAGGGTTAATATGATGATTTATACCAAATCTCTAGGCCTTATGATTTGGTAGGAGAAGATTATTTAGGGTTTTTCACTTGGTTGCCATGGCAACCGAAATTCTTCATGGATTTCAATTCTTTGATGCATTTTGAAAGAGCATGACCTAAGGATCATTTCAGTGAAGTTTGGTTGAAATTCAATGGTTAGTTTAGGAGGAGACTTTTTTGTAAATGTGAACAGACAGACTGACAGATGGACAGAATGATGCCGGGCGACCGATCACAATAGCTCACCTAGAGTACTTCATGCTCAGGTGAGCTAAAAATGCATTTTAGAAAGTAACACAGGTTATATTGAATTTCACTACCATGGTGATTTGTATCATTAATCCTTTACCAGATGACAACATTTTTAGACTGGTCCAAATTCAAAGTAGTTGCAGAGGACAATTTACACTTGGTGAAATCTTTTGTGTCTTGATTTTGCAAACATTGTGGATAATAAAGAAATAGCTTAACAATTTCTTCATTGTCCACAATGGTTTTCGAAACTTTTTTTCTTGTGGCCTTCATAGCATGTCATCATTTGTGAATGGATTAAGAGTTTGACATAAATTAACACCGTCTATTCATTGTTCATAAATGTCAGCCTGATTAGCTCATGTGGTAGAGCACTTGGCATCAAACCTCAAGATCACAGTTTCAAGCCCTAGGCTGACCAAACTAATTGTCTTTCAGATGAAAAATTAAACTGAAGCCATGTGTACCGTATTTTACATCAAGTATGTTAAAGTCTAAACAGTTTCTTCCTTTAATCTTGCACTATCCTCCAAAAAACTAACTATCTACTAGGGGATGTGGCTCATTTTGGCATGTGTTACGGTAGCAACCATCAATAAACAAAAATACACATTTTTATCAATAAGTAAAAGGCTACTAGGCAATCAACTGGTTATATTGTTAAATACCCCATGAAGATTGACAAATCATCTTTATTTCTCGTTTTGTTTCACAGAACTTACAGTTTTAGTTGTTCTACATGTTTTACATACATAATACATTTGTAAATTGAGTCCATTGAGGCCAATTTACAAACAGATTGAGGATATTGAGAAATGTTTGGTTATTTGTTTGCTAAAAATCAAATTTAGAAGTATATATACTTATCACATTACAAGATGAATTTTTTTAGACAGGTCAAATTGAATTAAAAAAATGTCACAAAGGTTTGAAACAAGTAATATCTTCCTTTTTACTAGGATTTCCTCACAACATTTAAAAAGTTCAAGATTTTTTTGTAATGGGTTAACTCATTACCACTTAATGACACTTTCTGATGCCCTGAATAGATACAACCATGGAAAACTAAGTGAGAAAAGGTGCAATTGCTTGTTACAAGCAATTTCTCCTTTTTTCACAATGATTTCTACCCTATTTGGCACTTATTTTCCAATTTTAGCGCAATTTGAAACATCTGCAATGACTTTCAACTTAGACTAGTCTAAAATTTTGTTGTCTGGTAATGGATTAATCTGAGTAACCTTTCGGATATAAGTCTGTCTATAACTTAATGCACAATCTCAAGCTTCTTGTTTGGGATAATTCTGATGAACAAAAAACCTACATGTACCTTTGGTTGTATTTTACAGTAAATGGGTTCTGCTTCGATATCTTTTTCACTGGGTAACGAGTCCCGTAGACTGGGTGTGTGTATAGGTGTATGTCTGGGTGTATGTCTTGGCTGTACCATAAACGAGCTGACATTGGATTCACTGTGCATTTCAATCTCATCCTCTGTCTCCAATTTATCTGTATGGCAAAGAAAGAAAGGTTTTTATTACGTAACAAGTCGGAAAGACTAGGTGTGTTTATAGGTAACTGTGTATGTCTGCGGGTATTGGCTGTACCATATAGAATCTGACATTGGATTCACTAGGTATTTCAATCTCATCCTTGGTTTCAAGTTTATCTGTGACAATGTTGCAATTGCTTTATGACCCTGCAGACTAGATGTGTGAAAAGGTGTATGATTTGGCATGCGTCTGGGCTCTGACTGTACCATAAGAGTTTTTAATGTTAAATTCACTGCTTGTTCTGATCTCACCCATTTATACCTATATTTCTTTAGTATGCATAAATGTTGGTTGTTTGAAAATGGGTTAATCTATCATTAAATTTTTGTAACCTTCAAACATAATATACCTAGACAAATATTATTTACCCTATTTCCTTACAACAGTACAAATAAACTGTTATTGTACTAAAATCCTATTACATTTTACTTTTAAACTACACAGTGGAATCCACTTAATTGCAATCCTGACAATAGCAATTCACTGCTTTATTGTAACCAGCTTAATAGAACAAAAAGCACCTTTTAATGGTAACTACTGGTTAATTGCCACAAAATGTGTTGTAATTAACAAGATTCTGCTGTACATATATTGACAGGGTAGTGCAAAAGCATTGTAAGTGTCTATGCATTGCATAGATGCAATGTTTTTTCACTAACTTGTCAATATATGTACATAATTTATATACACCCCATCATTATCCTCTTTACTCATAATGATTCTTTAACAAGAAATTGCCCTTTATGACTCAATTGAATCACTTTTATTAAATTCCAGAAGGCCGGGTTCATGTAACATGTAATATGGTGGTGAATCAAATATTTTTCGTGATGTCAAAGCTAAATGAAGAGTCAAAAATAACCATAACTAAGCAATAAAAAACATTTTTTAGTAGCTGGCTGACTTCCTCACATATAACATTCTAATTTCCCAGAGTGGGATTTGAATCCCCAGACTTGAAATGTCTCTAGTTTATATGGAATTCACTGGATGCTATGGCAGTCACTGGTTGATAAGGAATTTATTGTTTAGTAAGGGAGCAATCAGTTTAAGAAGATGCCCTTGGTAACTAATGAAACAAGAAATCAAAAGATGTTTCACTTGATAATTTCATTTTGTAAAAGTAAAAGGAGGTGAGTAAAATGACCCCTAGAATGACACTAGTGATCCCTTGGCTTGTGCCGGTATGACCACAGGGGTCATGATTTCAGCAAACTTTTTGGATGTCTACTAGGCACTGCTACATGCGAAATATCTAAGCTCTGTGTTTTGGGGTTCTAGAGGAGAAGATTTTTAACTTTTCCCATTTAAATTCTTTGTAAAATTAAGTGACCCTTCAGCAGGGCCAATTTGACCCTGGGGCTATGACTTTAGCAAATTGGTAGAAGTCTACTAGGTTATGCTTCATGAGAAGATGGTTTTTGAAGTTTTCCCATATAATTCTAAGTAAAATCAAGTAGCCCCTGGTGCGAGGGTCATGATATTAGCAAACTTGGTAGAGGTCTAGGTAACGCTTCATATAAAATATCAAAGCTCTAGGGTTTGTTATTCTGGAGTAGATGATTTTTTGAAATTTCCCCATATTGATGTAAAATCAAGTGACCCCCAGGGCAGGGCCTATTTGACCCTGAGAGTCATGATATCAGCAAAGATGATGCTTCACATAAAATATCAAAGCTCTGGGCCTTATGATTTCAGAAAAGAAGATTCTTGAAATTTGCAAATTTTCAACCCCTTTTGTGTTTCACAGCCAAAGTGTACATTGAACCCTCAGCAATCTTGATAAAGGGCTACACAAGGAATATCTACATGAAATTATTTCTGAATTGGACCACCCATTTAGGAGGAGATGTTGTTTGAAGCAAAAGTTGACAGACAACAGACAGACGACATCCATTAATCCTAAAAGCTCACATGAGCCTTATGTGCTCAAGTGAGCTAAAATTTTTCAATTTTTCCAAAATCAGAATGAAAATTGGTTACTGTTCTATTTTTGGTGGTAATTATATATTGCAAATGGCAATTACTAATGATCAATACCTTGTGGTGCAGCTTGTACATAATTACTAGGGAACCATCCGCTGTTTTCTCCAATGGTCCCCCTCCACCATCCGTTACCCTCCTTACGATGAACTTGAACAACATCACCCTGTTTTAGCGTCAGATGTGTCTCAAGTTCTGCTTGAAAATCAAATACCACTTCATAAGTAGTACACCCTGAAATATTTTTATTTCTTATATGAATTCAATGATTAAAAGAAAACATGTGTAAGTGTAACTACTGTAAATTGGAATGTTCAATGTGTGGAAATTGTCTGCCTTTTATGGGTTTGACTCTTTCACATAAAATAACAGCATACATAATATTAAAGTAAGAAATACATTAATGGCACAATGACACAATGATGCTTTTGGACATACCCCCCCCCCCCCCCAAAAAAAAAAAAAAAACAGTAGGGAAAACATTGTGTAAAATGAAGAAATTGCTTGTAACAAGAAATTTCTTCATTTTCCACAATGTTTTCTACCCAGAAAGTTGAGAAAATCTAAAATTTCATTAACCTTAATTTTCTTCTGCAACTCTTTTCAATTGGACCAGCCTAAATTAATGCTGGATGGTAATGGGTTAAATCATTTAAATGTATTTTGTAAGGAAATGTCACACATAAAGTTGATGAATGTTTGTTTCAGTGTAAGATTGATTCATCTTTCATTGACTGAACAAGAAAATCTATATTTTCACGAGTGGCCCTCCATCACTTGTGAAAATATAGCTTTTGATGTTAACTCAATGAAAGATTATTAGATATAACATGAAAAAACAACCACAATTTTTCTATTTTCAAATTCAAAAAAAGACAAAATATGACCCATTTTTATTTTTGTTTGAATAGGGCTTAACACTGCTTTCGACGATTTTTCAGTCATATCCATGCGCTGGAGCACCTAACAATGGATTCCTGGTATATCTTGCACCAGTACAACCATTACATCCTTTCCCAGCATCTAGCTGCTATCCCACTTAGGTTTATGATTATCCAACCATTGGTGAGAGACAAATGTCAGACAGGATATTCGTCGCCACCAGGGATCGAACCCCCATGACACCCCATGATTGAAGATTGATGCGCTACCAACTGATCTATGACTACGACCCTTTTTTGGGGGTATTTTTTAAAAGCTCATCATTTTGCATGTTAATTACTGATGACATCATCAGTGTGTTTTGTCTCGCATAAATAATGTTCAGTAGTGTGCTTTGAATGAAAGCAGGGCCGAATCTACCAAAGTGGTTTGATTATCAATTTTATATTATTATGAAATTATCAAGTGAAAATGAGAAAACTTGATAATCCATCGAAAAGCATTAACCCATTCCCACACAATGACGCTTTTGGACGCCCCTCGATAAACAAATGGGAAAACATTGTGGAAAATGAAGAAATTGCTTGTATCAAGCAATTTCTTCAATATCCACAATGTTTTCTATCCAAAAAGACAAAGAAATTAAAAAATTCCATCAACTTGAAATTGTCATCTGCAGCTTCTTTCAAATTGGACTAGTCTAAAATTTCACTGTGTGAGAATGGGTTTATGAAAGAAAAGGTCATTTAGCAATGAGATCATCCTTAGGAAACACCAAGGCATTTATCATAAAAAAATCTTATTTATTTGCATACTGGTAATATATTATAATCAGTGATAAGAAAACAATTGATTTTTTTTCTCATCATATTCCAGGGTAAAGCAAAATTTCTGTATGGGTCTTTAATTATGAAGGCTGACCTCTCAAAATCCATTATTAGTGGTGAGCTTCCAAAATATTGTTACTACATTCAATCTGTGGTTACAATGTTTGGCCTCCTGTTAATGATGTAAAGCTTATGATTTTCTTCTATTTAAGAACATTGAAATAAAACAATACAGATTAATTTTGTTGCTTTTCTTTTGAAAACTTTCTTGTTGAAAGCGTTTTTCTCTGAGGTAAACAGGGTTTTTAAACGAGTCAACTTGCACGATATACACAGTTTCTACAACACTTTCCAATTCCCACACAAAGATGCTTTTTGATGCCCCTCAAGAAAAACAACAGGGAAAACAATTGGACAAGTTTATAATTTTGTCATATAATGGGTTGAGACTAAAATATAACCCTTTCCTGTGCAATCCCTTGTTTTTACCTCCCTGTGATTTTATAATCGAGAAACATTGTAGAAAAAAAAAGAAATTGCTTGTAACAAGCAATTTCTTCTTATTTCCACAATATTTTCTATCATACTAAATAGATAATTTTCAAATTAAACCCACTTTAAATTTTGTCTTCAAAACCTTTGAATTTGGTCAGCTCAAAAATTTTGTAAGAAAGGAAAGGATTAACAGCAAAAAGAATATTTCTAGAAAAGTTATAAGGATTGACAGTATAAGCACATGCAAAGCAGCAACAAAAACCAAATGAATTACCCAAAACTGTATCAATCATATTAGGTTACCACATGGGAAATTCTTCATTCTATAATTAATGGAATGCATGCAGCAGAAACTTAACAACACTCATGCATAACCCCATTCAGAGTTCCAAACAAAGGGAATGATCTCACTTTGAAAGTGTAAAATTTCATGATCTATGCATCAAACTCAATGTTGTTGGTACTCATAATGACATTCCAATCATATTGTAGAGACACATACCAACAAAAACGTAAGTTCGGATGGGAAATTGGCGAGTTGTGGCCATCAATTGAAGAAACAATAAACCAATCTAATAACTCATTTAGACCAGAAGTGAACTTAGAACTCAAACATTGGCCAACATTTATTGACTTAGCTGTCACAACTACAGTTTATTCAAGCTGTAATTATGACTTTTAGGTCACCAACCAACCATTTTAAGCTTTTGTTACAATTATGTAGCTGAAGATAAATTTTGCTAAATAATGCTGTTTAATATCTAAGTCTAACTTCCTGTCAGAGTTGGTAGAGTGGCCAGCAGTGTCAGAGGGCGTGGCCAGCAGTCAGTGGGCATGGCCAGCCCATTCAGCGGACAGAGCTAGTGATCCATCAGTTACAGATCTTGGTTGTCATCACTCTCATCTAGAGCCCTGTCCATGCAAAGAATGATGTATGCAACTATAAACAAAGGCAACAAACTGAATTTAGTCTGAAACAAGATGCCTTTTTTTAAACCAATTATCCCTATAAATGCAATTTCAGTTAAAATAACATCAACATTTAAAATTGACATTTATTTTTGTACCACTAGAAATGTCTTGCCACAAGAAATAGATAAATGATGCATGAGGAGGGCATCTTTGGTATTCCAAAGTTCTATCAAATAACAGAGATGATGTGCACAAAATTGACAGTGAAAGATCTCAACAGATGACCTTGAGCTTAAAACCAGCTAAATGGTCTTAGCATAAGAGTTATTGATGTGAAATATGAACGCCCTACCATTAACCATTCAAAAGCAATGGTTAATGCAAAAGGGTTTTTTTTTGTCTATTTGACCATCGGGAGTAACCTTGACCTCAAAAATTACCTTAAACTTGGTTTCAACATGAAGGTCTAGCTTTACCACTTTCCAGTCAAAAGTTATGGCAATGAGTACAAAAGTGCCATAGTCAAAATATACACCGCCACTTTGCTGCTGTTTCACGAAAATAATTGTGGACACTACTTATTTTGACAGAACCAAATTCAAAACATTTGCAGACTACCTTTTTAAATTGTCAAGTTCAAACTGGTTGTTATGATTGATTGATTGAATGGGCCCAGAGACTGAGTGTCAAGGGGCAAAACTCTTGCAAAAATCAATGAACCATAAATTCCTTGATCCATGTACACCTACAAATCATGGTGATGACATTGACCAAGTTTCATTTAAATCAAGACAAAAAGTTAGGAGGAGTTGCATTCACAAAGCTGCAATTTCAATAAGCCCCAGATACTAAGTTTTAAGGGGGCATAAGTCAGGGAAAAATTACTGAACCATAAAATCCTTACATCATGCACATCTACCAATTAAGGTTATAACATTGACCAAGTTTCATTTAGATCCAGCCAGAAACTTAGGAGGAGTAGCATTCACTAGGCTGCAATTTCAATAAGCCCCAGAGACCAAGTTTTAAGGGGGCATAACTGAGGCAAAAATCAATGAACCATAACATCCTTACTTCATGGACATCTACCAATTAAGGTGATAACATTGACCAAGTTTCAAAAAGATCCAGCCAGAAACTTAGGAGGAGTTGCATTCACAAGGCTGCAATTTCAATAAGCCACAGAGACTACGTTTAAAGGGGACATAACTGAGGCAAAAATCAATGAACTATAAAATCCTTACTTCATGCACATCTACCAATTATGGTGATAACTTTGAACAAGTTTCAAAAAGATCCATCCAGAAACTTAGGAGGAGTTGCGCTCACAAGAAAAGTGGATGTATGTACAGATGGATGGACAGACGGACAGACGGAGAAGATGACGCCAATACATGAGTGCCTCCAGCGGCATATAAAAACTTTTAAAAATGACAAAGAAAAAAACATTTACCTTCATTTCGGACCTTGACATTGGTACAAATAGAAAGTTCTTACCACAAGGACTACATATGTGGAATTAGAAGGCCATATGACAAAGCTATCAAAAGATATGGCCAATTTTAGCATTTTCTCTTTGCAAAAGTGACCTTGACCTTACCCAATGACATTGAACTTATAATAGTTTTGCCCCAACACTTCAAATTACACAGGCTATCCTGGATACAATGGTAATATGGGTACAAACTTTTGTTTTCAAGAACTTATAAGAAATTAAGTGTTCAAATTTTCTGCCTTGCTAGTTTGTTTGTTTGGGGTTTATCATCACTTTGAATAATCTTGTAGTCATATCACAGCTAAGATCACTCAATGACATGTGCATTCTGGGTACAATCAGTACATGTATTAAGCTTGGGCTCAGAAATGTTTTACCAAACCCACATGACCAGTGGCGGGGCTGAGATTCAAATCCACAACCCTAGACTCCCCTAAGAATACAAGTATGCCATCCTTACCAGGACACAGGACCCTCACAGCCTGCTTTACTTTTCTAAGGCTATCAATGGGAAGACTTTTTACTTGTTTTGATACTTTATTCCTACAAGTTTTGATAACAGAATTTTATTGATAGTCCATTGTAAAGGCTAGGGGCTTGGTTTCACCCATTTCACACCTTTTTAGGCTTAGGAAACTTTGTGGAAACTGAAGAAATAGCTCGTCACAAGCAATTTCTTCTTTATCAAAAATGTTTTTTCCTTAAAAGACAAAGATTTTTGAAATGCCGCCAACTTAAAATTGTCGTCTGCAGGTTCTTTAAAACAAGAATATCCCATTAAAGCAATGTTTTTCATCCGATCAAAATTCTTTGAAGGAATCTGGTAGAGGTTCACCATAGGATCATTTCAGTGAAATTTGGTTGACATCCATCGACTAGTTTCTGTGAAGAAGATTTTCAAAGCTTAAACCATATATGAAAATTAGCCCTGCTCATTTATCCGATCAAAATTCTTTGAAGGAATCTGATAGAGGGTCACCCAAGGATCATTTCTGTGATATTTAGTTGAAATCTGCTTAATACTTTCTGTGAAGAAGATTTTCAAAGGAAAAGTTTACGGATGTACAGATATTATACCGGATGGATGGACGCAAGCACGCCGGACATAACGCCATGACAACAGCTCTCTGGCTTACAGCCAGTGGAGCTAAGAACAAACAAAAGAAAACTAAGAACTTCACCTTTAACATAACTTTCTAGGATGATTCATTACCATATGGACTCAAGATCTAAATTACCAAGTAAAATTTGAAAGAGGTAAAGGGGATATGAAGACAGAAAATTACTATCTGGGGTCCATCAGATAATGGTGTATAATGAGTAATTCAGTGGCAGGGATGTTGTAGACAAAATGCCATAAAAAGTTATCTCTTGTCATGCTAAAACCTGTATATTCCTGATGTTGCAGGAGGTATAGAAAAAGATTAGCCTGCATAAATATACAGTCTGATCTTAGACTACACCAACTGCTTGTCTCTTTATTCATTTGTTTAAACTGGTTAAAATTCAGTTATATCACGGCAGCTGAAGCACTTAACCGTGGATTCCTGGCATTTCTCACACCAGTACTATTCAAAGCCTCCACCTGCTATCTCACTTAGGTTTACAAGTATCTACCTATTGGTGGGAGACATATGTTGGAAAGGATATTTGCTGCACACAGGGATCGAACCCGGGACCCCATGATTAAGTTTCCAACTGGCTTATGGCCGGGCCCTAGATTTCATAGTAAGATAAGTTAGCCCTTTGATTTTGATGCGATTCTGTAAAGAGTTTGATTCATTATAACAAGGGTTAACATGATTACTGAAATTCCATTTATATTGATGCATTCTCACAGAAAAATCTACCAAAGGGAAAGTATTAGTCTGGCTAACAGACTCTTCTTAAAGGGAATTAAATCTTTCCATAGCTGGACAAGGATGTCATTTTAGACCCCTGACTCCAAAAAGAAGTTTTTGTTCAGCACTAGCAACAAATATAAACTTGGATTAAACAGACATACTTGAGGAAAATATGTTATCCACGAAAGGCCCAAACAAAAACGACTACAGCCAGTCTAGGAAAGTATGTAAGGGAATAGCAGATTTTTTTTATCAAAATCTTACTAATGGTACCGATTACCAGTAAGCAGTTGTAAAATGTTGCAAAGATAATCAAAGCTAACTTTATTGATCAGGGAAATGAATACAGTAAAACCTCGGTAGTTCGTAGCGCAAGGGACCGGGGAAATTTATACGAATTAAGCGTAGTACGAACAAAACGGAGGGCAAGGGGTCGGCTTTTTGAGATAACACAATCTGACATGGTCTTGTTCTGTCTCCCATTTAGGAATCAATTCTAAATTGGTTATCTTTTCTACACAAGACCTGCAGATATTAATTGAGGAATACATAAAAATACATTAAAAAATACTCGTCTTGTATTTTTATGCTTTAATCTTTGTGTTAATTTTTGGCATTTTTTAAGCACAGTGTCTGTATCAAATGGTAGACTCCATCTGAGTGATTTCCCTTTACAATACATTGGATCAAATCAATCTGAGTATTCTATCATCAAATCATAAAATGAAGGATCAACGATTGTGAAGAAAGTAACCGTAGAATAAAATAAAGTGCTAGAATCTCTAAGTGAGCAATAACACCCATACTAATGGGTGTGCGTCAATTCAAAGTAAATTTTCGGCGATAAGTACGGGAATCTTTATTCGATTAATTACCCATCTTACTAACCAAACAGCCCCTTTTAACTAAAGGTACATGATATCACATGATTGTCAAATAGATCAGCAGGTGTGAAAGTCAAGGTAAGTGGTGATTGGAGACAATTAGTTTATCACACCAACGAATTAAACATAGGAGTTTGTGCTATAATCATACTTTCGGGACTTGAAATGGCATACGAACTACGAACCACTGACGTTCGAATTAGACAGAGTTTTCTAACAAAGATAAAGAAGGAAAAAGATCGGGACCGCGTAAATTATACGAACGAACACATACCTACGAACCAGTGATGTTCGAATTAACGAGGTTCTACTGTAGTTCATGAAATTGAGCCATTGTTGATGTAAAGAAGGTCAATATATATGTTTCTTCGGAGGGTGTTGTAAACTGGTTTCAGGGAATCAAAGCTCTCTTCTTCCTCAGTTTCAACAACCTTTAACATTGGGTCAGAAAATACTTCCAAACATAATACACAAGTGATCATCTTCAAATGATGTTAAACCGTTACCTTTGATTATATCATTGGGATTTACTCATGAACTTACTGTGTTGTTTATGTTCATAAACTATTCTCAGTTGGAAATAATTAAGTGTAATATTTGGCATCATAATTTTGGCAAATCAAAAGAAAATAGTCATTTTTTTTAATATTAACCCTTGTCATGCTGAATAAATTTCTATTCAGAATAATGCATTAAAATTAAAGGGCTAATAGCGCTGATAGCAATTTCTGTATGTGTATATTTATTTTGAAAAATCATAAACAATTCTTGCTTAAAATAGACAACAGAATAGAGTAGACTAAGATCAGTTGCTACATGTGTGCAGGCTGATCTTTGGCTATACCACCTGCCCAAACAAGAGTATTCCGGATTCAGCAAAATAAGGAGTAAAAATACCTTCTGTGGCAAGATCATCATGAAATATCAGATCTGTATAATCATCTTCATCTCCAGTTATAGTTCCATCATCACTATCAAAATCATAGCTTCCTAGTTTGGCTAGAATCTCTTCATCATCTAGATCAAAGTCTTCTTCATCAATTAAGTCATCTTCTTTAAGAAGCATCTCATCAAAGTTACTAAAAGCTGCATCAAGACTGCTATAAAAATCAAGAACTGGTTTCATCTCATCTTCTTGTAATGCATTCTCGCTGATAAAATCGTCTTCTAGATGAGGTACATCATCAATGTCATCCAAAACTTTAGCAGGCTTATCAACTGGCTTATCAAGAACTGGCTTGATTTCATCCTCCTTAATTGCATTTTTTCTGATAAAGTCATCTTCCAAAATAAGCAAATCATCCAAGTCATTTGAAGTTTCATCAAGCTTATCGTCTAAATCATTTAAATCTTCAACATTATTGACACTTATGTCATTTAAAGCTCCATCAAGCTTCTCATCCAAGTCATCAAGAATGGGTGCAAGTTCATCTAAATCATCATTCTTGTCTAAACTAAGTACATCTATATCTTCACTGGATTCACCAACATCAATAGTATTAGTGTTAGTTACAGGAGTCCCAACAATATTACATGCATTTTCCTCCTGATCTAATGATTGGCTTATAAGTTCCAGGGCATTTTGACCTTTAATCTTGATTCTCTGTTTATTCTTCCGTCTCCTGAGAACTAGGAATAAAATATAAACTGGGAGCATGCATCTACAACATACACCAAATCATATAAAGAGCACTAGACTATTACACAATCATGAAAATATTTCAATTAGTATTTTTTTCATTATTTTACCTTAAAATCACCCATTTGGACTATATTCTATGATTATGAAAAATGAAGACAATGCTTGTCAAATAGTGTGTGGCCAAATATTGCAAAATCCTTTTTGTTTACATAGAAAACCATATCCTTTTTGTTTTACATAGAAAACCATCTTCATAAAATAACCCTTGTTATGTTGAACCCCTAATATTCCTATTTTGACAGAAGGTATAGACAAAGATAAACCTGTATATATGTAAGCCTGATCATAGTCTATGCCACATGTTTCTCCTATTCAAGTCACAGCTGTTTATAACTGTATTTTTAAAAAAAAAACTAAAAATGATCCATGATCCGTGTTTTCAGCTATTTGATTTTAATGAAATTCTGTAAAGAACTTTATATAATAATTATGACAAGGGTTGGAATTTTCGAATCATTTTGCACACTTAATCACTTAACTCATGACTCTGTAAGAATCTATAAGGTACAAAAACTAGTGAGGATAAAAATATCAATGGATTAGTGCAAAAACATTGTAAGATATATGTACAACAATTTTGCTATGCCACATATAGAATAATCCATTCAAGTTGTACCAAACATATTTTTCAAACATTCTGTACAACAGTATCATGGTATCCAGTTTCTATATATCATTTTTTAAAACAGAAACAATCAGATTGTTAAAAGCAAATGTATAACTTTTTCTAAACTCTGCCTCAAGCAAACTGTTCCCTAAGTACATGTTTAGATAGTAAAACATTTGAGATTGAAAAATTGCAAGGTCAGATATCTTCGAATTTTATATTTTCATGATTGTGTAAACATGCTTACTTTTAAAATGCTGGGTAAAAGCTTACAGTATGCAAATAATAACCCTGAAGAAAGAGCAAATAAAATAAACAATGTAACCAGAGTTTAAATTAGAGGGAGCCATTTTCAAAGTGTAGAATTTCTTTATCTGTGCTTCAAACCCTGTATTCTGAGTTCTCATTGAAATTTGTCAATTAGATAATAAATAATAAAAGAATAATTCTATTGAGTACTCACAACATAGGGTTTGGATAAAATGATATAGAATAAGGTTGTCATCACTCCATCTTATAAAGAGCTCTATAGAATTAGAACATGAATAATGCTCACGCAGGAAGTGATTCTTAACTGAAATACAGATTTTAACGGAAGCTGGTTTTGCGATTCTTGGACTAACTAATGAGTAGCAAGGACTCTCAAAAATACCTGATGTGAGTCCAATAGTCTTTGAGACTTACCTTCAACAAAGAGGGACAAAATGGCCCTAAATTTCTCACCTAAGGCTTATCATGTCATGACTTCTATAAGTCTGATAACCCAAGCCCTTACACACCCACATTTTTACACAAATCAAGAATTCACAAACAAGTTTTCAAAAGGTTCATCTAAAGATTGTTCCTGCCACGTTTCAGTCAAAATTGGCCCAGTTGTCTAGGAGGAAAAGAATTATTTCATGATTTCTCATAGTCTGTTAAGCCCGCTCTACTACACCAAAATTTCAAAATATCATGAACGGATTTTGAAAAGATTCACACAAGGAGCATTCTTGCCAAATTTGGTCCAGATTAGCCCTCTGGTATGCGAAAAAAAGAATGGAAGAAATTTTTTCATGATTTCTCTTAGTCTGTTTAGCCTGTCATAAAATACCAAAATTTTCAAAATATCATGAACAAATTTTGAAAAAGTTCACACAAGGAACTTTCTTGCCAAATTTGGTCCAGATTAGCCCACTAGTAAGGTAAAAGAAAAATTTGTAAGAATTATTTGGTGATTTCTTTAAGTCTACAAATTTGGTCCAAATTTGCCCACTGGTACGGGAAGAAGAAAATTGGGAAGAATTATTTGATGTTTTCTCTAAGTTATTTGATGTTTTCTCTAAGTCTACAAATTTGGTCCAGATTGGCCCACTGGTACAGAAAGAATAAAATTGGGAAGAATTATTTGATGTTTTCTCGAAGTCTACAAATTTGGTCCAGATTGGCCCACTGGTACAGAAAGAATAAAATTGGGAAGAATTATTTGGTGATTTCTCTAAGTCTACAAATTTGGTCCAGATTGGCCCACTGGTACAGAAAGAATAAAATTGGGAAGAATTATTTGATGTTTTCTCTAAGTCTACAAATTTAGTCCAAATTGGCCCAATAGTACAGCAAAAGTCTATCATGCCCCCATTCCTATCATGAATTAAAATTTCAAGTTAACCCTTACCCACACAATCACGCTTTTAAACACCCTCCAATATAAAAGCTTTGGAAAACATCGAAGAAAATGAAGAAATTGCTTGTTACATGAAGTTTCTTCATTGTCCACAATGTTTTCTACCTCAAAAGACAAAGATTTTAAAAATTATATTACTTTGAAATTGTCATCTGCAGCTTTTTTTCATTTGGACCAGTGTAAAATTTTGTTGTTTGGGAATGGGTAAAGCCCCAGAATGTCCATAGGAGGGTCCTGGCTAATTATTTTTGAGTTGCAAACCTGCACCTATTAAATACCTGGGGATCTCAAAGGCTTACTGTGAGCACAGTCCAGTGATGGTGCTCAGGTGAGCTAAAACAAATCATTAACCCATTCCCACATGATAAAATTTTAGACCAGTTCAAACTCTAAGAAGTTGCACACAACAGTTTTTTAATGTGATGGAATCTTTAAAATCTTTGCCTTTTGGGGTAGAAAACATTGTGGATAATGAAGAAATTGCTTGTAACATATTGCAATATGAGGGGTGTTTAAAAGCGTCATTGTGTGGGAATGGGTTAAAGTTTCTTTCCCTGAGTAAATGAAATACATGAATTTGTGGTATAAAAGGTTAAAGAGGCACATCTGGCCTTAAAGATTAGCGTAGATGAAAGCCTGGGAAAATGCTGCATCTTTGTGCATTTGTCATTCAATAAATGATGCAATGAGATGTTAAGTACCCTCCATGGTTTAATTTACGTGACATTTCAAAATCACTCCCACTTCTGATAAATCTCTTGAATTTTCCTGCAAATACGTCTCAAAAAATCTTGGTTAACCTGTTCCCACACAATATCTCTTTATTATGCCCTTCAAAAAATTACTTCACTATCTCTGATGTTTTCTACCCCAAGATATTTTTAGACCTCAGAAAACAAGAACCTACGCTCGGCTGTTGGGTGCTGGATAGTGGACAAAATGCATCTAGAGTTATCCCTTTGATAGTATAGGTTGCTCTTTTGATCGTGAAAAAGTGTGCCAGGTTTAAAGTGAATGCCTTGAGTATAACCAGAGATATCACAAAATGTCAAAGTTTTGGCACGCCGTGGACGACCACACCAAGGCTATCGCAATACCTTGGGTTTTCTCCGAACAGCCGAGCTAAAAATCTTGGTTAACCTGTTCCTATACAATATCTCTTTATTATGTCCTTCAAAAAATAATTTTGGAAAATTATTATAAGCAATTTCTTCATTCTTCATTATCTCTGATGTTTTCTACCCCAAGATATTTTCAGACCTCAGAGAAAAAAGTGTATCTGCACTTCTTCAGATTTAAACCAACCTACAATTTTGTCATATGGTATTTTTGTTAACTCTTGGGGTCAAATGTCAAAGGAAAATAACAGAAACTTTTTTAAACAAAGCGAAAAGAGACAAACTCATTTCTTAATGCAACAACAAAAACATGCATTCATGCTGAGGAATGGTTCAAGAAAGATGCTCATAATACTAATGGGAAGAAGCCATTAAGGTATCAAATTCCATTCTACAGAAATATTTTAAGAACACACAACCAACTGATCAACCAGAGATTTGCATCACTTTGGGGCCAATTAAATATCTTAGAAATTATCATACATTTCTGCTCAGACATAACATTCATATCTTTAAAAAACTTTAGACAATTATTGAAAGAAACAGATAAATAACAATACAATTTATGCATTTGAATCATGACTAACCCTTGTCATGCTGATCCTGGAATATTCCTGATTGGACAATAGCTGGGGCAGGTGTATAGACTAAGATCAGCCTGCACGGACATGCAGTCTGATTTTAGTCTACACTATCTGCTTTTTCTTTTAGTGTTGAGGAAATATTTGAATACGAATTAGACTGATTATGGCAAAAGTTCAGAATTCTGTGAAGAAAGGATAAATATTCAGCAAGACAAGGGTTAATAAGGATGCTGCAAAAAGAGGTATTTCTTGGTTTTTTTCCTTACAGAGTTTCATGCAAAGGTTGTAGCCAAATAAACCTCTGACAGACTGTAACATGGCAGAGGAAATACCATTATTCTTAGAAAGTGAATAATCAGTATGTCACAAAGGTAAAAACATACCTAAATCTCTGTGACCCCCAATCGTGTCCCCTCCATTGACTTCTCGTAAAGGATCTCTGGTTGTGAGAGGAAGTTCTTGCTGAGAATTCACCCATAGATCTTGGACATGGTTCTTTGTAGGTGATCCCTACAATAAAAAGTACTGGTTTAACCCTTTCCTGTTTTTTTAAATTTTAGACCCGTCCAAATTGAAAGAGGTTGCAGACGACAGTGAAAATTGTATGCAATTCAAAATGAAACCATCCTATGTGGTAGAAAATATTGTGGGAATAGAAGAAATTGCTTGTTACAAGCAATTTCTTCTTTTTCCACAATGTTTTCTCAAGTATAAAATCACAAAGACGTAAAATCCTGTGTTTGAACAGGAAAGGGTTAATACATTCCCACACAATCCTGGTTTTTTTATGTTCCTCCAGAAAAAGACTTTTGGAAACGAAGTGGGTAAAGAAGAAATTGCTTGTTACAAGCAATTGTTCCATTATCCACTTAGAATTCTACCCAAAAATACAAAGATTTTTGAAATTTGATAGATTAATAGTTATTGCTCCAAGGTTCTTGATATTTGGATCAGTCTAAAACTTTGTCATATTGTAATTGATTAACAGATGACAAAATTCTGCTTGAGTTGAATCAAGTTGTAAATGACAATTTAAAGTGCTTTTAAAATGGAAAAATAAGCATCATTTAGGGTAGACTTAGAAATTGTGAGAACAGGAGAAATTGCTTATAAAAAGCAATTTCCATTTTTCCAAAATTTGTTCACCAAACATTATATTTTAATAGTGCGAAACATTTTAAGAATGTGTGTTAAATGTTTGAACCTATTGTCAGTTGACATAAATATTTAATCATATTTCAAACTGCCAAAATCTATAAAATGTATTTAACAAGAGGGCCAGTGGCCCTGGTGCTCACCTGAGATAAGGCACTCTTTTTCTTCAAGGCCTAATACAAACTGGGTAGGGAGAACACCTCCTTAAACATTTAACTAAAATCAACAAGCACAATTTAGTTTAAATTGGCTAAATAGTTTTGAAAGGGTTGCTTTCTTTATTTCTATTTAAGCCTAATCATCCTGTGGCTCAAAAATTTTAGCAATTTTGAAAGAGGTCAATGTACTGATGCTTCAAGCAAAATTAAAAATTCTTCAACTTCTGGGTCAGGATTTTTTTTTTTTTTTTTTCATTTTTTTTCCCCAATTTTACTCTTGTCATAGCAACAAGAGTTTTCAACTGATTAAATTCTTTGGTTGAAATCAGCCCAGTGGTTTGGAAGGAGATGTCATTATAAAAATCCTTCTTTATTCTATATAAGCTCCCCCTCCCCTCTGGGATCAGCCCTTGGGAGCCCAGGGTTGGTGATTTGAGCAATTCTGAAAGAGGTCAATGTACTAATGCTTCATATGCAAGATATCCAGACTCTAGGCCCTCTGGGTTAGGAGGAGATAATTCTTAAAGTTTTCATTAAAATTTCTGTTTTGTTGCCATGGCAACCAGAGTTTTAAACGGATTTCAATTCTTTTAGCAATTTTTAAAGGGGATCACCCAAGGAACATTTCTGTCAAATTTAGTTGAAATCCGCCTAGCAGTTTGGAAGGAGATGTCGGTTTTAAAATCCTTCTTCATTTCTATATAAGCCCCCCTCCCCCCTGGGGCTCTGCCCCTGGATACCCAAGGGTGATGATTTTAGCAATTTAGAAAGAGGTCATTGTACTGATGCTTCATGCTAAATATCAAGGCTCTACACCTACTAGGTCAGGAGGAGATAATTCTTAAAGTTTTCAGTAGAATTTCAGTTTTGTTGCACTAGCAACCAGAGTTTTAAATGGATTTCAATTCTTTTAGCAAATTTTAAAGGGGACCACCCAAGGAACATTTCTGCAATCTAGTTGAAATCCGCCTAGTGGTTTGGGAGGAGAAGTCATTTTAAGATTGTTGACACACGACGGACTATCAAAATGCCTCACCATGAGCCCTTCGTGCTCAGGTGAGCTAAAAAGCTTCTATTGGGGCAAAATATATTGTTTATATAGAAGAAGTTGTTGTAATAAGCAATTTCTTCTTCTTGAAAAATGTTTCTTTGAACCAAATTCTCAGTGACATAATATACAGTGGTTATTCTGGAAAAGCATGAGTCATTGTCAAGGAAAAAAGCTCTCTGAATCACTACATCATGGAACTAAAGCTTTGCAGAGTGGGGCATATATCTGAACAGGTTGTCAGTATAAAAACACTGTAATTTTAAACTATCCTGCAAAATCAATGGAAGATAATTCTAAACAAGAGGCCCAGTGGGCCTTAACGGTCACCTGAGCAAAAGAGCACCAAGACAAGTGATTTTGTTTGAAAGAATTAGAAAAAGGTTTGGTTGAAATCCCCTCAGTAGTTCTTGAGAAGAAGATGAAAATGTTTAAAAGTTACCAAAAATTACCCCCTTTTGGTCCCCATTTTAGGCACCCCTGACCTCCAGCCTTTTAATTTTCACAAATCTGTATAATCAGTACCCAATGATGCTTTTCACCAAGTTAGTTTGAAATTGGCTTTGTACTTCATCAGAAGAAGGTGAAAATGTGATTTTTTAACATGATGAACTTTGACCTCTGGGTGTGGCCCCATACATGACCCCAGGGACATGAATTTCACAATTTATAATATACCTGTCCTAGTTGTCATGCACACAGAATATTTAAGCTCTGGCATTAACAGTTTATTTGAAGAAGATTTTTAAAGAAGTACCAAAAATTACCCCTTTTTGGCCCCTATTTGGGCCCCTTTGACCCCCAGAACCCCTATTTTCACAAACTTGAATTGGCATCCCCCAATGATGCTTTCTACCAAGTTTGGTTGAAATCTGCCCAGTAGTTCTTGAGAAGAAGATGAAATATTTAAAAGTTACCAAAAGTTACCCCCTTTTGGTCCCCATTTTAGGGCCCCCTGACACCCCAGCCTTTTTATTTTCACAAATCCAAATAACCATTACCAAATGATGCTTTTCGCCAAGTTTGTTTGAAATTGGCTTTGTACTTCATCAGAAGAAGATGAAAATGTGAATTTTTTAACATGATGAACTTTGACCTCTGGGTGTGGCCCCATACATGACCCCAGGGGCATGAATTTCACAATTTATAATATACCTGTCCTAGTTGTCATGCACACAAAATATTTAAGCTCTGGCATTAACGGTTTATTAGAAGAAGATTTTTAAAGAAGTACCAAAAATTACCCCTTTTTGGCCCCTATTTGGGCCCCTATGACCCCCATGACCCCTATTCTCACAAACTTGAATTGGCATCCCCCAATGATGCTTTCTACCAAGTTTGGTTGAAATCCGCCCAGTAGTTCTTGAGAAGAAGATGAAAATGTTTAAAAGTTACCAAAAGTTACCCCCTTTTGGTCCCCATTTTAGGGCCCCCTGACCCCCCAGCCTTTTTATTTTCACAAATCCAAATAACCATTACCAAATGATGCTTTTCGCCAAGTTTGTTTGAAATTGGCTTTGTACTTCATCAGAAGAAGATGAAAATGTGAATTTTTTAACATGATGAACTTTGACCTCTGGGTGTGGCCCCATACATGACCCCAGGGGCATGAATTTCACAATTTATAATATACCTGTCCTAGTTGTCATGCACACAAAATATTTAAGCTCTGGCATTAACGGTTTATTAGAAGAAGATTTTTAAAGAAGTACCAAAAATTACCCCTTTTTGGCCCCTATTTGGGCCCCTATGACCCCCATGACCCCTATTCTCACAAACTTGAATTGGCATCCCCCAATGATGCTTTCTACCAAGTTTGGTTGAAATCCGCCCAGTAGTTCTTGAGAAGAAGATGAAAATGTTTAAAAGTTACCAAAAATTACCCCCTTTTGGTCCCCATTTTAGGGCCCCCTGACCCCCCAGCCTTTTTATTTTCACAAATCTGTATAATCAGTACCCAATGATGCTTTTCACCAAGTTTGTTTGAAATTGGCTTTGTACTTCATCAGAAGAAGATGAAAATGTGAATTTTTTAACATGATGAACTTTGACCTCTGGGTGTGGCCCCATACATGACCCCAGGGGCATGAATTTCACAATTTATAATATACCTGTCCTAGTTGTCATGCACACAAAATATTTAAGCTCTGGCATTAACGGTTTATTAGAAGAAGATTTTTAAAGAAGTACCAAAAATTACCCCTTTTTGGCCCCTATTTGGGCCCCTATGACCCCCATGACCCCTATTTTCACAAACTTGAATTGGCATCCCCAAATGATGCTTTCTACCAAGTTTGGTTGAAATCCGCCCAGTAGTTCTTGAGAAGAAGATGAAAATGTTTAAAAGTTAACGGACGACGGACGACGGACGACGGACGACGCACGACGGACGACGCACGACGACGGACAAACGATGATTGCAATAGGTCACCATGACCATTCGGTCAGGTGACCTAAAAAACTTGAGGGATCAAAATAATGTTTGTCACATGCACAACTAGACACCATAGAGATTAATTGTGGCAAGTTTCAGTTTATTTCTATTGTAAATGTAGGTGAGTTGCACACACATAAAACACTGCAATTTTAATTGAGTTAACTTGCTAAGTCAAGGGAAGATAATTCTGAAATGATTTGAGCAATAATAATAATTCTTGTCTCATTCATAACTATACATTATAGAGACTCAGTGTTGCACATTTTAGTTCATTAAAAATGTAGGAGGAGTTTGGTGCACCAAAAATTGCTAACAGACAGACAGATGTTCAGACACATAAACAGATGACTGGGGCCGCAAAATAATACAATCTCTCGGGTATATAAGTTAAAAATGCAAAATACAGCAGGACAGACTCTGTGTCCCTTTCAATGCTACCCCAAGGAAATTACATATACAAGAGGATCAAGATCATCCTAAATTGCTAACCTGAATAAAAATCACTAATAGTGTCACAGTGAGCCAAAAGTTGATAGGGTGTGCCTAGGCATAGCTAAAATAAAACCTTAGGAACACCACTCAAACAACTTTAAAGGAAGATGTTGCCATAATGTAAGATATGAACCATTTCATTGTTATGGTTTGGCAGGTGAATTATAAACAAAATAGGCCCATCTGAGGTGGATTCATGATTTTCAAAAAAGAGCCTATCCACATTTGAAAGAAATAATCTATATGACCGTTCAAGAAAATCTGAAAATATTTGTTGCCTTGATTGTGTAAACAACAATTGTTTACAGCCAGATTGACAGGCATAGGGGAACCAGGCCATCACTATACTATAGCTCTCTGGCCTTCGACCAGTAGAGCTAAAAATAAAAAAGGATCATAGGAATGTGAACGGATCCTAATGTCTTTGAGGTCATTTCACCCATTCCCACACATTGGTGCTTTTAGATGCCCTTCAAGAAAAACAATTGGGAAAACATTGTGTTAAATGAAGAAATCGCTTGCAACAAGTAATTTCTTCGTTTTCCAAAATGTTTTCTACCAAGAAAGTTGAACAATCTTGAAAAATCATGCACTGTTAATTGTCATCTGCAACTCCTCTCAATTTGGACTAGTCTAAAAGTTTTCTGCCTGGTAATGGTTAAATTACCTTGTGCTTATTTTTCCGTTTTCGTAGACATACAACACAAAGAATCAGGAAAACAAGAATCACAAGTCCGCATACAGGTACCCCTATATAAAGAATGTAATCTGTGAGTTCACCTGTGGAAAGAAAAGAAGACGGCTTAATAAGATGTCAGGATTTAATACTAGTCCAAATGAAAGAAGTTGCTAATAACAACAAGAGGACCATGATGGTCCTAGATCGCTCACCTGAACTGTCTGCTGTTAAAAAAAATGCAATTAGAGACAAATAACTATAATCAGTTCAATGAACTGTGACTTCTATATTGTAAACAAAGAAATTGTCATTATGGCCCCTTTTCCTGTGTTATCCTATAGAACCTTCCCATAATCTATAAGGTTCATCTTTATGACCTAACAAGTATCCTGACCAAGTAACTTGACAATTGAGCCAAAATGATGACCTCTAGAGCATTAACAAAGAAATTGTCATTAAGGCCCCTTTTACTGTGTTTTCCAAAAGTACCTTCCTATAATCAATAGGGTTCATCCTTGTGACAAACAATTTCTATGTTTTCAGAAAGATCCTTCTAATAATCAATAGGGTTCATCTCTATGACCTAATAATTATTCTGGCAAAGTTTCATGTAGATAGAGCCATATTTGTTGCTTCTAGAGTGTAAACAAAGAAATTGTCATTAAGGCCCCTTTTCCTGTGTTTTCCAATAGAACCATTCCATAATCAATAGGGTTAATCCTTATGACCTAACACTTATTCTGACCAAGTTTCATGAAGATTTAGCCAAAATTGTGGCCTCTAGAGTGTTAACAAAGAAATTGTCTTTAAGGCCTCTTTTCCTGTGTTTTCCAATAGAATCCTCCAATAACCGATAGGGTTCATCCTCATGATCAAACAATTATTCTGACCAAGTTTCATGATGATTGGTTCGAAATTGTGGCCTCTAGAGTGTTAACGAAGAAATTGTTTTTAAGGCCCCTTTTCCTGTGTTTTCCAAAAGTACCTTCCTATAATCAATAGGGTTCATCTCTATGACCTAATAATCATTCTGGCAAAGTTTCATGAAGATAGAGACATATTTGTGGCTTCTAGAGTGTAAACAATAAAAATTGTCATTAAGGCCCCTTTTCCTGTGTTTTCAAAAAGAACCCTCCCATAATCAATAGGGTTCATCCTCATGACCAAACAATTATTCTGACCAAGTTTCATTAAGATTGGGTCAAAACTGTGGCCTCTAGAGTGTAAATACTTCAATTGTTGATGCCACACATCGCACGACGGACGACAGACATTCAATGATCACAAAAACTCACCATAAGCACGTTGTGCTCAGGTGAGCTAAAAAGAGCATTAATTTTACATTTGTTTTTCACAATAGAAACATTGTAAGAAAGAAAGAAATTGCTGGTTACAAACACTTCCTTCATTTTTCTTATTGTTTTCTTCAGCTTTTTTTCTTCAGGAGCAAATGAATAAGAGGTGGGGGAAATTTGGATTTTTTTTTTTAACTTTTGGAGCAAAAAATGTTGAGTCAAAAAGCAGGAATGTGTGGGAACAGGTTGATGCAAACAAAATCTGCAGGATACATTTACCAACTTTTTAACCCATTACCTGTTGGCAAAAATTTTAGACTGGTTTAAATTGAAAGGAGCCGTGGACAACAATTCAAAGCTTATGAAAATCTGTTGGTTTTTTTTTTTATTTTTGGGCAGAAAACATAATGGATAATGAAGAAATTGCTTGTTACAAGCAATTTTTTCATTTTCAAAATGTTTTCCTAAGCTTTTTTCTTTGAAGATATCTAAAAGTGTCATTTAGTTGGAACAGGTTAAACCTAGGAAGTTGTATGCCATGGTGTTTCAACAAAAGGGTGAAAGCCACTTATCCTCCCATTATGGGTGTGAAGCATCATTATAGCCTTTAGTGGTCCTTATTGATGGTATTATTTATCATTAAACTCTGAATGCTTGATTTACTGCTAGTTTACAAATATAAGGCTACAAAGATATAGTCCAAAGGGGATAACATGTCACCTAACTGAAGAACGATGTATATCTATGGTCCCTTAATGCAAGTATAACAGTTAAGGTTCATAGCTTATATGCCATGTCAGCCTGATTACCTGTAGCTCAGTTGGTAGAGCTCTTGACTTGGAAAGTCAAGATCATAGGTTCAAGCCGGGGCTAGCCATATTCACTAACAAACTAATTCTCCTTCAGTTGGGAGGTTAAACCTAGACCCGTGAGATGGTGTTATCCATTGAGCACATTAAAGAATGAGGCAAAGCTCTCAGAGTTTTTGTCCTGTATCCTTTCACTATCCCTGGTAACAACTAACCGTCCCCTGGGGGCGTCGCTCACATTGGCTACAGCAGCGACAATAAATAAATGGAAATACAGACATTATATGCAATGAACAGTCAATAAATGACCAATTGGCCCAATGGTTTGGGAGGATATAATGTTTTAAAATCCTTCCAATTTCTATAAAGACCCCTCCCAGGGGTTCTACCCCCTTAGGACCCCAATTTTGGACAATTTTGGAGGAAGTCAATATACTGATGTTTCATGCAAAATATCAAGGCTCTGCACCTTCTGGCTCAGGAGATGAAGATAATTTAAAGATCTTTTTAAAATTTCGCAATATCTTTTGAATTTTTGTTACCATAGCAACCAGAGTTTTGGAGGAGATGTCATTTGAAAATCCTTCTTTGTTTCTATATAGAACCACCACATCCCTAGGGCTCCACCCCTGTGAACCCAAGGGTAATGATTTTAGCTATATTGAAAATACTTAGGCTCTAGGCCTACTGGGTCAGGAGGAGAGGATTTTTTTACAATTTCAATTTTGATGCCATGAAAACAGGAGTTTTAAACGCATTTCAATTCTTCTAGCTTTTTTGAAAGGGGCCACCTAAGGAACATTTCTGCCAAATTTGGCTGAAATTGGCCCAGTGGTTTCGTCGAAAATGTCGTTTAAAAATCCTTCTTTGTGTCTATATAGAACCCCATCCCCTATATGGCTCCATCTCTGGGGATCCAAGGGTAATGATTTAATCTATTTTGAAACAGATCAATAGGCCCACTGGCCCACCTAAGGAACATTACTGCCAAAGGTTGAAATTGGCCAAGTGGTTTGAGATGAGATGTCATTTAAAAATCCCTCTTAGTTCTTATAAAGACAAAAGGTGATCACAATAGCTCACTTGAGCACTTTGTGCTTAGATGAGCTAAAAAAACTGGAAAGGGTTAACCCAATACCAGATTACAATAATTCAGATAGGTAGAAAATGAAACAAATTGGACTTCAAAGTGTCCTTAGTTTAAATATAAGTGTCATAAAGAGCAGAAAACATTGTGATAAAAGGAAAATTATGCTTATCACTAGTAATTTCTCCATTCATCACAATGTTTCAGTGACTATATTTCATCCCCAGCTGGGTTTATGAATTAATGGATTAAGTAAGACATACAAAGAACATACCTCCAAATAATGCTGTACCACCTGGGTCTACAGTATTTACTGGTTTACCGCTGGGTGATAGAGGAATAGCTGAAGTAGATTTAAAAGATGCATCCATTGAATCGCCTGCTACAAACACAGTTTTACTGGCTGTAACTGGGCTATACAAATCCCCTGTAGAAGGCACATAGTCCATAGATTTTGACACTGCTATATGTATATCCTTTGATGAATCAAGCACGTTCTTTGAATCATTTAACAGAGCACTTGTTGATGTTAATTGCATATTATTGGTAATTGATGATGATAAAAACCCAGTGGCTGAATTTGATTCAGAAACACTAGGTTCATAAGATGTACATAAATCAGGTATTTTGTCTGTAGTTCCTTTAGCACTAGACCCTGTTGGTAATTTAATTGATGATGATGATGATGACAATGATGATTGCGGTGGTGAATCTGTTGCTTCTGATGATGGTTGTGATGATGGGACAGAGGTATTTGATGATTCTGGACTTTCTGAGGTAGTTAATTCCTGCTTTGGTAAGGAATTGCTTGAGTCCAATATGTTCTTTTGATAATCTGTTGTTTCTATGGTAACATTGTTGCTAGGCAACTCGTTTGTGGCATGTTGCATAGGAAACTGAGATGACTTGGCAACAATATCACTGTAGCTAGTTTGCAGAGCTGGTTCAGTATTTCCAACAATATCTGAATCTGTTAGCACTGGTTTTGTGACTTCTACTGTGACTTCTACTGCAGAGGTAGGCAGAATAGTTACTGCACTACTATCAACCATTAATGTGGCTGCATTTGGATCACCTTCATAATCAAGGAAGGCACGATCATATGCATCAAATGGCTGTGTAGACACTTTAGCCATTTTGGAATTCAGTCTTAAATCAAATTGAATTAGTCAATATCAAATAATTCCATGCCTTGTTTTTCACTTCCATATTTCTACTTCTTCCTTGCTCTAGAAAAACAAAATATGAAAACAAAATTTGAAAACGAAAATCAAACAACCGAAAAATCTACAAATAAATTCTAAACAAAACTTCGAAGGAAAAATTTATGAAAAAAAAAGAGATCCATTGATGATTCAAATGAATTACCATAACAGGATTTCATTTGGAAATAAAGATTCAAAAATGCCATCTACCTATTTTATGTAAATGTCTGGTTACTAAAACAAACTACACAGTTGTCCTGGGACATCATGTTGCACCTGCCAAATATTTGATCTTGAGCATTGACTTTGACCTATTTGAAAATTTGTTACAAATGGAACATTTTACTCATGATCAAGAACTGCCTTTAAAAATATAGGCAGTTACAACTGTTTTGCGCTGAAGCATCCAATTGTGCATAGCTATTATGAAATTTATCCATAAATGTAGGAGAATTCGTTCTCTGGACAAGCTCAAGCCACAATGTTTCCTACCCCAAAGGTAAAAGAAACCGTCGACTGCAACTTCTTTCAATTTGGACAAGTCTAAAAATTTTCTGGCAATCGGTTAAACATTAAACCTAGAGTCATAACTTCGACCTTGGAGCTTCTGAAAAAATTGTTTTGAATGTCACATCTTTCTTTGAATTTGATCCCCAATTTTCTAGAAATGACACCAAAAATTGCTTAGACAGCCTTCTTTATCTTAATTGAAAGGGTTCATAATATGGTAAATTGAAAGTCAAGGGAAACCCTGATGGAGAAAATTTTGCTATTTTGAAACCCATCCATAAATGAAGGAGACATGTTCTAGGCAAATTTGGATGGTCTGAGGCAAAAATACACTTACACCGCCATGTGAATGTCACAACTATGTCTTATTCACTGCATTATCACTTGATAGTAAAACTCATAACTATTTAAGAAAATGTCTGATCGCTTTTAAATGTTATCTGGATCTGAAGAAGTATAACTGTTGAAAACATTGTGAGAAAAGGACAAATTGCTGAAAACTGATACAAGCAATTTTTCCTTTCTCTCAATGTTTTCTACAATTCTTACTTTCCAATTTAGGCAAATTTTGAAATGTCCTCTGCAACTTCTTGCAATTCAGGCCTGCCTCCCATTTTGTTGTCTGGTAATGGATTAAATTGACTTACTTTTTTATTCAAAATCTTTTAACAAAGAAAAAAGAAAGATTTACAATCAAATCTAGAACAATTATACCATTGTCAAATTGTCAATAGTTACCCTGATTGCATTCACTCATTTCTGAATACGTATTTTGTAATGGTCAGCAACATGATGGTAGACAAAGATTTGCAATAAATTCTAGACCGGATATGTACCCTTGTCAACAAGGTTTACCATTTGACAGACTACAGCATTCTATAAAAGCATCAATAGACCAATCAAATCATTCCTAAAGATGGGAAGTGAACTTTGAACTCTGACAATGGCTGACATTTACTTAAAGCATTTTGATTGGTTTGGAGACATAAACACCCTAACAACAGCTTACAGTAGTTGCAATGATAAGATCGCAAACCAACCATTCTCCTTTTTTGTTACATGCTACCGAATATAATTTTTTCAAAATAAAGCTGTTTGATACGGAGGCAGAACTTCCTGACGGAGATCATTTTGCATGGCAAGTGATCTGACTTGTCTGTGATTACATTTTATACCAGCATTTCTTGGTAGCAGATCAGCACAAATAGGACATCCTAACCAAGCTGATTAAAATCCTCTAAAAAACTACTTTTAAAACAAGGGAATGACAACGTAATGCCTGCCTGTCTCTTTTAAGTTGGCGCTGTTTGTAAGATAAATTTTCAAAATTATTATTAAAAGACAGTTAGTGCATCCAGTGCTGTAAGCCCTTTGATATTGATGCAATTCTGTAGAGGATTTTATTCAGCAAGACAAGGTTTAACAATAAATTCCAGGCCAGGTATGTACTCCTGTCAACAGGTACACTAATTACATAAACTCATCTCTGATTACATTTATATCAGCATTGCTAAGTAACAGATAAATCTGCAGGAATTCATAACAATTGATTACCTTTCATCCTTTCCCTTCTTAGGAACTTACTTCTAGCCCATCATCAGACAAAAAAATTTAGACTTGTCCAAATTCAAAGAGGTTGCAAATGACAATTCAATGTGTAGAGGTAATTCTATATATAAACACAAGATGGGGTAGAAACATTGTTAGAAATGGTAAAAATTCTTGTGACAAGCAATTTTTTTCTTTTTATCGTATTGGTTTCTTTTAATATTCATTCAGAAGCATGGGAATGATGGATTATATGTAAATCCTGCTGCATATTTATCCTTTCTTCACAAAATTTTATTTTTTTTTGTCAAATTTTGATCTTCTTGGTATTAAAAAATTTCCTCTACACTAAAATAGCAAGCAGGTAGTGTAGACTAAGATGAGACTGCACATCTGTGCAGGCTGATCTTAGTCTATCCACCTGCCACAGCTATTGTCAGAACAGGAATATTCCAAGATCAGCATGACTAGGGTTAATGACTTGATTTATGGATTGCTGGCCCCGCCCACTTAGTTTCTATTAGTTATTAAACAATGTAATTTATGGCCAGTAACATGTAAGATAAAAGTTGAATTGTTAATTAGCAACACAAACTTCGTAACTACAACTTATTTAAACTGTAGTTACAATATCTGAGTAGCCAATCCAATGAAGATGCTTCGCACAAATGTCGACTAATGTCTGAATTCAAAGTTCACTTCTGGTGTAAATGTAAGATTTGATTGGTCTTTTTTTCTTTATTGACAGCATGTGTAATATTTCAATTCTGACTGATTCCCAAATATTAGAAAAAACTAGCCGGTAACAGTTTCAAGTTTTTTCAAGAGCAGAAAGTGACATCACTATTTAACCCATTTCGACACAATTCCACTTTCTTCGGTGCTGAAGAATTTAACCCATTCCCTCACATCACAATCCCTCTTTTTACGCTCCCCCATAATAAAATAGTTCTGAAAAACAACATGGAAAATGCAGAAATTGCTTGTTACAAGCAATTTCAGCATTTTCCACTTAGTTTTCTCCTCAGAGAGATAAAGATGTTAAAAATTTCAACAATTTCATATTGTAGTCTGCAATTTCTTTCAAATTGGACCAGTCTAAAATTTCCAAAAATGGGAAAGGGTTAAGAGAAACATGGTGAACAAAGGAGAAACTGCTTGTTACAAGTTATTTCACCTTTCCTAACAATTTTTACTATCTTATATGACACTTATTTTCCAATTCAAACATTCTTTGAAATGTCCTCTGCAACCTCTATTAACTTAGAGCAGTTTAAAATTTTGTTTATTATGAGTTAAGGCTAGATCAAAATACAAAATGTTGTTCGAACTTGTCACTCCACAACTTTTCTATCTTTCTCTGTCTGTCTGTCTATCTGTCTGTCTGTTGGTCTGTCTGTCAGTCTCTTGCTTGCTCTCTCTCTCTCTCTCTCTCTCTCTCTCTCTCTCTCTCTCTATATATATATATATATATATATATATATATATATATATATATATATATATATATATATATATATATATATATATATATATATATATATATATATATATATATATATATATATATATATATATATATATATATATATATATATATATATATATATCAAGTATTCTCAATATACTTCCATAATATCTATATATCTATATATATATATATATATATATATATATATATATATATATATATATATATATATATATCAAGTATTCTCAATATACTTCCATAATATCTATTTGTGATGTGGGTCTATATATAACTCCATGTTGGATATAACACCCTGAAATAAGTACTATTTTCCAGTTATGTTTTCAGATGTATTATTTCAGAGAGAATTTTCAGACCTATATATGCTGGTTCCTGTTTTTCAACTTTCAAAATACTTTGGTGTCTGTAAAGGATACAGTTAAAAGATGTACACATGTAACACCCCCCAGCTGTTCATCTGCAACTGATTAATTTTACACTCCACATCCAAAAATTTGCTGAACCAGAAATTTTTACATCCCTTTATCACATACTACTGTTACAGAATAACAAATATTGAGTACTGGTGTGATAATTGATTATCAGATTTATCACCTATCAAGTGTCTTGTTTAACCCATTCCAACTTAATCCCTCCTTTTTACGCCCCTCAACGAAAAAGCTTTGGAAAACATTGTGGAAAATGAAGAAATTGTTTGTATCAAGCAATTTCTTCATTATTCACAATGTTTTCTATCCAAAAAGACGAAAGAATTTAAAATTCCATCATCTTGAAATTGTCGTCTGCAGCTCCTTTCAATTTGGACCGGTCTAAAATTCCACTGTGTTGGAATGGGTTAATTATTTTACATAGAATGCATGTACATGTGTATAGTTTCCAGTCTGACTGAAACCAATTCCCACTCAATGACACTTTTTGAGGCCCCTCATGAAAAAACAATTATGTAAATTGAAGAAATGGCTTGTAACAAGCCATTTCTTCATGTTCCACTCTGTTTTCTACCTGGAAAATTGAACAATGTAAAATTTCATCAACTTTAATATGTTATCTGTAACTCCTTCCAGTTTGGACCAGTCTAAAATTTATCAGTCTGGTAATGGGTGGAATCTATGGCTAGGTGCTCCAGTCGCCGCCATATAACTGAAATATTGTTTAAAGTGGTGTTATATCCCATTCAATCAATCAATCAATCTACTTTTCAATAAAGATAATTTTTGAAATGTTGTTTGAATCAGACATGACTTAAATCTTGTCGCCTGATAATTGGTTGACTATTTCATAAGCTTAAGAGAAAGGAAAATAGTGAAAAAATCCTGAGGATTTTTTTCTCATAACCTAAATCTAACAATCCTCAAGGCTCAAAACATGGTCAATATCAACATCAAAGGATTCTAACATTATGACACTTTTTGACGCCCCTCAAGAAATATAATTGATAAAACTTTATGTAAAATAAAGAATTTGCTTGAACTAAGCAATTTCTTCATTTTACACAAAGTTTTCAAACTAAAAAGTTGAAAAATCTAAAATTTGACTTTAAATTGTCGTCAGCAAAATCTTGTCACTTGGGACCGGCCAAAATTTTGCCCTATGGTTATGGGTTAACTCTTTCCAGTACAAACCAGGGATTTTACGTTGAGAAAACAATTGTTGAAAAAGCAATTGTGACAAGGAATTTCATCTTTTCCAACAATGTTTTCTAATACAAAGACTCATTTCATTTCAAATTGCATCCATTTTTAATTGTGTTCTGCAATCTCTTTCAATTTGGACCAGTCTAAAATTTCAATAAACGGGAAAGGGTCAATCCTACAAAAGATATAATTATGAAATAGGATGTGACCATAGCTTTGATCACATTTCAGATGACAAAGAATGAGACAGATTGTGGGCAACATAATGGGTACCTTACCTATGTAAGTAAAACTTGTGACTGAAAGCATGGAAAATTATTGTTTGAAAAGGGAAAACTGCTCGTCAAGTACAATCACATAGATGCAGGTCAAAACACTAAAGTCTTATAGCTTATAAACCAGACACATAACTCATTACCAGACAACTAAGTTCTAGGAGTGGTCCACATTTAAAGAAGCTGCAGATTGCTTTAACCCATACCAACTCAATCCCTCCTTTTTACGCCCCTCAAGAAAAAAGCATTGGAAAACATTGTGGATAATGAAGAAATTGCTTGTATCAAGCAATTTCTTCATTATCCACGATGTTTTCTATCCAAAAAGACTAAAAAATTGAAAATTCCATCAACTTGAAATTGTCGTCTGTAGCTTCTTTCAATTTGGATCAGTCTAAATATTTTCTGTGTTGGAATGGGTTAAGGGGTAAAAACATTCATGTTTTTTTCCAGCTCAAAAAGAAAAACCATTTTGCTTATACAAAGAAATAAATATTTTTTTAGATCTCCTGCCTTGAAATGTACAGAGTATTCTTGATAATGTCTTTAACCCATTATCAGACGGCAAAATTTTAGGCTGGTCCAAATTGAAAGGAGTTGCAGACAACAATTTTAAATTTAAGAAATCTTGGATTGTTTAAACCTTCTTGGTAGAAAACATGGTGTAAAATGAAGAAATTGCTTGATCAAAGCAATTTCTTCAATTACACCATGTTTTCCCAATTATTTTTCTTAAGGGGCGTCTAATATTGTCACTGTTTGGGAATGGGTTTGATTAAATGGGGTTTAATACCCCTTTTAACAGTATTTCAGTCATATTGCGGCGGCTGGAGCACCTAACAAAGGATTCCTGGTATTTCTCACACCAGTACTACCACTACATCCTTTCCTAGCCTCCAGCTGCTATCCCAATTAGGTTTACAATTATCCATCCATTGGTGAGAGACAATTGTCGAAAAGAATATGTGCCGCCAGGGATCGAACCCATGACACCCATGATTGAATATTAGGAGTCTGGCGCGCTACCAACTGCGCTTTGACTGCTGCCGTGTGGGAATGGGTTAATCATTCCTAAATGTTTTACAAACCTTTTCGACAACCACATACAGTATTCCCTAAGGATATCAAAACCATACAATTTCACACATTTATCCCTTTAATCACCACCAAGGCTAATATATCATAGTATCCTATAGCAGAGAATTTTGTTTAACAAATATCTCTCATATTGCAATGGGGGGTATTGAATGTGTAAAACATTATCGAAGTGATAAATCTCAAACAATGAATACTTATGAGATATTTAAGATGTTCAAAATACAACATGAAAGGTGTCATATGAAAAGTAGAGCTATTTTGAGAGATGATTGCTTGGATTTTAGGATTAGATATTCCTCAAAGCAATTTAAATGAGTACCAACAAATATGGTTTCATAGGAAGATAATGATCTTGCAATGAAATAAGTAGATCAATTTTGTAAATTTTAAAGGCAAAACAAAAAAGTTGAAACTATGCTGATAACCAGATAACAAAATCAATTTCATTGTTAATCCATCAACCAACAATAAAACTTTACACTATTTTCACAATGATTTTCTCAATACAATTCCTTGAGGGCATAAAAACTCAGATTAGAGTTGTGATCAGTTAACCTATTACCAGACAACACAATTTTAGACTGGTCAAAATTCAAAGAACTTGCAGACAACAATTTTTCTTTTGGTGGAATTTAACGTCTTTGTCGTTTGAGGTTGAAAACATTGTTGATAATGTTGAAATTGCTTGTTACAAGCAATTTCTTCATTTTCCAAAATGTTTTCCAAAGCTTTTTTCTTGAGGGGCATAAAAAAGCCAGATTGTGTGGGAATGGATTAAGGCTAAAACTGAACATTGATCCATGAATTATATTACATCACACAATTTGCATAATGGTATGAACACAAACTAAAACAGGCTTTCTTCATCATTACAAAACTCAGGCTGTGTAATGTAACAAGTTACTGAAAGAAAAATTTCCATTTCGTGACCTCATAATTTTGTTGAACACATGTATCTCACCAACACGAAATTGAATAGATGACAGCTGCCAAAAAGATAAATCCTGTGTTTTCATAAAGAGAGAAAATTTCATGCTGGCTTCATCTCGGGTAATAACACAAAGCCAATTTTAAATGAAATCCACAGATTACATCTGCTATTTTAGCGCAGTGGGCACCTTATTACTGTGCAGTTTTTGAACAGTTTCCACCATGTGAGAAAACAGCAGTAGACAACAAACTTATTCTCTCCAAATAATAATAAACCATTTTTATCCCATTAAATGCTTCCTCCTCAAACCCATGCAGCAGCTACCCCTGTGATATATACTAATATTTCCACTTAAATAGAGGGTTACTTCCCCTAAGAAACTATTTTAATGACTTATTTGATTTGTTTGTTTGAATGGGGTTTAACGCGACTTTCAACAATCTTTCAGTTATATCGCGGCGGCTGGAGCACCTAACAATGGATTCCTGGTATTTCTCACACCAGTACCTCCATTACTTCCTTTCCTAGGCTCCAGCTGCTATCCCACATAGGTCTACGATTATCAACCCATTGGTGGGAGACAAATAGTCGGAAAGGATGAGTGCCGCCGTCGGGAATCGAACCCGAGACCTCTAGATTGAAAGTCTGATGCGCTACCAACTGCGCTATGACGGCGGCTATGACTTATTTGAGGAATAAAATCTTAAACTAAAAGAAATCAAAACAGAAATATCCATTTGACAGAATTATTGATGAAATATTTTGGTACAATTTAGATACTCCCTGTCTGTGCTTTGCTTTGCTCCTGGCAGTACTTCCTAGAAGAAAATTTAATGCAGTAGTTATAATACATCATTGTTTTCTAAATCTTTGTTGGAAGCAGCACTTAATCTTACAAATATATTTGTGTTTATACTCTGTCAGTCTTTCAGCATTTTTTCTGCAATATTAAAGCTAAGCTACATCTAAGCCTCATGTGCTAAAGTCATAAGCTCAATGAATACTTGGCTCCCTTAAATCTTTGCTACATTACAGTCAGAGAGTGTTAACCATTACCACACAGTAAAAAATAAGACTAGCCCAAATTGAAAGAAGTTGCAGACGACTATTTAATGATTATGAAATTTTGGATTTTTTCAATTTTCATAGTAGAAAACATTGTAGAAAACGAAGCAATTTCTTCATTTTCCACAATGTTTTCTTAAGTTTTTCCCCTTGGAGGCATTTAAAAGCGACACTGAGTGGCAATGGGTTAATCCCTGCATGATAGCATGTTACAGCCAGTGTGTTTCTAACAACAGTAATCAGTCACTACTTCAGCATGAAACCCTAGTAAAGGAACCACAGTACTCTCATGAAGAAACCCCAACACTGTCAGTAGTTTTCAAGGGCTGGTTAATCTAAAAGATTGCAAGCAATATATATTTGTGCTATCTGATCTTTGTCTAAGCCATTCCCACACAATGACATTTTTTAACGCCCCTCAAGAAAAGTAACTGGGAAAATACAATGTATATGCAACAAGCAATTTCTTCATCATACATAATATTTTCTACCTAGAAAGTTGATAAAAATTAAAATGTCATAAAGTTTAACCCATTCCCACTCATAGATGCTTTTAGACGTTCCCATGGAAAAAAGCTTGAGACAAGCAATTTCTTTATTTTCCACAATGTTTTTTACCAAGAAAATTGAAAAAAACTTTAAATTGTCGTTTGCAACTTCTTTCAATTTGGGCCAGTCTAAAATTTAGACGTCTGGTAATGGTTAAACTGTCGTCTGCAGCTTCTTTCAATTTCGGTCAGTTTAGAAGTATGTTGTCTGGTAATGGGTTAAGCATACTACCAGTGTTGTATTATGATGTATTACACAATCTGACAGATCAGGCAACACCAAACAAAGAATGTTCATGCTATTCTGATCATTCAAAAGTGTGTCTGCTTTTGTCGTCTGCCGCAAGATACAATCAATACAAGTGTGAAGAAATAGTTTTCATTCCATCATTGTCATGTATAATTATCATGCCTCTGTATTATAAAGCATGATTTCACTGCAAGTTTTTCAGCTATAGGCCCGTTCCTAGAAAGAAAAACTTTGATTTGTTTGGTTTAAGTGGTTTTACGCCACTTTGAACAATCTTTCAAATAAATAATGGTAAACTTTGGTAATTCAAACATAATTTGGTATTGTTATATGAAAGCAGTACAATGTCATAGACTCTGAAATATTTTGCCAAAACACTTAGATGTGACCAGAAGAATTGCCAATTGCTGGTGCAACCCACTGTTTCCCTAGGCCCCGCCTATCAACTCCAACAGGAAGTCTGCTTCGATTTTAAACGGCATTATTTTGCAAAATTTATGGCCAATTGCATGAAACAAAAAAGTAAAATGGTTGGTTGGTGACCTAAACGTCTTAACCCTTGTAATGCTGTATAAATTACCTTACTGACTTGCTGTCAAATCAAAGGGCTGAAAGCACTGATAGAACTTGTTGTTCAAAAATCAATATTTGATTTAGAAATCTACTTTATAAATAACTCTCGCAGGATAAGTGCAAACAGGAGGTATAGACTAAGATCAGCCTGCACATAAGTGCAGTCCGATCCTAGTCCACACCCCCTGCCAAAACCGGAATATTCCAGGTTCAGCATGACAAGGGTTAATTAAAGCTTGGATCTGGAGTAGGGGACCAGAGGACCCTACTCTCCCTGTTCCTAGAATTTTGACAAAAAGTGGTTATTGGATTCATGAAATCTGTCAATCAAAAAACATATACATGTACTGGTAAGATTTCGGATGGAGCTTCATCCCCCTTCAAGGCTTATGAGAAAAAATGCCGCAAATAATTAACCCTTGTCATGCTGAGCCCGGAATATTCCTGTTTTGGCAGGTGGTATAGATAAAGATTAGCCTGCATATACATGCAATCTGATCCTTGTCTACACCACCTGTTTGGCTCTTCAAGCAAGAGTTATTTATAAGATTCATTTTTAACAATAATTAGTTAACAGTTAGTATTTCCAGTGCTTTCAGCACTTTGATTTCAATGCAAAAATCCAGAAAGGATTATATTGAGCATTACATGGGTTAATCTGATACCAGACAACAAAACTTTAGATTGGTCTAAATTCAAATAAGCTGCAGATGACAATCTATAGTTGTTGGAGTTTTAACAATTTTTTTATTTTTTTGGCTAGAAAGCTTTGGGAATAAAGGAGGAAGTGAAACAACAATTTTTACGCATTATATCAACTTTAAATTGTTGGCTACAACTTTCTATGAATATGGATCAGTCTAAATTTTGTCATATGGAAAAAAGAAAAAAAGGAATACCTGATTCATTCAAAGGCGGATGAAAATACAAGATATAAGAAATAATTAAGAAAGGGAGGGTATACTGACTAACTCCCTATTCAACACAGTTGAACATACCCTATGATAGTTGAACCAACAATCTACCCACTAGTTTAACAAATCACCAATCAATCATTCAATCAATCATTCAATCAATGAACCATATCTACTATGCCTATCTATCCATCAATCACCATTTACCAAATACACACTGCCAATTCCTCTCCATCATAAATACAATATAAATACCCCCACTCCATACATTTGACCACAATGGACACTCATCACATTATGAATTTATGAATCATAAAAAGGTCAGCTTGCTGTGTTTATCCTTTTCATATTCATAGGCTTTCTCAATCGTATATAACTCCTTGTATTACATGTCACTCAGAGTGATTATACATGATCTCAGGAATATTTTGGAAACAAATCCAGAACCAGTAAATATCCTTGACAAGCCTTTGTTTCCATTTTGCAAGCCTGTCCATGGTATTTATTTATTCCATTACCTGACAGGTCTAAATTCAAAGAAGTTGCAGGAAACAATTTCAAATTAATGGAAATTAAGATATCTCTCTGTCTTTCTGGATAAAACAGGTTTCTTCATTTTCCTCATTGTTTTCTTATTTCAAAAACTTTTTGCTTAAGGGTCATAGAAAAAGTGGGATTATGCTGGATATTTTTTTGTTTTCTTTTGAAAATATGAACTGGCTTGCCCATTTTAACCCATTCCCACACAATGACACTTTTAGAATATATTCATAGCACCTAGGAACACTGCAACCCAGTAGTAGATCTTAATAACTTGATAGAAAAAGTTCTTATCTAATATATTCTGATGTGAATAGGGCTAGATGACATAATAATATGAACATTTTAAAAAGGGTTGGTGTTAAGATTTTTTTCTTTTCTTTTTCTCTTCTATAATCGGTTTTCAGAGGTAAAATCAGTGGGTATAATAATCAATGGATTACTAAGCTGTAGGAGTGATACAAAACCTGAAATTGGATTCTTTTATTCTTCTTTTCACAATACATTTATAATCCCTGGAACCATCCTAATTCTCCTTTTCACACTAAATTTTAGCCTTCACATGGTATCTATTATAGAATACATTTTCCAAAATTCTAAGAGAATTACAAAACATCCTTCAATTATGTAACCTTAATTCCTCTATGACAGCGAAAAAGCTTACTCCCTGATCCTTGGTCCTTATTTTATTGCCTCTTTTCCCAGTAACCTTGTGCTATGTGTGACTGTATGTACAAATCATTCATTCACAGCTGTCTGTTAATTCCTTTGGTTGTGGATTGTTGGTCCTCAGGCAAACACAATAGCCTAGAAGTTCCCTTATGATGGATGTTAGCTTTTTCCACTGGCCAGACTGGTTTACAACTGTCTGTGTTCATTAATCATAGCCTTTGATTAGTTCTCCTTCAGAATTAGTCTATCATCACCTGGAAGACACAGAGACATAAATTAACCCCTCTTTCCATTTTGTAACCCATTTTCATAAATCTTGCCTTTTTAACCCTTTCCTGTTCAAACCCTATTTTTTACGTCCCTGTGTTTTTATACGTGAGAAAACATTGTGGAAAAAGAAGAAATTGCTTGTCACAAGCAATTTCTTCTTTTTTATCCACGATATTTTCTACCCTACTATTATTATTGCTTTTCAATTAAATTGACTTTAAATTGTCGTCTGCAGAATCTAAGAAATTGGATAGGTCTAAAATTATGCAAAACGGGAAAGGGTTAAATCTGTAAAGACTGAAGCTTTGTAAAATATTGTGGAAAATGAGCACATTCCTTGTTACAAGCAATTTCTTCATGATCCACAATATGTGTTCTACTACAAAAGATTTTTAAAACAGCCATTTAACAGATTTTCATGAGAATTTAACCCATTCCCGATCAATGACACTTTTGGACACCCTTCCAGAAAAGCCTTTGGGAAAACATAGCGCAAAATGAATATATTGCTTGTTTCAAGCAATTTCTTCAATTTACACAATGTTTTCTACTCAGAAATTGAAAAATCTAAAATTCCATTCATTTGAAATTGTAATCTGCAGCTTCTTGCAATTTGGACTAGTCTAAAGTTTTGGTGTGGGGGAATTGGTTAATTAAGGAAAAGTATCTGCTTTTTCAAGTTATTTATGTCTTTTTCACATTATATATTCTTTCTTCATGTTATATTTACTAAATTCACCGCAAATCGTAATTTAACATATTATAATCCTAATGTCATACTTTGAAACACAATTTATAAGATGAAGTAATTGGTCATGGTCTGAAGTTGATAATGGTAAAATTGCTAGCAGAACCCTATTAACCCATTACCAGATGGCAAAATTTTAGACTGGCCCAAATTAAAAGAAGTTGCAGACGACAATTTAAAGTGATTGGAATTTTGGATTTTTTCCATTTTCTGGGTAGAAAACAGTGTGGAAAATGAAGAAATTGCTTGTAACAAGCAATTTCTTCATTTTTCTCAATGTCTTCTTAAGCTTTTTTTTCTTGGGGGCGTCAAAAAGCTTTACTGAGTGGGAATGGGTTAAGTAGATGTTAAGACATGGAAACCACAAATAAGGCAATGTTTGGTGTAATCAGAAGATAATGTATTTACCCAATGAATTCCAGTTTGATTGGTGTTGCACTTTATTGGGTTTATAAATTTTGCATCTCGGACAAATACTATAATGGGTTAATCCAAGAATTTTGTATAGAAATAGTATATTGGACAGATATTAATAACCTAGAAAAAAAAAAAATTTAACCCTTGTCATGCTGACCCCGGAATATTCCTTTTTTGGCAGAAGGTGTAGGCAAAGATCAGCCTGCACCTTCTGCTTGTCTAATTAAAGCCAGGATTTTTGTAAGTTAAATTTTCAAAAAAATTATTAACCCACAATAATTGCATTCAGTACCGTCAGCACTTTGATTTGAATACAATTCTCAAGAGGATTTATTCAGCATGACAAGGGTTTAAAGTACATAAAAGCTTTGTTCTGTACTAATAATCTATTCCCACACAATCCGGCTTTTTCAGGCCCCTCAAGATGTTTTGGAAAATATTGGTGAAAATAAAGAAATTCTTTCTTTATTGATTTCCTTGCAAAAAGACAATGAATTTTAAAATTCTATCAATTTAAAACTTTTATCTGAAACTTCCTTAAATTTTGACCAGTCTAAAATTTTGTCGTCTGGAAATGGTTTAAAAGATACATGTAACAATTTTTTCATGGCTGCTTAAATTTTGACAACAAACCAATTCAACATGCCTGCATAGCTTAAATTGTTCAGATAATGAAGACAAGGTCTTTATCTGTCTTTTCTTTGCATTTTTTGAATTCCTCATTCTCTGAGACAAGTAGAAGTATTTATGCTGAAAACATCATGTTTATGCCCAGTGTACCAATTAAACCTTCCAAATAATTTTGATTATTGCAAATTTGAGTATTTGCTGATAAAACAAGCAAACACAAAACATCATTGTTTCAGGCTGAGGACTAAGATGTTTGAATACTGCATTATCTCACAAGGACCCCAATTGAAAATTTTATACTGTAAGACAGTTAATATTTAACCCTTGTCATACTGTATAAAATCCCTTACAGAATTGCATTGAAATCAAAGGGCTGAAAGCACTAATAGCACTGTTGTTCAATGATCACTATTTCTTTTGAACTTCTCTGGCTTGTCAAAAGCAATTTCTTCATTATCCACAATGTTTTCTACCCCAAAAGAAAAAGATATCAAAGACTTCATCATATTAAAATTGTCATCTGCAGCTTCTTTGAATTTGGTTAAGTCTAAAATTCTTTCTTGTTGGAATTTGATGGATAGTATTGCTCCAATTATCAAAACTTGTATATCATTCCCTTGTCCAACTTATAAGTAGTCATATTTTACATGACGGTTAACCCATTACCACACGATAAAATTTCAGACTGTAGACTATAATTTGATATTCACAAAATTTTGGATTTGTTTAATTTCTGTGTAGAAATGGAAAATGAAGAAATTGCTTGGTATAAATCAAATCTTTGCATTAACGCAATACCAAACTACAACATTTTTTCAAAGTGATCCAAATTCAAAGAAGTTGCAGAAGAAAATCTTAAGCTGATAGAATTTTAACTTCATCTGTCTTTCTGGGTAAAAAACAATGTGGAAAATGAAGAAGTTTCCAGTAGCAAATAATTTCTTCATTGTTCACATTGTCATTTTGAAGATCGTAAATATGAAGGATAATTATATTTGAATTGGTTAAAGGACCTAAATAGATGGAAGTACCTCAAGCTCATTTTCTGTACAACCTCTAGACTATTTGCCATTTTAGATGAAATTTTCTATATTCTTTAGCTGTTATCGCTCTGTTTTGAGATGTAAGGGAGGTAATGTGAGGGAATGAAATGTATTTTGCATGATAATGATTTAACTTAGTTACTTTCATACCTACACTTACTGACAGCCTAGGAGACAGGCTACAACTGCATGTCCTGCAAAAATTACCTGTTTCAGTAACATATCTATGTACCATAATGTTGTTGGGTGTGCAATTGTTGTAGCTGTAGTTACGATAATAAGACATTAACCGACAGGTGTCAAAAATCAACTTGGACTAAATTAACATATACAGGTTACAACCTTAAAGTGTTGGTGATTTTCAATAAACAATTCATACCTGTTATGTTTGTTTTATTACTACTATACCATTTTTTATGGCTTATGAATGAATAAGAACAACTTTTGAATGTATAATGAGTCATAATGACAGATCTAGGTATTGTGATATATGACAAGTCAAATACTTAACAACACCATCCCAAGCTAACTACAAGTTTTTGACCCCAAATTTGGCTCAGATGGTTGGAGAGCCAACTTCAAACCACCAGGCTGTGGGTTATATCCCAAAGCTGACAACAACTTATACAAGAAGACCATAAAGGTCCTATATTGCTCCCCTGAGTATGATGGCTCAAGGCTTTAGGATATACCGGTAATATAAAAAATATCATAGTCCTACACCTGATCATTTTGGAGAAAAAGATTTTTTGAAGATTTTCTCCTTTAGTTCTAGGTATAGTGAAGATCCAACATACTGAGCTAATTTCAAGAGTACGATAGTTCTTTGAAGTACTTAAGTACAGGGTCAATACGCTTTTATACATATCAAAGCTGGTTTAGAAGGAGAACATTTTCTATGATATCCTTCTTTATTCCTTGCTGGGATTGCACAGAAAAGGGCTTATTTTCAGAATACAGTAATTCTATGGAATATTCTAGTACAGGGTCAATAGGTTTTATTACACATTAAATATCAAAGCTCTAGGCCTTATGGTTTGGGAGAAGAAGATTTTTAAAGTATTCCTTCTTCAATTCTATGTTAAATAAGGGATCACACAGAAAAGGGCCAATTTTCAGAATATGGTAATTCTTTGAAGTATTTTGGTAGAGGGTCAATAGATGATGATTTATACAAAATATCAACAAATATTCAAATTGGTCAAAATTGAAAGAATTCACAAATAACAATTTTTGGTTGATGGAATTTTACAAATCCTTGTCCTTCTCTTATCACAAGCAGTTTCTTCATTTTTCTCATTGTTTTCCAGGCAATATACATATTTGTCTACAGTAATGATGATACTATGTACAAAGCATGATGAAGATTGCATTGTTGGTTATTCATTTATCCCTAACCCAATCTTAATTTATCCCTGGATTTGATTCCTTTCTATTGTAAGACAAAAAGAAATTTATCAAGCATTCTGAAGTATTGCATGGCAATTCCAAGTCCCCTACCGGCTTTATATATATCCCTAGAGCGGTATATTTTTTGGGTGGTAAAGGGATTACTACCCCTCCAAAATATTACAGTTGTATCAGATTTTATGAGCAATTCTTAAACACACACACATACACACAAACATACAAAATAGGCGTCTCTTTTTGTTGTTAGCTAAATTATACCTCATAAAGTCATCTGTTCCAAGAGAATTAAGAATTAAGACCCTAAAGCCCATGTAAACTTTGAACAAAAGCTTTCAAAAATCTGTCTAGAATTATGAATGCTTTTCCGTTATCAAAATATTTTGCCTTGATCACTTCATGCAACCACTTTTAACAATTTGTTCAGTCAATATAACAGCGGCTGGAGCACCTTACAATGTATTCCTGGTATCTCTCTCACCTGTACCACTCTAACATCCTTTACAAGACTTGGAAAGGCAATGGACTGCAATTAAACTCGATATCATTAATATGTAACTTATTTTGCATCCATATATCTTGCTCAAAAATCAATGGACTGGAACAGAACTCGTTCTGTAACTCATCAATGCTGACTCACTTATCAAAAATCAACTCAATACCTGCAAGTATTAAGAAACAAGAGGACCATGATGGTCCTAGATCGCTCACCTGAACTGTCTGCTGTTAAAAAATGCAATTAGAGACAAATAAGTATAATCGGTTTCATGAAGATAGAGGCAAAACTGTGACTTCTATAATTGTAAACAAAGAAATTGTCATTATGGCCCCTTTTCCTGTGTTATCCTATAGAACCTTCCCATAACCTATAAGGTTCATCTTTATGACCTGACAAGTAGCCTGACTAAGTAAGATGACAATTGAGCCAAAATGATGACCTCTAGAGCATTAAAAAAGGATTTGTCATTAAGGCCCCTTTTCCTGTGTTTTCCGAAAGTACCTTCCTATAATCAATAGGCTTCATACTTGTGACTAAACAATTATTCTGGCCAATTTTCATGAAAATTAAGCCAAAATTGTGGTCTCTAGAGTGTAAACGAAGAAATTGTCATAAAGGCCCCTTTTCCTGTGTTTTCCTAAAGAACCTTCACATAATCAATAGGCTTCATCCTCATGCCCTAATAATTATTCTGACCAAGTTTCATGAAGATTGAGCCTAAATTGTGGCCTCTAGATTTTAAACAAAAAAATTGTCATTAAGGCCCCTTTTCCTGTGTTTTCTGATAGAAACTTTCCATAATCAATAGGCTTATTCCTTATGACCTAACAATTATTCTGACCAAGTTTCATGAAGATTGAGCCAAATTTGTGGCCTCTGGAGTGTAAACAACGAAATTGTCATTAATGCCCCTTTTCCTATGTTTTCCAATAAAATCCTCCAATAATCAATAGGGTTCATCCTCATGCCCTAATAATTATTCTGACCAAGTTTCATGAAGATTGAGCCTAAATTGTGGCCTCTAGAGTGTAATCAAAGAAATTGTCATTAAGGCCCCTTTTCTTGTGTTTTCGGTAAGATCCTTCTAATAATCGATAGGGTTCATCTCTATGACCTAATAATTATTCTGGCAAAGTTTCATGAAGATAGAGCCATATTTGTGGCCTCTAGAGTGTAAACAAAGAATTTGTCATTAAGGCCCCTTTTCCTGTGTTTTCAGATAGAACCCTCCAATAATCAATAGGGTTCATTCTCATGACCTAACAATTATTCTGACCAAGTTTCATGAAGATTGGGTCAAAACTGTGGCCTCTAGAGTGTAAATACTTCAATTGTTGATGCCGTACATTAAACGACGGACGACAGACGACAGACATTCAACGATCACAAAATGTCTGGAAAAACTGTAATTTCCAAAGTCTAGCATCCATATCTTCCTCAAAAATCAATAGACCGGAACAAAACTTACACATTAAGAAAAGGGCTAATTTTCAGAATACGGTAATTCTTTGAAGTATTTTGCTAGAGGGTCAATAGATGATGATGTATACCAAATATCAAAGCTCTAGGCTTTACCGTTTGGGAGGAGAAGATTTTTAAAGTTTTTTCACTCCGTTGCCATGGCAACCAGAGTTCTTCATGGATTTCAATTCTTTGAAGTATTTTGAAAGAGCATGACCTAAGGATCATTTCTGCGAAATTTTGTTGAAATTCCATGGTTAGTTTAGGAGAAGATTTTTTTGTAATTGTGAATGGACAGACTGACAGACGGACGGACAGATGGACAGACTGTCGGAGCGCAAACCTATAGTCCCCTTCGGCTTTTGCCGGTAGGGGACTAATTAGCAGTCTGTTTGAGGGTAAGTCTCTCAAAGACTTTTGTTTCTTATTTTTGAAAAGTCCATCTAATATTACTAGTTTTGATGCCCTTTAATCCATTCCCACACAACGATGCTTTTTGATGTCCCCCAAGAAAAACACCTCTGGTAAACATTGAGGAAAATGAAGAAACTGCTTGTTACAAGCAATTTATTCATTATCCACACTGTTTTCTACCCAAAACAGACAGAGATTTCTGAAATTTCATCAACAGAAAATTGTCATCTACAGCTATTTTCAATTTGGACTAGACTAAAATTCTATAGTGTTGGAATGGGTAAAAAAGCTTTGGAAAGCATAATGTGGACAATAAAGGAATTGCTTATAACAAGCAATTTCTTAAATGATCACAATATATTCTACCCTAATTGTCAAAGATTTTCTAATTTCCCACAACTTGGAAATGTTGTCTGCAACTTCTTTCAACTTGGACAAGTCTAAACTGTTGTCATGTGGTAATGGTTTAACCCATTCCTACACAGTGATACCTTTTGACGCCCCTCAAGAAAAACAATTGAGAAAAAATTGTGTAAAATAAAGAAATTGCTTGTTACAATCAATTTCTTAATTTTACACAATGTTTTCTACCCAGGAAGTTGAAAAAATAAAAAATTTCATTAACTATAAATTGCTGTCTGCAACTCCTTTCACATTGGACCAGTCTTAAATTTCGCCGTATGGAAATAGGTTAATACAGAGAGCAGGAGAAAGTGAAAGCTTCCTAGATATGCTTGCTGATAATATGGTGATAACTCAACATTATTTTTGGTAACCTTCCAGACTTCAAACAGATCAAACACAAAGAACAAAATTTTGTTACACAAGTCTCCTAGCAAAAAGTTAAAGTGGTTTGATTTTTTTCTTTATGTTCTAGATTCCTCATAACTCAAAGTGTATATACAAACATCAACCATAGATGAGCATATGTCTGTATCCAAAGATCAAACATAGATCAGCATATGTTTGTATCCAAAGATCAAACATGAAGGAGCATTATTATGTGTGTATCCAAATATCAAATATAAATGAGCATAATTAAGTGTGTATCCAAAACATCAAACATAAATTAGCATAAGTGTGTAGCTGGACAGGTTTGAAGCCCAATGGAGACCAAGATTTATATGCAAGTTACATTTTTGCACCCACCTCAATAACCCTCACTGGTTTGCAAAATTTTAGACCTGTCCACATTTAAAGGTTTTGCAGATGGCAATTTAAAGTCAATCTTAGATCCATCCAGTTGAGCTCATGAGAAAAAGTGGACGTACGTACGGACGGATGGACGTAGGGACAGACGGAGAAAATGACTCCAATATACAACCACCTCCGGCAGCGTACAAAAAGTAGTTCTGGTGTATTTCAGGAATATTACAACTCTATTCAAATTGTAGTGAACTCTTTCCAAAGCATGCTTTTAAACCAATTCCCACTCAATGCTGCTTTTAAGCGTCTCAAGAAAAAAGCTTTGAAAAACATTGTGGACAATGTCCACAACGTTTTTTACCTAATTCCACCAACTTGAAATTGTCATCTGTAACTTCTTTCAATCTGAACCAGCCTAAGACTCATGTCGTAAGCCTTAAGGGGTTAACTCCTGGTTAACTTTATCCTTGTTTATTTATTATGACAAAGAGGATTATATAACAAAACCATGGATTGCTAGCTTACAGCATTTTCAGTACTATGATCATCTATCAGGTGAGCAGAGGTGTGTGTATCAGCCACACTTTGATTGGCATTTATCACAATAAATGAAACAAGAGGCCCAGTGGGCCTTAACGGTAACCTGAGTAAAAGAGCACCAAGACAAGTGATTTTGTTTGAAAGAATTAGAAAAAGGTTTGGTTGAAATCCCCTCAGTAGTTCTTGAGAAGAAGATGAAAATGTTTAAAAGTTACCAAAAATGACCCCCTTTTGGTCCCCATTTTAGGCACCCCTGACCTCCAGCCTTTTAATTTTCACAAATCTGTATAATCAGTACCCAATGATGCTTTTCACCAACTTTGTTTGAAATTGGCTTAGTACTTCATTAGAAGAAGGTGAAAATGTGAATTTTTTAACATGATGAACTTTGACCTCTGGGTGTGGCCCCATACATGACCCCAGGGACATGAATTTCACAATTTATGATATACCTGTCCTAGTTGTCATGCACACAGAATATTTAAGCTCTGGCATTGACGGTATATTAGAAGAAGATTTTTAAAGAAGTACCAAAAATTACCCCTTTTTGCCCCCTATTTGGGCCATTTTGACCCCCAAATCCCCTATTTTCACAAACTTGAATTGGCATCCCCCAATGATGCTTTCTACCAAGTTTGGTTGAAATCTGCCCAGTAGTTCTTGAGAAGAAGATGAAATATTTAAAAGTTACCAAAAATTACCCCCTTTTGGTCCCCATTTTAGGGCCCCCTGAGCCCCCAGCCTTTTTATTTTCACAAATCCGAAAAACCATTACCAAATGATGCTTTTCACCAACTTTGTTTGAAATTGGGTTTGTACTTCATCAGAAGAAGATGAAAATGTGAATTTTTTAACATGATGAACTTTGACCTCTGGGTGTGGCCCCATACATGACCCCAGGGACATGAATTTCACAATTTATAATATACCTGTCCTAGTTGTCATGCACACAAAATATTTAAGCTCTGGCATTGACGGTATATTAGAAGAAGATTTTTAAAGAAGTACCAAAAATTACCCCTTTTTGGCCCCTATTTTGGCCCCTATGACCCCCAGAACCCCTATTTTCACAAACTTAAATTGGCATCCCCCAATGATGCTTTCTACAAAGTTTGGTTGAAATCCGCCCAGTAGTTCTTGAGAATAAGATGAAATATTTAAAAGTTACCAAAAATGACCCCCTTTTGGTCCCCATTTTAGGGCCCCTGACCCCCCAGCCTTTTTATTTTCACAAATCTGAATAACCATTACCAAATGATGCTTTTCACCAACTTTGTTTGAAATTGGCTTTGTACTTCATCAGAAGAAGATGAAAATGTGAATTTTTTAACATGATGAACTTTGACCTCTGGGTGTGGCCCCATACATGACCCCAGGGACATGAATTTCACAATTTATAATATACCTGTCCTAGTTGTCATGCACACAAAATATTTAAGCTCTGGCATTAACGGTTTATTAGAAGAAGATTTTTAAAGAAGTACCAAAAATTACCCCTTTTTGGCCCCTATTTGGGCCCCTATGACCCCCAGAACCCCTATTTTCACAAACTTGAATTGGCAATCCCCAATGATGCTTTCTACCAAGTTTGGTTGAAATCTGCCCAGTAGTTCTTGAGAAGAAGATGAAAATGTTTAAAAGTTAACGGACGACGCACGACAACGGACAAACGATGATTGCAATAGGTCACCATGACCATTCGGTCAGGTGACCTAAAAAGCAAATAAAAATTTGCTTGGATGAAAAACAGTTTATGCTTTTTTCATTACCTCTTTTCTGGTTGATTGATTGAATGGTATTTAATGCCACTTTCAACAGTATTTCAGTCATATTGCGGCGGCTGGAGCACCTAACAATGGATTCCTGGTATTTCTCACACCAGTACTACCACTGCATCCTTTTCTAGCCTCCAGCTGCTATCCCATTTAGGTTTACAATTATCCACTCATTGGTGAGAGACAACGAAATGTTGGAAAGGATATGTGATGCCACAGGGAACCCATGACCTCTTTTCTGGATACAGAGCAATAAAGTCTGAATGACCAGTGACACATGTAAAGTCATTGGTAAGGCATTTTGCTAGGTGATATGAATCTGAAATTAAAAGCATCAAGAACAATGGCAAAGATCTGGTGATTGCGTCATTAGATGAGCATCCAGCAAGTCAATAAATTATCCCTTGTAATCATTTCAAAACAGCATTTAAACAGTAGACTAAGAAGCAAAAGACTGGCTCCCAGTCATTTGTTAGATATGTGTAACAATGCAACAAAAAGAGAAATTTTGTGTTGCACCTTCTTACATAACATTTTGTAATGCATAAATTGCACAAATAAGTATGAAATCCAAAAGTCTCAAATTTGTCAACAAAAGCAATTTCTTCTCAGAGAATTTCAAAATGCCTTTACTGATTGGTTATTAACCAGTAAAAACATTATTTTCAAGTTAAAAAGAACATGCCAGAATGAGAATTAGATCTTAATCCTCAAGTCAAGACTGAGCTGACTTACTGTTTTTCCAAACTGATTGCTAAGTGATTAACTGAAATCAGTGACTAGGCAAACTTTGATTGATTTTGATCAGGTGTGAAAGTTTGACATTCCAAGTTTGATCAGAATTTCCTTGTTTGTCTTTGATGTAGATTCTTATGTCTCAAATTTTCATTGGTCAAATTCTATAATCTTTGAATCTTGCGTTTAATTGGTTATGCTTATGATAATGTCTTACCTTTATATATACCAACTTTTTCAGAATTTGGTGGAGGAGATTTTTAGATTTAATTTAGACTTTAGAATATAGAACAAAATATGAAATAACTTAAAACTTTGTCAGTAGATCAGTGCTTGTCTAATTGTAATAATTTCATGCAACAAAATGTGTTCCACTTGATTAAAAGAAATATATAGAAACCAACATTGGACTTATTTATTTACATCTATATACTCTCATGCCAAGCGAGTTTGATAAACATTGCGTAAAAGGAGAATTCCCCAACTCAAATAAACTCTAAGCGTGATCAGGAAAACAACCCTCGGTCACAGCTTTCTTGTGGTGTCAGAATCCGGAAGTAGATGATCCAGGAATATTGTGAATGAAATGTGCATTTGGTGACATTGTGCAAATAGTGTGAACCAGTTGAAGATATATATACATATACAGATACAAAGCTGAACATTTACTGTGTGACACAAATAAGAAACAAGTAAGCAGAATTCATTATAATCAAAACAGTGTAAGAAGTGAACAATTCCAACTTATATGCTGAGACTATCAAAACCCTTTACCATACCAGGAGCTTATCATTAACCAGGGACCGATACAAGGGACCAATCCTTTACCACAAACCAATGTGCCAGACCATAACCAGTAGCCAACCAACCCGACTGCGTACTAGTGTGCCAGACGACCATCCAAACCCAACCCTATGGACAATGAATAAAATTCTTTGATATTCAGACTTTAAATTTGTCTTAAGTGTAATTTTGTTCTGTTGTACTTTCACCAGTAAACTGATCAGCTACCTTATGACCTGAAAGCAGGGGTAAGTGAAATTTCAACATTTTAGTGCTATATTGTTTTATTGTTTGTATCCAAACAGTTGATCTTTCTATTTTTCCTTGTACTCTTTTAATCAGAGCAAATTCAACTGAAACCAGTAATTTATTCTTTTACATTTAAATTTACAATATACATTAATTTATGCTAAATTTCCTCACACTTAAATAATACAATTTCAATATTATCATAACGGTAATTTGTTACATTCACTTACAAATCCTAATTTCTCATACTATAAATTTTTTTTTTAAATCTAATCATAATTTATTGAACATGGCTACTCAACAACAGGCTTCCTGGAAGTGCTCAAAGCAAAATTGTGCTAAAATAACAGAATCTTGCTGTAATATTAAGCCCACAGTTTCATTGGTAACATCTTTGGACAAAACATGCAAAGCATATATACAAATTGAGTCAAGGCAATTTTCTACACTGTTTGATTCAGGTGCAGGCATCTCATGCATTAACAAACATGTTATAGACAAATTATTTAAAAATCCCCAATATCAAAGTGCTAAAATTACACATGTATATGGTGTATGTGGTGAGATCCATTCTGTGCTAGGAACATTAACTCTTTCATTTCTTCTTGATGGCTTCCCTTTTGAGCATACCTTTCATGTCTTTCCTAACCTGCACGAGCCTATAATTCTAGGTCGGGATTTCATGGCTAAGGAAGGGATACAGCTCAATTTTCACTCTAATACTATCTCTCTTTCTAAACCCAACTCTGAACCTATTCACATCTGTCTAATATCACAAGAAGAATCAATAACTGACTTTGGCAAGACCTTTAGTTCACATGTAATTCCTCCTCACTCTGAATACATTCTTCCTCTGAAAACTAACAAGTTCTGTGATGGTGATGTTGTATTGTGTGAACCGCCTAAATCTCTTGTAAAGGATGAGCTTGTCGGAGGCAAGTGTCTTTCAAGAGTTACTGATGGCAAAATACACTATCGCCTGATGAACCCTACTGCCTTACCTATCTTTCTTAAACGTAACAAGAGAGTCTCTGTCTTAACTAGTGCTTACAATGCTAACATAACGCAAATATCTGATCTTGACACCCTAATGTCTAAAAACTCTGAAACTCTTAACTCAGTAGAAACTAACAACCTAACTGATGATGAGTATATAACAATAGCTGAAGATCTTGGAATAAACCTTAACGACTCTGATCTCACCAATATCCAAAAACGCAACTTAATGATCTTTATTGGTAAAAATAGACAATCATTTGCAAAAGACTTCTCAGAATTAGGACTTACAAATTTATTTTCACACAGAATTGAAACAGGCAATGCTAAACCAATTAAGAAAGCACCATATAGACAAAATCCTGAAATGCGACGAGAAACTGAGCGTCAGGTTAAGGACATGCTAGAGAATGGCATCATAACTGAGTCAGACTCCCCTTGGAATAGCCCAATTTGCCTTATTAAGAAAAAGTCAGGTGAATTCAGATTTTGTGTCGATTATCGAGAATTGAATAAGGTCACAGAACCAATGTCCTTTCCTATACCACATATAGCAGATGTATTCGACACAATAGCCGATGCAAATGCAGAAGTTTTCTCAGTTCTTGACCTAAAGTCCGGGTTTTGGCAAGTTCCCCTTGACCCTGAAACTGCCCATAAAGCTGCATTTGTTACCCACCAGTCTGTTTATTCTTGGACTAGGCTACCTTTTGGTCTCATGAATTCACCTATTACTTTCCAAAGTCTCATGACTAAAGTACTAAAAAATCTGAATTGGAAAATTGCCCTTGTCTACATTGATGACATTTTGGTTTTCAGCAGAAACTTTGATGACCATTTGGACCACCTTGCCCAGGTCTTTGCTAATCTAAGATCAGCAAATTTGACCCTTCAGCCCTCCAAATGTAGGTTTGCTGCTACAGAAATTGAGTACTTAGGTCACATTATTTCGAAAAATGGCATAAAGGTTAATCCCGCCAAGACCAAAGCAATAGATGAATATCCACCACCAAAATCAGCCAAAGAAGTAAAGTCATTTCTTGGCATGACCTCATACTACAGAAAATTCATAAAATCATATGCACAAATAGCACATCCATTAAATGCACTATTAAAGAAAGATACTAAGTTGAAGTGGACACCAGAATGTGAAAATGCATTCAAAACATTGAAAAAAGCACTAACATCTCCGCCCATATTAGCTTTCCCAAATTTTGATCGCCCTTTTATACTGGCAACAGACAGTTCAGATCATTCTATGGGTTATGTTCTATCACAATGTGATAAAAACGGAGCAGAGCATCCAATAGCATATGGCGGTAGAACATTGCATGGCCATGAACTAAAATGGCATATTACAGATAAGGAAGGTTTAGCACTGATAGAGGCAGTTAAACACTTTAGACCCTATCTTGCTAACAACTTCTTTACAGTGTATACAGACAACGTTTCTGTAAAGTGGCTTAAACACATAAAGAATTGTCAAGGTCGTCTCGGAAGATGGGCCCTAACCTTACAAGGTTACAATTTCGAGATTGTCCATAAGGCATCAAGTGCTAATGGTAATGCAGATGGACTATCACGTCGTGTCTACCAGCCCGTAGACAGTGAGAAAAGTGATCGGGGTACAGATGAGTCTGTACCAGTCTGTCAGATCTCTGACAACCAGTCTAAGCAACTGACAGCAGTGACTTTAATCTATAGTCATGAGACTGATCACTATCCATCTGTGGCACCTGCCACTACCAGCACTGAGACAGCACTGACACAAAACAATACTGACATAAGTAATAATGTAAATAATAACAATAATGACAATGTAAATACAAACACAAACAATGAACAAAACTTACCTATAAAACCTAATATAGACTTAATTTTCCTCCAAAGAGATGATGAATTTTACAAAGATATTATAAAATACAAATTACAAAAAGAGTTACCAGATGATCCAAAACAATCAAAACTAGTAGTTGCAGAATCTGATCAATATGAATTATCGGAACATGGAGTTCTTCTACATATTTACTCACCCAGAACTAAAGGCATCCCAAAAGATCAGAAAATCATCACTCAAATATGTGTTCCTTCAATACTGCGTGATGACGTCTTAAAGTCATATCATGACAGTTTAGCAGGTGGTATGCACCAGGGCTTTGAGCGCACATATGCAGCTTTGAGACAAAAATACTACTGGCCTTCAATGTTTCGTGATTGTGAAACTTACATTAGATCATGTGATCAATGCCAAAGGGTGAAGCGCGACGTGCATGGTAAGCCACCTCCACTTCAACCTTTGCCAGTAGTTGATGTCTTTCAAAGATGGCACATTGACATTCTTGGAGGCCTACCGACAACTAAGGACAAATACAAATATGTCCTTCTGGTTGTGGACTCTTATTCCAAATGGAGCGAAGCCTTTCCCCTACGTACACAAGAGGCCACAGAGGTAGCAGCCATACTATTCAAGGAGGTAATTTGTCGGTATGGTGCTCCAAATGTCCTTGTCTCTGATAGAGGACAACAATTTCTTTCTAAACTTGTTAAAGCTCTCTGTGAACTATTTCAGATAACACGATTCTATACAAGTTCATATAGGCCATTACTGAATGGAGCTGTAGAACATATGAACAGCGTTATCCTTCAATCTTTGCGTCTTTACTGTAAAGGACAGCAGGACGATTGGCCAGATCTTCTTCCTTCTATCATGATGGCTTATCGTATGACCCCTGCAACTCAGTCCACTCAGCACTCTCCATTCTTCCTGCTCTTTGGACGTGAAATGAGGCTGCCAATTGACACCTCTCTTACGCCCAAATCTACTCTTTCTGCTAACTTTAAAGCTCATCTTTCTAATGTCCTCCAAAATCTTGAAATAGCCCGAAAAATAGCTGCAGAAAACATTAAAAAAGCCCAAGACAAATATAAAGAGCAGTATGACAAAAGGACCCAAGAGCCAAAGTATAGACCAGCAGACCGAGTGTGGCTATACTGTACCAAAGTACCAGTGGGTATGGCTCCTAAACTCCACAGAAAATGGGTAGGTCCGTACTACATAGTCTATCTTGGCCCACACAACACATACAAGCTCAGAAGATGTGGAGATAATAAAGAGATAAAAGTTCTTGTAAATGCCACCAGACTGAAACCATACTTTGATCCCAATGATAGACCCACCAATCCACCACCTGGCTATGAACACATAACACAACCACTTAATGCAGACCACATACCAGATGATCTATTACCGCCCCAAAACACACAAAATACTCAAGCAGCTCCTGATCCAAATGCACCAACAAATACAAATCCTCAGAGCAAAGGCAAACACCCTCTCAATATGAAATTCAAAGCAAGAATTAAGAAATCAAACGTAACGCAGCAAAATAATGATACAAATAACCAAAATGACACATCAACAATTCCAAATACACATACACAACCAAATCAAGCAGATAAAACTCCACAAAACAATAGCTCACACTCAAAACAAGGCACAAAACCTACCACAACAACAGACCCTTCAGACCAAGAACAAACACCAGACTCTGCACCAAATGCAACAACATCCAAACCACAAAAATTCCCAGTAGATGACATAGACAAAATCATTCAATCAAAACGGAGCAACAACACACTTTACTATAGAATAAAATGGAAAGAAAACAAAAAACCAAGCACTTGGGAATATGCAAGCACCATACCAGATGTCTTCATTCGTGAGTATCACATACACAGAACAATGAATGGTAGAAAACGAAAGCGACCCTTGGTGAAAAAAAACAGATTCTTTGACGATGTACCAACACTTCATCGTGAATGCAAGAACAGAGATGAAAATCCACCATATGTTGTTGGTTACATGGAAACTTTTGATCTTTCCAATCAAAAACTTATTGAGCATTCTCCATTTGAAGGTACAACTTATACTAATTCCATCCCATTTCCCATATCTCTAAGAAAACGTAGACTACAGCCATACATGAATAAACTTTTTGATTGTCTACAAGATACTGGCATTTCTTTGTGGCAAACTACAACAGCTCTTCGTGACAATGGAACTCTGGAAGAAGCCAAAATGGTCCGAGCAGTCTTTACAAGCGATTTAAATAACCCTTTGGAAACAACTTACTTCAAAGTTTTCACACAAAATTCACGGGAACCAATATGGTTACCATTCAACCAAGCACCACTCAAATATGTCAGACAATTCTTGTACAGAATCAGAGCCAAAATTAATCAACAAGGGAAAATATTTAAAAGTGCTAAAACAAACAAAATTTAAACAAAGAAAAAAAAAACTTTACTGAAAAACAAAATCTGTGAATTATATCTTCATCTTAAGTATTCAACATATTCATTACTAAAATTTTCTATATTAAAGTGTAGCTTCTGGTCTGATTGAAGGAAACAATAAAAAAAAGAAAGCCTTTTCTTCTTACTTGATGTTAGTTCCTTTCAACTGTTTGGATGCTCATAGTGAGACAGTAGATCACAATGAATGTTGACAATTTCAGCTTACCAGAATATAAAGACAATTAGCAATGGTAAGAACTGAAAATTGTTAGAAAATCTGAGCTTTAACAAAACATTGTTGGCAGGGCAATTTGCCTCAACCTTGCTTGTTGCAAAATGTCATGAAAATTAGAATACAATTTGAAAATAAATTCAGAAAATCTCATATATGAAATGTAGCTCAAAAACTTCATATGAAATATAAATATGTATATCAAAAAAAAAAAAAAAAAAAAAGAAAAGAAAGAAAACATATTACAGCTCAAAAGGAGCAAAATACAAATAAAATATGTAGCTGATAGTGTTAACTAAAAGTATATTGAAATCAGTTACTTTAAGTATAATATGGGGCAGTAAGTGATAGACTATATTCAAGTTTCATATTACTCATGATGGTCTACTCACAAAAGAGGTTGTACCCCAAAGAAATGTAAAATGAAATGAATAAACAAAAAACTATCCATGAAGTGTGAGATTAAGAACAAGTCAAAATAATTAATATTTAATCTTTCCACACCAGGTTTAGTGTTGCACCTTCTTACATAACATTTTGTAATGCATAAATTGCACAAATAAGTATGAAATCCAAAAGTCTCAAATTTGTCAACAAAAGCAATTTCTTCTCAGAGAATTTCAAAATGCCTTTACTGATTGGTTATTAACCAGTAAAAACATTATTTTCAAGTTAAAAAGAACATGCCAGAATGAGAATTAGATCTTAATCCTCAAGTCAAGACTGAGCTGACTTACTGTTTTTCCAAACTGATTGCTAAGTGATTAACTGAAATCAGTGACTAGGCAAACTTTGATTGATTTTGATCAGGTGTGAAAGTTTGACATTCCAAGTTTGATCAGAATTTCCTTGTTTGTCTTTGATGTAGATTCTTATGTCTCAAATTTTCATTGGTCAAATTCTATAATCTTTGAATCTTGCGTTTAATTGGTTATGCTTATGATAATGTCTTACCTTTATATATACCAACTTTTTCAGAATTTGGTGGAGGAGATTTTTAGATTTAATTTAGACTTTAGAATATAGAACAAAATATGAAATAACTTAAAACTTTGTCAGTAGATCAGTGCTTGTCTAATTGTAATAATTTCATGCAACAAAATGTGTTCCACTTGATTAAAAGAAATATATAGAAACCAACATTGGACTTATTTATTTACATCTATATACTCTCATGCCAAGCGAGTTTGATAAACATTGCGTAAAAGGAGAATTCCCCAACTCAAATAAACTCTAAGCGTGATCAGGAAAACAACCCTCGGTCACATATGTTCAATTTTAGTCCAAATATTTCTTATTTTTAGCTGTTATCTCTCTGTTTGCTGATCAGCTGTTATCTCTCTGTTTGCTGATCAGTTTTTAAGATGTAAGGGAAGTAATTATAGGGAATGAAAAGTACAGCATGAGTAATATACCTTAGGTACTCTCAAATATACTCTTACTGACCGACTGGGAGACAGGCTACCAAAGGGCCTAAGCACTGGAAGTAAAAGGTACAGGTCATTATTTCAGTGACTTAAACATGTCCCTTTTTTTAAAAATTTTTAGACTAGTCCAAAGAAAAAGAGGTTGAAGACAACAATGAAAATTCGATGCAGTTTGAAATGAAACCATCCTATGAGGTAGATATTATTCTGGAAAAAGAAGAAATAGCTTGTTACAAGCAATTTCTTCTTTTTCTACAATGTTTTCTGAAGTATAAAATCACAACAATGTAAAATCCCGGGTTTGAACAGGAAAGGGTTAAAAGCAAGAGGGCTAAAAGCACTAGCTGTGAATCAATATTTCTTGTATAGTAAACAACACAGTTTTGATTTGGAAAAGCAGTTGATATGCACTAAGATCAGACTGCACAAATATGCAAGCCAGGGGGTCTCATTTGCCTTATTCTTTAGCTAAGATTTGTCAGTAACTAAATTTCCCAATTTACAGCTTCTAGGCTGTGATTCCACAAAAATTCCAAGTTTACCTTTGATTCATAAATTTAACCCAACTAAAGGCATGGAGTAGAAAGTTTCATAACGCCTTACTATGAAATACTTGTTTAAATTCTCCTTAACTATACTATTAACCCATTTTCATATGATAAATTTTAACCCTTGTCATGCTGAACCCGGAATATTCCGGTTTTGGCAGGAGGCGTAGTCTATACCTCCTGCCTGTACTTTTCCTACCAGAGTTGCTTTTGAAGTTGATTTCTAAAAAAAAGTATTGTATTTTGAACCACACGTTCTACCAGTGCTTTCAGCCCTTTGATTTTACTGAAATTCATTAATATAATTTATACAGCATTGACATAAGTTGTAGAAGACTATTTTAAGTTGATGGAAGTTAAGAATTCTGTCTTACCTGGTAGAAAAAAAAGTGGAAAATGAAGAAGTTGCTTGAAAAAAACAATTTTTATCCTTTACTATAATGTTTTCCCTACCTTTTTTCTCGAGAGGCGAAAAAGTGGGCTTGTGTGGTAATGGGTTATATGTACTTACTTGACACATCAAATTTCATAATGCTCAGGACAGGTGATCAAAAATTTAATTAATATGTCAAAACAGGTCACAAAATGACAAGATATGTCCTGAGTTAACCCTTTCCTGTTTAACCCCTGGTTTTTACATCCCTGTGATTTTATAATTCAGAAAATATTGTAAAGAAAGAAGAAATTGCTTGTAACAAGCAATTTCTTCTTTTCTGCAATATTTTCTACCCTACTGAATGGTTATTATCAAATTAAATTCACTTATAATTTTTGTCTGCAAAATCTTTAAATTTGGACAGATCTAGAATTTGGCAAAACAGGAAAGGGATCCAACATTTAAAGAAGATGGGGTAAAAGTTGTGGATGCTTGAGTACTAACAAAAAATGATTTTATGGCACCTTTTCCAATGTTTTCTCAACGGATCTATCCTTCTGACTTACCAAGCATTCTGACCAAGTTTCATGAATATTAAACTAAAATTGTAGCCCTTACGGTGCTAATAAGGAAATTGTCTTTAAGGCCCTTTTTCCGGTGTTTTCCAAAAGAACCTTCCCATTTTCAAATGGGTTTATCTTTGTGACCAGATAAAACAATCTGTACATGTTTAATGAAAATTGGACTAAAATTGTGGCTCCTAGAGTTCAAAAGGAAATTGTCATCTATGTCCTTTTTTCCCTATTTCCAAGCAGAACATTCCTAATTTCGATAGGGATCATCCTTGTGCTAAGACAAACATTCTGATCAAGTTTCATGAAGATTGGGCCAAAATAGTGTTCCTAAGACTGCTTTTAATTGTTATTGAGGTCCTTTTTCCTGTGTTTTCCAGCAGAATCTTTCCATTTTTGATAGGATTCATCGTTGTGCTCAGACAAACATCCTGACCATTTTTTATGAAGAATGGGCCAGGAGTGCTAACTAGGAAATTCTCATTAAGGCCCCTTTTCCTGTGTTTTCTCAACAGAACATTCCCATTTTAGTTGGGATTCATCCTTGTGACCAGAAAAAAAATCTGACCAAGTTTCTATAAGATTGGGACAAAATTGTGGCCCCAGGAGTGCTAACAAGAAAATTGTCATTAAGGCCCCTTTTCCCGTGTTTTCCATCAGAAAGTTCCCTTTTTCGATAGGGTTCATCCATGTGATCAGAAAAATGTTCATAATGATTGTGCCAAATTGTGGCCCCTAACAAGTAAATTGTTGACCACATGACAAATGATGGACATTCAATGATCACAAAAGCTGATCTAGAGCATGATGTGCTCAGGTCAGCTAAAAATAAAAAAAAACAAGAGGCCCAGTGGGCCTTAACGGTCACCTGAGTAAGAAAGATTTGAAAGAATTAGAAAAAGGTCCACCAAAGGAACATTCATGTGAAATTTGATTAGAATCTACCAAGTAGTTTTAAAGAATTTTGCAATCAAAATTTCTGTGAAAAAATTAATTTTGTTTCCATTGCAACCAGAGTTCATGGAACAAAATTATTTTTAGCAGTTTGGAAGAGGATTGTGCAAGGAACACCCCTGTTAAGTTTGGTAAATCAGTACCCAATGATGCTTTTCACCAAGTTAGTTTGAAATTGGCTTAGTACTTCATCAGAAGAAGATGAAAATGTGAATTTTTCAACATGATGAACTTTGACCTCTGGGTGTGGCCCCATACATGACCCCAGGGCCATGAATTTCACAATTTATAATATACCTATCCTAGTTGTCATGCACACAGAATATTTAAGCTCTGGCATTAACGGTTTATTAGAAGAAGATTTTTAAAGAAGTACCAAAAATAACCCCTTTTTGCCCCCTATTTGGGCCCCTATGACCCCCAGAACCCCAATTATCACAAACTTGAATTGGCATCCCCCAATGATGCTTTCTACCAAGTTTGGTTGAAATCCCCCCAGTAGTTCTTGAGAAGAAGATGAAACATTTAAAAGTTTTCAAAAATTACCCCCTTTTGGTACCCCTTTTAGGGGCCCCTGACCCCCCTGCCTTTTAATTTTAACAAATCCGAAATAACCATTACCAAATGATGCTTTTCACCAAGTTTGTTTGAAATTGGCTTAGTACTTCATCAGAAGAAGATGAAAATGTGAATTTTTTAACATGATGAACTTTGACCTCTGGATGTGGCCCCATAAATGACCCAAGGGGCATGAATTTCACAATTTATGATATACCTGTCCTAGTTGTCATGCACACAAAATATTTAAGCTCTGGCATGAATGGTTTATTAGAAGAAGATTTTTAAAGAAGTACCAAAAATTACCCCTTTTTGCCCCCTATTTGGGCCCCTATGACCCCCAGAACCCCAAATTTCACAAACTTGAATTGGCATCCCCCAATGATGCTTTCTACCAAGTTTGGTTGAAATCTGCCCAGTAGTTCTTGAGAAGAAGATGAAAATGTTTACAAGTTAACGGACGACGCACGACGGACGACGCACGACGGACGACGACGGACAAACGATGATTGCAATAGGTCACCATGACCATTCGGTCAGGTGACCTAAAAAAAACTTGGAAAATATTGACTAAAATGAAGAAATTGCTTGTAACAATTATTTTTTTTTTCCACAAAGTTTTCTACCCAGAGAGTTAAAAACACATTAAATTTCATATATTTTAAATTGTTGTCTGCAACTCCTTTCAATTTGAACCAGTCTAAAATTTTGCCATCTGGTATTGGGCTAATCACATAATCACATGAATCTGTTGGGATTTACACCAGGTATCTTTGTGTCCCAAAACAAGCCTTCTACCATGAGGTGAGACTTCCTTGGAGAAAAATATATCTGTACCCATGCATTCCTGCTTTCCCTGAGCTTCCCTCCCTGGCAAAAAAATGCTTATTTCATTTCACTCTGTTTACTTGGTTTTTACTTATTTCTTTGATACTTTTTTGTGACAACTCATTGAATCTTCTGGCAACAGTGAGTACAACACACTGAGCTATAATTACTTAACAGGGCAAGGTTAAGTGGTCATTAGTACTGGCTGTCAAATTAAGCCTTTAATAAACTACATTGCTATGATGGATGATAGATAACCTCCCCTGAAGGGTAATTGCTGGGACATAGACTAGCTGGGCAATTCTCATTTTGAAGCTGGCAATGCTTATCTACATAGCAAACATCGTGTTAAATAAAGAAACTGCTTGCAACAATAGTCATCCGAAACTCACATCATTTTGGACCAGTGTAAAATTTTGCCATCTGGTAATGGGTTAAATAGTACAAGCTTATTTGCCAACACAATTTGCTTCTCTTAAGCCTAGATTCTTAGAAAGTTATTTAGACCAGGTTCAAACATGACAGGAAATTCAGGATTGTATATATGCTGATTAAATTTTTTATCAAAATTCCCTTTCAATATATTCCAGTCAAACATGTTCTCTTGCAATTTGTCACTTAACCCTTTCCTGTTTTTCAAAATTTTAGAGTAGCCCAATTTGAAAAAGTTGCAGCCAACAACTAAAAGTGAGTGCAATTTTAAAAGTAACCAACCTACAGGGTAGAAAATATTGTGTGAAAAGGGATTGAATAGGAAGGGGTAAATTTGACTCTTTTTAAAATTATCAAAGGTCAACAGGATAATGCTTTTAATAAACTATTTCTCCTAATCCCACAATGTCTTTTTAAGCTTTTCTCATTCAAATGTTAGATTGTGTGGTAATGAATTAAATATTCCTCACAGCTTGACTGATATTCCGGTAAATTAGCTTGATGGACAGTTTCCCCACCCACACTGCAGGGATGTTATCTAAAACATGGACTGGCATGTCTACCTGTCTGGTCTAATATCATTTATTGATGTTTATTCAATTTTAGTAATTTCTTACATTTTATCTTTGACACACCTGGATTGGTTTGATTCCCCTCCTAAAGTTACATTGTTGATTACCCCCCTTCAAGTTGTAACATAGTTGATTCCCTACTATGTTACATCGTTGATTTGCAGTATCACAGGTGTCGACACTAACTTTGCTTCAATGAGATCCCACTGGAATCTCTACCTATTTCTTCAGGGTTTCCTCCAGATAATCAGGGATCTCTCCTTGATATACATCAACTTATTAACACGCAATCCTGCCATTTTAAGCTCAACTTGAAAAAAAAGCTTTTGAAAACATTTTTGAAAATGAAGAAATGACTTGTTATAAAAACAAGCAATCAGATGCATGTATTGATACCTTAAGATCTTTTGTACTGGAGAAGTATTGAAGGTCATCCTGACAGAATCCCTAGCCTGAAGCTGGGGTGCCTTCCAATTTTAGGGATCCTCGGGATCCCGGGACACGGTTAGTGTCGACCACTGTATCATATATCTTTGAACAATTATCTTGAAGGCTGAATTTCAAAAATTGTAAGATGTCATTCAAGTTGGTGATAAGGGTTTAGCGTTTTATGTTTAATTAACAGCATACCAAACGACTTCAAAGATAAAAAAAATAAAAAAAAAGTCCTAGGAAGAATAACTTAACAAGTTTTTCATTATACCATTTGAAATGGATGCAACTGATGAAAGCTAACAATCTAGCAGACTAATTACCTCCCTTGCTATGCATCTCTATGAGAAATAACCTGGTCCACCCAAAAAAAAACTATTTTTTTAACAGATCAAAACTTGTTCTACATAAAAGGTCAAAGAAAGCATTTTCTATAAAACTTGGCTGAAATCAGATCATTAGTTTCTGAGGCAAATTATTTTAAAAGATTTCATGATAACAAAATTAGTATTTATCAGAAAATAATACACATAGAAGCAATGGTTTTCATCATATCAAAATTAATCTTAAGAATCTAATACAGGCTTACTCAGGGAACATTCCTGTGAGATTTGGTTGTAATCCTTCAAGTAGTTTCGAGAAAAAAGTTCCTTTTAAAGGATAGTAACTGTATAGATGGTTGGATGCATGACACAAATGTCAAAATGTTGGCCTCTACATTGGCAGTGGAGCTAAAAAGCACTGTAACTAGTAATCTTCGAACTATGGCAGACAATCATAGAATTATTGCCTCAATATCTTCAAATGGAAACTTTGAGATGTTGACAAGTAAGAGGTGATTTTCTACTTGCCCAGAAGCAAGATGAACTTGTAAGCAAAAATTCAAATATATATTCAGATAGGGATTTTATTCAGCATGACAAGGGTTAATTGATTAAATGATCAACTCCAACTGGAAAGGAAGATTCTGGGTTAAGCATGACACGGGTTAACACCAAAGGTTTTGAAATGGATTACCATGTCTTTATTCATTTGCAAGCAGAGTAAAGGCATGAGTTTTATTCTGATTGAAAAGTGAAGTTCACATCTGGGAAAAGTACATTCATTGGGCTTATCAGTCATAACTTAACAACTGTCAAAACTGGAGAAAGGCTGATGGAATTTCAGCATGTATAATCATTCAAGTAATCTTTAAAACATATATTATCATAATCTTTGCAAATGAAAAAGAAAATTCCACCATCTGCTCTAATCCTTTCACAAAAAATCCCAATAATCATGTGTCTTGAGGACTTTAAAGACGGAACATGATTAAATGCTCATGCTTGCTTCACCCATTCCCACTCAGTGACGCTTTTAGACGCCCGTAAGAAAAAGAGCTTTGGAAAACATTGTGGAAAATGAAGAAATTGCTTGTTGCAAGCAATTTCTTCATTTTCCACAATTTTTTCTTCTCAGAAAGTTGAAAAACCCCAAATTCAATAAACTTTAAATTGTCGTCCGCAACTTCTATCAATTTGGCCAGTCTAAAATTTTGCCATCAGGTAATTGGTTAACTCAATTTAGCACAAAGCATTAGTGAAAGTGGTTCAATGTATATATCCTTGAATTGTTTTTAGCTCACCTGAGCACAACGTGCTCAAGGTGAGCTTTTGGCACACCTTTTGTCCGTCGTGCATCGTGCGTCGGAAGTCGTCAACAATTCTTTAAACATCTTCTCCTCAGTAACCACTGGGCGGAATTCAACCAAACTTGGTAGGAATGTTCCTTGGGTGACCCTTCTCAAAAGTTGTTCGCGGATTTTTGATTGACCCCCAAATATGGGCGTGGCAGGGCGTGGCAGTTTTTAACTTAGAAATCTTTAAACATCTTCTCCTCAGTAACCATTGGGCCAATTTCAACCAAATTTGGTATGAATGTTCCTTGGGTGACCCTTTTCAAAAGTTGTTCGTGGAATTTTGATTTATGCCCAAATATGGGCGTGGCAGGGCGTGGTAGTTTTTGACTTAGGAATCTTTAAACATCTTCTCCTCAGTAACCATTGGGCCAATTTCAACCAAATTTGGTATGAATGTTCCTTAGGTGACCCTTTTCAAAAGTTGTTCGTGGAATTTTGATTTACGCCCAAATATGGGCGTGGCAGGGCTTGGCAGTTTTTGACTTAGAAATCTTTAAACATCTTCTCCTCAGTAACCATTTAGCCAATTTCATCCAAACTTGGCATGAATGTTCCTTGGATGACCCTTTTCAAAAGTTGTTCGCAGAATTTTGATTTATGCCCAAATATGGGCGTGGCCGGGCGTGGCAGTTTTTGACTTAGAAATCTTTAAACATCTACACCTCAGGAACCATTGGGCCAATTTCAACCAAACTTGGTATGAATGTTCCTTGGGTGACCCTTTTCAAAAGTTGTTCGGCAGAATTTCGTTTCACGCCCAAATATGGGCATGGCAGTTTTTGACTTTGAAATCTTTAAACATCTTCTCCTCAGTAACTATTGGGCCAATTACAACCAAATTTGGTATGAATGTTCCTTGGGTGACCCATTCAAAAGTTGTTTGCAGAATTTTGATTTATGCCCAAATATGGGCGTGGCAGTTTTTTTAACTTTGAAATCTTTAAACATCTTATCCTCAGTAACAGTTGGGTCAATTTCAACCAAACTTTGCATGAATGTTCCTTTGGTGACCCTTTTCAAAAGTTGTTCTTGGAATTTTGATTTATGCCCAAATATGGGCGTGGCAGGGTCAGGCACTTATTTTACTTTGAAATCTTTAAACATCTTCTCCTCAGTAAGCATTGGATCAATTTTAACCAAACTTGGCATGAATGTTCTTTGGGTGACCCTTTTCAAAAGTTGTTTGCAGAATTTGGTTTCACGCCCAAATATGGGCGTGGCAGTTTTTGACTTTGAAATCTTTAAACATCTTCTCCTCAGTAACTATTGGGCCAATTTCAACCAAATTTGGTATGAATGTTCATTGAGTGACCCTTTTCAAAAGTTGTTCTTGAATTTTGATTGATGACCAAATAAGGGCTTCGAAGGGTAGGGCAGTTTTTGACTTTGAAATCTTTAAACATCTTCTCCTCAGTAACCATTGGGCCAATTTCAATTTTGAATCATCTTACATTAGTCAGGTGAGCGATTTTAGGGCCATTCTGGCCCTCTTGTTTAAATTAAGCCCTAAGTTAGCTATCCTCATGCGTGATACCACACGTCTCCATGTAGCACGAGTCAGTCAGCAGTTTTGAAACAGAAACAATGTTGATGATCTCCCCTAGCCAGCTTTGTCATGGGATATGAATCCGATTTAACATGTGTGGGATTTTTTAGGCAGAAATGTTTGATCACATCGTAACATCAATAATCTCTAAGATTTGACCAATACTTAAATTCAGGAGTGAAATAACACTCCAGTTGCAATAATATTGCGTTATGTGAGGTCCATGCGACATCGCATACTCGCCTGCATCGGCAACAGATGTGGCTGTGCAAGATATAGAAATTAACAACTTCAATAAACTAAGTTAAACAAAACTTTATTGTGACTTAAATTTGTGTGTACTTTTGCAACTTTGATTTTCATACCATCTCCACTTAAATTTAGAAAAAACACACCCTAAAATCTCTTTTTGTCAAAATCTGATAAGCCAGATATTTTCTTGAAACTTTACACTACAATCTGATACTAAACATTATTAACTTCAGTGGAATATGAAGAGAAATAATGCACACTTATTTATGGAACTAAGTATAGTTCACACACATTTACGACCCCTCAAGAAAAGCATTTCGGAAAACATTGTGTAACAAGCAATTTCTTCAATAATTTCTAACCAGAAAGTTGATTCTTTTTTTAAAATTTCATAAAATCCATGTTATTGTCTGCAAGTCTTTTCAATTTGGACCTGAGTCTAAACTTTAAATGATATGTCACAAAATATTGTTTTCTTACATAGAAGGAATATAACCAGTTTTTGTTGATAAGCATCAAAAGAGGCTTTTTGATCCTCCCCTAGAACAAAGAATTACTATAATCTCTTTTCAATTTGTCACTTTTTAATTGCCCAATACAAAGCTTCTCATCCAAAACTATGCTTGAAATGTAGAAAGAAACAGTATTGATATCATTGTTAAGTGCTTACCCCTAGTACGGGTAATGCTGAATTAAAATCCTAAACAGATATGCTTTAAAATCAAAGGACTTACAACACTGAAATAACCTAATGAGGGTCAATATTGAGTGTTTAAACAGCTCTGGCTTAACCCATTACCAGATGGCAAAATATTAGACTGGTCCAAATTGAAAGGAGTTGCAGACAACAATTTTAAGCTTATGAATTTCAATTTTTTCAACTTTCTGGGTAGAAAACATGGTGTAAAATGAAGAAATTGCTTGTGACAAGCAATTTCTCCATTCTATACAATGCTTTCCCAATTTTTTATCTTGAGGGGTATCCAAAAGCGTCACCATGTGGGAATGGGTTAAAGGGGACAAACAGGAGGTACAGACAAAGATCAGACTGCATGCACTTATGTGCGGGCTGATCTTTGTATACCTCCTTCTAAAACAGGAATATTTCGGGATCATGACAAGGGCTAATTTACAAAATTTCACTGCTATATAAAACCCATAGTTATATGGAATGACACATAACTATGGTTTTGCTGGACAAATGGAAAGCTCAAAACATCTTTTTATAAAGAATGCAAAGCTTTACAGACCATTTTGAAATGTCTCCAAAAACTGCATATGTAACAACATACCATTCTTAAGAGGCTTTCGAGAATTAATTTGTTTTATTTCTTTGTTATATTACCCAATCTAAATTTACCATGGGAACTTTGTTGTTAATGTATCTTTACTACAAATCATGCCAGGTGCCCTTGTTGACTTTGTACATGCCATCAACAAAACCTTGCAGGAGACATGCAGCATATTATGTGTATTAACCCAATAACAAACAAGAAAAATTTAAACTCGTCCATATTGAAAGAAGTTGCAGACAGCAATTTAAACCATTTCCCACACATCAGACTTTTAGACTGGTCCAAATTAAAAGGATATGCAGACGACAATTTTAAGTTTATGAAATTATAATGTTTTCATTTTTCTCGGTAGAAATTATTGTGTTAAATGAAAAAAATTACTTGTTACTTTATAGCAATTAATATCATGGGAGGCAACTTTCTTTTATGCAACTAAGTTAATATTCTTAGTCAAGCAGTGTCAATTATTTCCCTTCCATCACTATCTCTACCAGAAATTAGACCAATCATCCAGAGCAATATCATTAGACCTATAAGAATTTCTGCAGAAAGCTTATAAGGGTCACTATAAGATCATTTCTGTGAAATTTGGTTGAGAACCATCATCCAGATTAGGAGAACATTTGGAGAACATCATATTTTCACTATATACAATAAATGGGCATTAGCCTTGCCCATAAAAGCTATTTTTTTTTTACCCAGCAAAATTCTATGAAGGAATCTGATAAACAGTCACCAAAGCTCATTTTGGTTCAAATTAATCAACTGGTTTCTGAGAATAAAGATTTCACTATGTTCCAAATGAGTTTACCATTAAAACAATGTTTTTCATTTAATCCATATTCTTTTAAAGAATCTGATAAAGGGCAATTCCTATGAAATTTGGTTAAATTCTGTTTGATACTTTCTGAGGAGAAGATTTTTAAATGAAAAGTTTACGCACAAACGCACAACGGACACTCCATCCAGTCATGACAATAGCTTGCTGGCTTTCAGCTAGATGAGCTAAATAGCCTGAAAAGTCCTAATGGGAAAAGAAGCAAGCAATTTATCCTTTTCCCAATGTTTTCTGCCATATTTGGCCCAAACATACTCTGCAACTTCTTTTAATTTAGACAAGTCTTAACTTATCTGGTAATGGGTTAAGACATAATTATACTGATCACACTTCATGAAGACTAACTTCCTTATTTCAATACAGCTTTATATAAGATGTGATGTATTTTCAGATTTACCACAAGAATTTCCTTATTTAGTCATTACAAATTAAGAACAGGAAGTGCTAACTTCAATAACCTAGGTCACATTAGTTCCTGTCATAAAAAAAAACAAGAGGACAAGTTGCCCTCGCGCTTGCCTGAGATAAAGCTGTTTTTCTTCAAAGCCCCACTAACTGGTCTGGAGAAGACCTTTGAAATTTAACTAAAATGAACTTATATTGGCATGGCAATCAATGGTTTCAACGGATTTCAAAACTTTTGAATCTTTTAAAAGAGGGCACCATCAAAGGGACATTTCTGCCAAATATGGTTGAAATTGTCCACACAGAAGCGGTTTTGGAGGAGATGTTGTTTTAAAAATCCTTCTTTATTTCTAAATTAGCCCCACACCCCTGTGGCTCCACCCTGGGGACCCAAGGATAATGATTTAAGCAATTCTGATTGAGGTCTATTCGCTGATACTTCAAACAAAATATAATGCCTTCTGGGTCAGGAGGAGATAGTATTTTATAGATTCTTAAAATTTGACTTTTGTTGCCATGGCAACCAGAGTTTTCAATAGATTTCAATTCTTTTAGTAACTTTTAAAGGGCACAATCTAATAAAAAAATTCCGTGCTCAGGTGAGCTAAAAACAAACTTTGCAAAACAAATATCAGGCATCAACAAATCTTGCTGCAGAAAGATTAACTTAAGATCATGCAAATTTAAATAAAATGCGCAGTAAAGAGAAAGTTACATAAAATTGGCATCTGCCATGATTAATCATAATATTTGAGGAGAAAAATGAGATAAATTGTTAAATTCCTTTCTCTCTTTTTTGTTTCAGTTTCTATATAAACCTGTTAATAATTGGATTTCAGCCAGAATCCTTTAAATTGTTCTAAACCTTTGTCATTCTGAATAAAATCCTTATCAAGACTTTGCATTAAAATCAAAGGCCTGAAAGCTCTTGTAGCACTAGGTAAGGGTCAGAATTCATTTTGAAAATTAATTCTAGAAACAAATCCGTGTTGAAGGAGACAACAGGAAGTGTAGACTAAGATCAGACTGCAATCATATGCAGTCTGGTCTTTGTCCACACCTTCTGCCAAAACGCGAATATTGTGGGTTAAGCATGACAAGGGTTAAGCAATTAGCAGATTTAGGATTGAATTGAAAGTTCCAGTTCATAAAACACAAAAATTGAACAATGTACTGTTAAAGATGCTAGGAAAATTGACAAACACATTATTATTAAAAATCAACAAATCAAATCATTTGTTTAGATCTGAAAAGAAACTTGAATCAGTCACTCATGGCAAACATTTTGAGAACATGAGTGACTGAACTAGCATCACCACAGTTTATCAACACTTTACCAGAAGGCAAAATTTCAGACTTGTTCAAACTGAAAGGAATTGCAGACAATAATGTAAAGCTAAGATTTAGATTGTTTCAACTTTCTGTTAGAAAAACATTGTGGAAAGTAAAGAAATTTTTTGACAATGTTTTCCCAATCAGATTTCTTGAGTTGCATCAAAAAGCATCATAGTGTGGGAATGGGTTAACTACAGCTTATCTGTGACGTAAAGGTCTCAAACCAATAATTTCCTTTTTGTTTTATGCAAACTGACATGAAGTCACTTGACCGCCTTGTGGGAGATCAAGGGTGGCAGCAACCCGCCATCTATTTTGTTGCATATGTTGATCATTAGCAATCGGAACTCCTCATTCAATTCTACAATTCAAATCCTGGATGTTCCTCATAGGACTATTTTTAAAACTTCACTTGACAATCTTCCAAAATGGTGGTATCTGCTATGCAAAGGAACTAAGTAGTAAAAATGAATCTCATAATGATTCTGTAAGAGCTCTGTTTGGTCTTCAAAAGGAACTTGATATCATAGCAAAACAGTTAAAAACATAAATATCTGAAAGAAAGTAAACTTTTCAGCCATTTTGTGACTTCTAAACCACCCGACTTTACCAAGTTTACATACTATGTTTTCCTACACTGTTTCTGGCTAACAAAATGCACCCTTTTGTTACATAATGCTCCAACTTATATACGTCTGAGGTCTGCCTCTAAGTTTATGAGAATGGCCGAGTGCGTTCCAGTTGCATTATAAGTACAGGTCAGACCCAATAGGATTTTAAGCCTTCTTTGTTTTATATAAAATTACACATGTTTATGATGCTGTAAGCACAACATTGGTTGACATAATTATGAACTCTTTAGTACTAGCTTCCTGCTTATTCATAGGTCTGTCTTTTGAAACCAAAATTCATAGGTTAACCCATTCCCACACAAGCCCTCTTTTTTACGCCCCTCAATAAAAAAGCTTTGGAAAATATTGCAGAAAATGAAGAAATTGCTTGTATCAAGCAATTTCTTCATTTTTCACAATGTTTTCTCTCCAAAAAGAATAAAAGTTTCAAAATTCTATTAACTTTAAATTGTTGTCTGCAGCTTCTTTCATTTTGGACCAGTCTAGAATTCTTTTGTGTGGGAATGGGTCATGAATGATGAATTTTTCTAGCTATTCTAGCAAGAGTAGATGCACTGTCTTTTTTCAACCTATGAAAAGTCAGTTAGTTTGAGTACACCCACATCCGTTTGTCGTCTTTTTGAATATCAAGTCAAGGACAGAGGCAGCTGAATTAAGCGTTAAACTACAGAACAGATGCAAAATTCATGAAAAAAATAAGCATCAAAGATTGTCAATCACTATTGTGTACTTAATCAAAGTACTGAAAGTACTGTAAGCTAGCAAAGCATGGTTTGTTAAGTAATGCTCTTTGTCAAAGGTTATCATGATAATTGATAAATAAACAAGGTCAAGTAACCCAGGAGTAAACCATTACAACATGACAAAATCTTAGACTGGTCAAATTGAAAGAAGTTGCAGATGACAATTTCAAGTTGGTGGAATTTGGTAGAAAACATTGTGGACATTGAAGAAATTGCTTGTTACAAGCACTTTCTTCATTGACCACAATGTTTTCCAAAGTTTTTTTCTTGAGATGCTTAAAAAGCTGATTTGCGTGGGAAAGGGTTAGATAGCATCTTTTTAAAAGAAACAGTTCATCAAAATTTGAAAAGAGTTTGTAATATTCCTAAAATACACCAGAAGTACTTTTTATGGCATAGGCATTCAATGGATTTACTGGTTAAGCCTCCAGTGGCAGTTTGCACTCCTTGAACTTTGAGAAGACCTCAGAATTTTGTCTGTTAACTTAAGCTTTCAAAGCTGGTGCTTTGCTAGCTAAAAATGCTGTTTTGCATCCAACTAGTTTTTGTATACAATACAATGACCCCAATGAGTGAGGTCACTCCTATAATGAATTGTATAATGTTTGATCACAAAGTAAGAGGTAGCAATGCCTTTACTAAAGCAAATAGCCAATTTGTACCCAAGCCAAGTAGACAACTATGATAATGGAACTATTACTCTATAGAATGTAAGTTAGTTGATGCTTCAGACCAGTATAAATCTTCGAGAGCAAAACACATGTTGTAACAATAATATAAACCAGATCTAAATATTGTTTTATCCACAGGAAACACAACATCCTTAATGACTTGTCTAAAATAATGTTGGGCTTCATACTGCTCAGTGGTACCGTGAGGCATTGGACTAGTGACATATTGTCCTTGAGTACGCAAAATGTCATATCTATGGCTTGAATAAAGCTGTAGTTAAGACATTTTGAACATCCAATGGGAATATGGCTGTAAGTTCTAAGGTGGCTATTAGGCTTTACAAGTCACAGTTGTGACATAATTACTGCTGGCAATCAAAAAATCAATTAGCCAATCAAATTATTCATTTAGACTGAAAGCAATTGTCAAAAAATTGTTGAATGAAGAAATTGCTTTTAACAAGCAATTTCTTCATTTTCAAATATGTTTTCTACCCAGAGAGATAAAAAAAATCTAAAATTTCCTAAACTTTGTCATCTGCAACATCTTTCAATTTGGACTAATCTAAAATCTCAGACTGAAACAAACAATTGCCCTGTACATAGCAGACACATTTTAAGCAAAGCAGAAATTTTTTAATATCAGCAAAAAAAAATCAGATTAGGGTCAAGTTTTTATCGAATATCTATGTTTAAATGTTTTAACCCTTTCCTGGACAAATCCGGGATTTTACGTCACTGTGATTTTATACTTGAGAAAACATTGTGGAAAAAGGAGAAATTGCTTGTTACAAGCAATTTCTCCTTTTCCAACAATATTTTCTACCACATAGGATGGTCAGATTTCAAATAGCATGCATTTTTCATTGCCGTCTGTAACCTCTTTCAAATTGGACCAGTCTAAAATTTCATAAAACAGGAAAGGGTTAAACTTTTCTCATACTAATTCTTTTTCAAATTATCATTTTTAATTATCAAGGAAAACACTGCAGAGAAAGAGAATTTATTTGCTAGTGAAATTATTTTCTACTTCCAAAAATGTCTCTCACTTTTATTGATACTTAATTCATTTTAAGTATATACTCTAAACCCTTGTCATGCTGCTTTCCTTTTTTTTCCAACAGTCTGATTGAGAACATTCAAACATCCAACTCAAGCTTTGATTTTCAAATACATGTGTATATTATCCATTACCAAACAATCCTGCGTTTGATGGGCTGTAAGAAATATAGCTGCTGAAATATTGTGGGAAAAGGTTAAACATTTTGTAACAAGGAATTTCTCTATTCTGCACAACAATTTCTATCCAACATACGGCACTTATTTTTCTATCTAAATATACTTTGAAATGTTGTCTGTAACTTCATTTATCCCATTACCAGTGGACAAAAATTTAGACTGGTCTCTTTGGATAGGAGTCGCGACAACAACTTTAAGTTCATGAAATTTGTTAATTTTATTTTTGTTCTCTACTGAAAGTTAGCAATACTTGAAATGCAATTTCTTCATTTTTCACAATGTTTTAAAAACTTATTTTCTCAAGAGTTGTAAAAAGGCGGCATTATTTGGGAATGGATTAAACTTCCCAATTTTAAATTTTGGCGTCTTGTTGTGGGCTAAATATACAGCAGACAAATTAACATTCTGACTCATAAGCCACAGTACATGCATTATTAAAGACTGAGCAACTAAAAGCTCAATACTGCACAAAAAATAAATAGAAACACTTAAACATGACTAATAACAATATTTACTCACCAACATTATAAAGACGCCCTGTTTAACAACATCCTCTCCTTGTTAAGCTTTGTCCAGACAAAAGCCATCAAATTCAGCTATGATGAATTACACAGATTTTACTTGTCAATCAAACGGACCACTTATAACTAACAGTTAATAAACACCAATCAAGCAAGGCCAGAAGGTGAAGCCTATCACAAAGAACAAATTTTCTCCTGCAACTTTTTCAATATTTCTCACATATTCATCGGAATACACAAATTTCTGAATTTCTCACACAAAGAAAGAACAAAAAATTTTCAACAGATCCAGAGGCCTAGAGAATTAAGATGGATTAAGACAGATCATCTACATATTCCTTATATCATTATTGCTCATCCTAACCCTATTATATAGATACTTGTTAGAAATGTCTGGCACAGAAAAATCTGCAGAGTACCCACAACATAGGTCAATTTTCACACAAAAAAATGATTTTTTCAATATTATATATATATATATATGAATCAATCCCTCTTACAGGAGCTGAGTAAAAAGATCTATATCCCACAGCTACAAGTCAGTAATGAGTGATGATGTATCTGCCTAAACTGTGATGAATCACTTTCCCACTGCAGGCTGATATTTGTTAAAGTACAGCAACATAGTCACTGAGAGTAAAATATCATGTTGTCAGATAAGTCAATTTCAACAGCTTGCAACAGCTTGGAAAAGCAGCAATAATATGTTTTTTAACCCATTCCGATTCAGTGACGAAGTCAGAAGCCCCCAAGAAAAAAGCTTTGGAAAGCATTGTGAAAAATGAAGAAATTGCTTGTATTCATCACAATGCTTTTCAAAGCTTTTTTTTTCCAATATCCACAATGTTTTCTAGGTAAAAATTTCCAAAATTTCATAAGCTTAAAATTGTTGTCTACAAATCTTTTCAATTTGGACTAGTCTAGATTTTTGCCATCAGGTAAAGGGTTAAGCCAATAAATGAAAATGTAAAGCTCAGTAGTTGTATGGGATGGTAAAACCACTTTCAACTAAATTTCAGTTATATTGTGACAGCTGGTGCAGCTAACCATAATGGTTTCCTGTTGATTCTCAAACAAAACAGCTAGTCGTACAATATTAAGTTTAACCCATCCCCACACAATTCAGCTTTTTTGTGCCCATCAAGAAAAACGATTAGGAAAACATTTAGGAAAATGAAGAAATTGTTAGAAGCAATTTCTTCATTATCCCCTATGTTATCTACCATATATCATCTTTGGATTTGGTACAATTCAAATTTCTGTCATCTGATAATAGACAAAGCCACTAGTTGCTCATCCTACATAAGTGCACTAATTACAATTCATCCATAATGTTAACCCACTACCAGACGATAAAATGTTAGACTGGTTCAAATTGAGCTGCAGACGACAATTTGTATTTTATGAAATTTTAGATTTTTTCAACTTTCTGGGTGTTTCAAGCAATATCTTCATTTTGCACATGGTTTTCCCAATTGTTTTTCTTGAGTGGCGGCCAAAAGTGTCATTTTGTGGGAATGGAATAAGAGACAAACTGTAACAATGCCTTTGTCAATGTTGTCTACCCAGGGTTCAACATTCAGAATTGAGCGCTCAGCATTTTACTGTACTTGCTATTTACACCCAGCTCCATGTATAGTACACATGTACTAATTAGCTCCTGAAAGAGGAGGGGTGTCTGTTTATTATCTATCTCAAAGATTAACCCTTGTCATGCTGCGCCTGGAAAATTCCTGTTTTGGCAGATGGTATATAGACAAAGATCAGTCTGCACCTAGATGCAGTCTGATCTGTGTCTACACCTCCTGGTTATCCCCTTTAAGCCAGAGATGTTTGAATAAATTATTACAAATGAAATATTTTACCATCAATAATACCTTCCAGTGCTGTCAGTCCTTTGATTTCAATGCAATTTTAATTCAGCATGACAAGGGTTAATACATCATCTATTTTCCATTATTGATGAAAAACTTTACCTTCTAAGCAAGTAAAGAGATATAGGTACCTACAGCACATTCAATTTGGCAGAAAAATTTGGAATCCATTATATTACTACACAATAATATCCTTCAATCTTCACTACTGTTACATTAGTGGTCAAGGTATTCATTATGACTGATTGTTGTACGCTTAACAAATGTTTAGTTAATAAGAATGATTATGATTAAGGATCATTGATATAAGTAATTTGCTAATATACAGTAAGTGGCAATACATGGGAGGATTGATTTGATTACATACATTATTAGTATACAGACTTCTTGCTGAATCCTATGTTGTTGGGACTCATTAGAATCATCTCACTGAGACAATTGTAATGAGTCCAAACAACATTGTATCTTGGTATGATATGTTTTTAACGAATACAATTATGTTTTTGTGAGATTTTGTTTGTTTGTTTGAATGGGGTTTTACGCCGCTTTCAACAATCTTTCAGTTATATTGCGGAGGCTGGAGCACCTACCAATGGAATCCTGGTATTTCTCACACCAGTACTACCATTACATCCTTTCCTAGCCTCCAGCTGCTATCCCACATAGGTCTACGATTATCGACCCATTGGTGAGAGACAAATAGTCGGTAAGGATGAGTGCCGCCGTCGGGGATCAAACCCGGGACCTCTAGATTGACAGCCTGACGCGCTACCAACTGCGCTATGACGGCGGCTGTTTTTGTGAGAGCTTTTGATTTTGGAAAGGGGATATCCATTGCGCTTGCTTAATAGAAGTGGTCAACCAAGCAAAATTGATTGCTCTTAGCTCTGTTCATCCCTTTCTCAAAATTACAGAACATTCAGTGAAAGTTTTAACCCTTATCATGCTGAATAAAATTCTATTCTAAATTTGCACTAAAATCAAATGGCTGATAGCACCAGAAGATCAAGCTGTGGGTCAATATCTCTTGAAATATAATTTCAAAGACTGGCTTGAAGTGAACAAACAGGAGGTGTAGACTAAGATAAGACTGCACAAATACATAGGCTGATCTTAATCTTACCTTCTGTCAAAAATGGAATATTCCGGGTTCAATATGACAAGTGTAGTTCTTGGGATGCTGATTGATTGATTGAATGGAGTTTAATGCCACTTTTAACGGTATCTTGGGATGCTGAACTCAGAATATATTTGTTTTTGCATGGGGTAAAAACCTAGTCCTCAGCACTTGCTTGTCCTTTTTGATCCATAGTTGTTTATAGAATTAATTTTCAAAGAAATATTGGCTCTCTATATGGGCTACCAGTGCTTTCAGTCCTTTCATCTAAATGCAAGGAAACAGATTTTATTCGGCATACAAGGGTTTAATTAAGTCCAATATCTTGCCCTTGGAAGCCTATATTTTTGATAACTGGTAAAAATTGTCTCACTTCCTTAACCCAAATTATACCAGACAACAAAACTGTAGACTGGCCCAAATTCAAAGAGGTTTGCAGATGACAATTCCATGTTGATAGAATTTAAATGTCTCTGTCTTTCCAGGACGAAACAATGTTGAAAAGGAGGGATATTTCTTGTAATACTCAGCAATTTCATTGCCTTCCCTAACTCTTTACTGTAGGGTCATGAAAAGGCAGGATTGTGTGACAATGACACTTTTAGATGCCCCTCAGGAAAAACAATTAGGAAAACATTGTGTTAAATGAAAGCAATTTCTTCATTTTCCACATTGTTTTCTACCAAGAAAATTGAAAAATCAAAAATTTCATAAACTTAAAATTGTCATCTGCAACTCCTTTCAATTATGGCTTGTCTAAAATTTTCCTGTGTGGTAATGAGTTAAATAAGTACCTGTAACACATAGATTCTTTAGAAAGTAGAAAATTTAGCCTGTGCTTTTTTTACTTTAGAGCTTTTTTTTTTTGGAGAAGAAGATTTTTAATGTTTTAATGATTTCACTAAACAAGCATAATTATGCTGAACTTGTGATGTCTTGGAATGGGCTAATTTTGAGCATGGGCCATAATTTATACAATCTTGATAGTTGTCCACCAGAAGATGTTGTATACCAAATATCAAAGCTCCTGTTTGGAGAAGAAGAGTTTTAAATTTTTCACTGTATAAGCTCTATGTAAAACTTGTGGAGTCTGGGATGGGCTATTTATGACCCTGGGGTCATAATTTATACAATCTTGATAGAGATCCACAAGATGATGCTACATACTAAATATCAAAGCTCCAGGCCTCTCTGTTTTAGGCTGGATGAAGATTTTTAAAGCTTTCACTATATACCGGTAAGCCTATGTTAGTGCTTGGCCTAAAGACTCTAAATACCAAATATGAATCTTACCCAATAGCCAGTTCATGAGAAGAAGATTTTTAAAGGTGTACCCTTTATTGCCCCTTATGGGGCCCCCAGGGGAGATGACTCCATGATGTGTACAAATCTGAAGCACCTTCCAACAAGGATGCTTCCTGCCAAGTTTGGTTAAAATCTATCAAAAGGTTAAGAAGAACTCAAAAATGTAAAAAGTAATTACACATCGCACAACAACGAAACAGGATCGCAATAGGTCACCATGACCTTGGGTCAGGTTACCTAAAAAGTAAACAGATTAACCACAATATTTTCTTCCCTTCAATATAGACATTATGATCTAATGCTCTATTTTGTACCATTCCAAAATTTGACCTGGTACTTCACTTGTCCCTGGACAAGTTACCTTTAAAAATGTGCATGTCTTCAAGTAGAAAAATCCATGTCAGACAAGTCAGGCATGGGAATTTCACACCCCTGTCTCCTGGTACCAAAATCATCATCATCATCATCATCAAATACCACCATCCTATAAACTTCAAGCACAAAAATCGTAAAAGTATATTCACACTAAACACTTGAAAAAGTACAAATTTTCTACACATCAGCTCACATATTTATAGCTTACTTGTCATTATTCTGAAAAAGCTGTAAAATATAGGTCTAATTCTAATCCCATAATCCTCATTTCATCGAGTCAATATTTTACGATATTTTATGCAACTGTCTGCATTTTTGCTATCATGATGTTGAATAATTGGACAAAAACTAAGAATCGTGGTATTGATTTCGCACAAATTATTTCCAATAGCGGGATCTTGTCTCAGAAATTTCTCAATGATATTTGACAGTTTTGTTTATTCAGGACAGACCCTCAGAGTTTGAATTTATTTTCATCTTCTTTTAACCCAATACTGGTCAATTTCTTCATGTTACACAATTTTTTCTCAATTGTTTTCATGTTGGGTGTGGGGATACTGAAGAAATTGGTTGTAACAAGCCGTTTCTTCTTTTTACACAATGTTTTCCCAAGCTTTATCTTGAATGACGTAAGAAAGTGTGATTGTTTGGGATTGGGTTAAATAACAAGCTGCTTTCCCGACCATGATGCGGCCTTTTATTAAGAAAATTCATCGGTTACAAATCAATGTTATTCTTATATAACATTTTGTATTTTCTGTGGTCCCTCGAATATTACTATAACAAGAGTTTCCTGTATAACTTCCTACCAGATGACAGCATTTTCAGCTGGTTCAAATTTTAACCCTTGTCATGCGAATAAAATCCTGTTTAGAATTGCAGGGCTTGAAAAGGCTTGAACTCACTGGAAGCACTAATTACAGGTCAATATTTCATTTACAAACTGATTTCATAAACAATTCTAGTTCGAACTGGGCATGCAGGTAGTGTAGACTAATATCAGACTGCACATATGTGCAGGCTGATCTTTGTCTTTAACTCCTGCCCAAACAGGAATATTCTGGGTTCAGCATCACAAGGGTTAATAAGTAGCAGACTACAATTTTTAGTTGGTGAAACTCTGAAAATCCTTGGAGGGGTTTGAATAGTAAAAATTTATGGATACTGTGAAATTGCTTGCAACTTGCAGTTTCTTCATATTCCACGATATTTTTTCAAAGCATTTTTCTTGAGAGGCACCTAAAAATTTGGGTTTTGTTGACAAGGGTTATGAAAATCATGTTTTCTTCATTTTTTCTGTAAAGATAAAGGTGTGTAAACCAGCATATCAGAGGAAAGTATCTCCTCTATAAAAAAGGGTGTTTTCTCCGCTCAATGCTTGCTGCAACTTTATGTAAAATATTCTCCAGATGTCACAAAAAAACTTGGAAAACCCTTTTACACTGAAATACTCTAAAATGAATTTGAAGTTACCTCCCTTCGAAAAACATACTGCTCTGTTGTTAGTGAGTTCCAACTTTTAAGGTAGGTTTCATGTCACAGATTTTAATTATTTTTATTCCCCCTCATATACCATTTGAATACAATATTCTGAGAAGTAGTTTTGTGGAAATCAGAGGTCGCTTATCAGAAAAAAACAGGGGATTGCCCTAATAGCTTACGTAGGCTAATAATCAATTTTTAGATTAAGCCGAGACAATTGCAAACAACAAGAGGTCATTCACAAGGAGTGAATAACCGTTGAAATCTCGCATTTAGTTTGAATTGCATCAAACAAACATCATCAATACGTCATCAGGAGTTATGTTCGCTAGCTGATCTTTAATTCTGTAAAGGTTAGTCCAAAACTGCCGTAAGCAACATAAACTCTTACAGTAGTTTAGCACTAACCATTTGATGTGACATGATTTAGGATGTTGGTTATTTCGCTTGTCAATATGTTATATTCCCTTGATTTTGGGTCATATGCAAATGAGGTCATGCCATATTGACAACCAAATTCCCTAATATCTATAAATAACCTGGAATTCCGCTGAACATTTCCTGTATAACCACAAAAGGCCACTTTAAACGTATAAATTACCACAGAGACAATATCTGACTCATATTCAAGTATTAAATGTTAGTTTGAGCCTATCTTTCAACACTTTGCAAATTTATCTTATTTAGGTTTCTGCTCCAAATTCAAAGAGGTTGCAGACGACAATTAAAAGTGACTGTACTTTGAAAAGTCACCAACCTACACGTAGGAAAATATTGTGGGAAAAGTAGAAATTGGTTGTTACAAGGTATTTCTTCTTTTCCCACAATTTTGTCTGAAGTATAAATTTACAGGGACGTAAAAAACAGGGATTGTACAGAAAAGGGTTGAGAAAATCTCTAATCAGATGTCACAATCTGGGCAGTTTAACCAGATTTGATCCTTTAACTTGTTTAGATCAAAAATTTAGACTGGTCAAAATAGAAAGAAGATGCAGACGACAATTTCAAGTTTCTAGAATTCTAAATTTTTTCACCTTTTTGGATAGAAAAGATTGTGGATAATTGCTTGATACACGCAATTTCTTCATTGTCCAGTATGTTTGAAAGTAACTAAGGTATATCACTCATGCTTTATATCTCAATCCCTGAAATTACCTCCCTTACTTAACAGAGCAAAACAGAGAGATAACAGATTGAGAATAGCAATTTTTCAACTAAAATTGTTCACATGTATCTGATAAATAAATCAGTGTAATTCAATAACCTCATAACTACAGCTTGAACGTACAAGGTTTTAGTATTACACCCTCAAAATAACAGTAAGAGTGGGAGCCCGTCTAAAAAGTTGATCAAATTCCCCTAAAGCAGACCCCTGACTGACTCCAAAGAATTTTCCCACACTCTGAGAACATACCTCATTCTAAAACAGCCTGAACAACTCATCAGTTTTACAAATGAGCTGAAAATTGAGTCACCAAGGTAACCTTTAACTCAATATTTTTAGCTACACAGATCTAATATATCTACAATATCATCTTAACATGCAAACCACTAGACTCGCTCCCAATCCCACTGATACTTATATTTTAATTGAAAAGTTTCTTTTCTCTGGCTGTTAACCCTTGTCATGCTGAACCCAGAAATTTCCTGTTTTGACAGGAGGTATAGACAAAGATCAGCCTGCACATATGTGCAGTCTGATCTTAGTCTACACCTCCTGTTTGCCTCCTTCAACCCAGAGTAGTTAATGAAAGTAATTTTCAGTATAATTTTTTACCCCTAACTAGTGCTTCCAAAGCTTTCAGGCCTTTGAATTTGTATGCTAACTTAAACAAGGACTTACTTCAGCATGACCAGGGTTAAATTTCTCTGTTTTGCTGATCAGTGATGACAGTAAATGATACATAAGAGAGGTAATTTCAAGGAATGCATGATTGATCTATCTTACTTACTTTCAAACCAACACTTACGGACAGCCTGGGAGACAGGCTAGAAAACCACTTTCAAAACTTTTCCTGAAAAACCTAGACTGGTCCATTTTACAAGTTTACCCTATTGAAGGTCCACTGGCTTATGAAACCTGTTTTAGTCAACAGCATCTCTTATTCCTATCTATCTATCTATCTATTTATACTGCCTAACTCCCCTTTCGGGTATTACTGGCAGGTGATACACTCACAATCTAGATGTTTTCACGTCCCTGAAAGAGAGGCAGTGGCTGAATCTACGACTGCTACCCACTTGTACAGCTGGGTAGACTGGGGCTGGCTATTAAGTGTCTTGCCCGAGAACACACCCTGGTGACGCTGGGGCTCGAACCTGTGACCTTCAGATCACGAGTCAAGCCCCTATACCACTCGACCATCGAGGCAGTCATACCTCCATGAAAACAAAATGTATATCTTATATATTGAATATCTTATATATATTCAAATATATATTCCAATATATTGTTTAGTTTCATTTGAAATAAAAGCTTTCAAAATACCAAATAAAAAGGTTTTCAAGTCCCAGGGGGAAAGGCAGCAACTTTAAGCTTTTCCAACACAATCCCTCTTACACCCCTCAAGCAAAATGTTTCTTTTCCCACAATGATTTCTACCCTAGAAGACAAAAATATTCAAAATCTCATCAACTGATTAAGGGAGTGATTACTTTACTGTTCAAAGAGTTTATACAATGTATAGACACTTTGAACAGTATCACAATTAACTTTCAAACTGTTGTCTGCAAATTTTTTTTAATTTGGACCCGTCCAAAACACTGTTGTCTTGTAATGAGTTAAACACACCATTCTAAAGCTGGGTAGACCGAGGCCCAGGCTTTCAAACCATTACCAGATGACAAAATTTAAGATCGGTTAGCAATAATTTGTTGTGAAAACAGGATCAAATACCATTTTGGACAAAAAGTGACCCATTACCAAACATCCTTCAATTTGATGCATTAAAGAAAAATAACTTTCAAAAAATTATGGTGAAAAGGAGAATTTGCTTGTTACAAGCAATTATTTCTTTTCTCAAAGTTTTCTTAACTTGTCTTCAGAATCTGAAAATTTGCCTTTCTAGGTTGAAAACATTGTGGGAAATGGAGAAATTTAAGTAATTTCTTCTTTTCCCACAATGTTTTTCCAAAATATTCATCTTCAGGTGCATAAAAAGCATAATTGAGTGGGAATGATCAACTCTTATCTACAGGATATCAAAGTAATAGACTTAACCCATTATCAGACGACAAAATTTTACACTGGTCCAAATTGAAAGGAGTTGCTGACAACAAATAAAAGTTAATAAAATTCTAGATTTTTTCAACTCTCTGGATAGAAAATATTTTGTAAAATGAAGAAATTGCTTGTGACAAGCAATTTCTTCATTTTACACAATATTTTTCCAATCGCTTTTCTTAAGGGGCGTCAAAAAGCGTCACTGTATGGGAACGGGTCAATTAGACTCAAAGCTGCTAGGATGCAAGATCCAAATCATGGACCAAGTACTCCAATGGTTGAATGTTTTGCAGAGTAAGAATTGAATCAATTGATACAATTCAATCAGTAAAAATTCCTACTTAGTGTGCTGATACCAGAATCCTGCAAGGGGATTATATTGATTTTTTACCAAACGAATTCTTTGTGCAAAGTACGATTTGTTTTCGTACAAAGTAGGAATTTAGAAAATTAATCCATTATCAGATGGCAAATTTTAGACTGGTCCAAATTGAAAGGAGGTGCAGAAAACAATTTCAAGTGGTGAAATTACTTGACCTGATTTAACTCTTGAAATTAAGTAATTATCAAACAATAGTTTACATTAATCCCATTTGAAAAGTATGCAATTAATTCAAAGAGCATTTTAACCCATTACCACACAATAATATTTGAGACGAAATTCCAAATTCATAGAAGTTGCAGACAAATTTCAATTTTTCAAAAATTTCAAAATTCTTTGTCTTTTTAGGTAGAAAATATTGTGGATAATGAAGAAGTGGATTGTCACAAGCAAGACTGAAAGATATTGCAAAATTGTAATGGGAAGCTTCTTTTGTCAAGTGTATTTCTTTAATGTGTAAATTTATATCTTTAATATCTTTTGCAATATACAATAATAACAATAGAAATAAACTTACAGCAATATACCATTTTGATATCTACAACTATTCTTACTTTGACCTTTATTCTTTATCTGCACAGAGGCAAATATATATATTCTTACTCTGTCTAGATTCCTACTTTGAGCACGGACAATTCCAGATTTATACTGCTCAGCGCAAAAATTCAAATGATACCCAACATTAGTTCGAAATTGTACCAATTCATACTTTGCGCAGAACAGGCAACCACCCAGGCGACAAAGTTAAAGACTACTGTTAATCATCAAACACAGTTTTATAAGGAAAAATGAAATCCAGATGGCATATCATAAAGAATGTACTTAGCACCTATTGTGTCAATTTATGAATTAGAGATTGAACACCCTTTATCGTAACTTAAATACACCTTTTTGCAACAAAAATCAGTAAAACGATATGTGCAGAGCAGTACGTTCTGTACTTTGATTAAAGAAACTCGATAAAAACTTTTTTAAAACTACTGACACCAAGACCATTTGTCTCAGATGTCCATATACTTACATATACAAAGCATTAAACTCTACGCCATCCTATATATATATTGGCACATGTCATTCTTTATTAATTTAAGAAAACTTCCTGAAACACGCAATTCGAGGAAGAGTTCGCGTAAAAATCGATGAGAGACTAATTGGCAAATGCAGCAATACAAAAACATTACTAAATTACAACTAATTAGGTTAGAAAATATTTTAAGGCTTGATAATATTAAGGTATACTCACTGTTTATCTAATCTTCAAAATAAAGGTCGCTAATTATGATTTCTTGTGATGCTTGGGTATCGAAAACGAACTTGACCAAGTTCCAAAATGGCAGCACCCTTGAGGTCGAACGCGATTTTCAAAAGTTTTGTGTTTCAGAATTGCCTTTTGCGACAAAGTCTTTCAAAATTCTCAAGAAATACTGCAGTTGTAGGAACAAAGTGTCGGAAAAAAGATGACGATGGTTTGTATCTGTAAAATTTACTTTTGTAATTGGTTTTCGCGACGTTAGCTATTTCAAGATAGCCGAAAAAAAAAAAAAAAAAACAATACTGTTCAACCAAACCCTTTTTATTACATTCCTAAATTGATTTCTATAGGCGATTTGAATATCTATTTCATAGTTACTATATTTTGTGATCTATATACAATTTGCTAGGACAGAAACATATCCTCAATACCAATCCAGCTGAAAGGGTATCGGGTCCGTTCGCCCTAAACATACTTTCGCCCCGGGTCTGTTCGCCCTGGGTCCGTTCGCCCCAAAAGTGGGTCTGTTCGCCCTATTTTTTATGTTCGCCCTCTTTTTTAAATGAGTATGATTTTGAGGGTATTTGTAGTTTGTTGTAAAGTCATTTGAAAATGAAAAAAGGATTAATAAAATCAGCTTGTCATTTTCAACAATATTTTCGTCTACTTTCATCTTCACCGAGGGCATAAAAAAGTGTGACTCGTGGATTATAGCCCATTCAAATGTGTGGGTAGTAATTTCTCCCTTACTCACAATGCTTTCTACTGTTATTGGTATTTTGTTATAAAATGTCGACAGTACTTTCAAAAACTTTCTTATTCAACTGTGACTGTGTTGTAAAAAGTCTGGTTGTGTTCCCATGATCTGTGGATAGTATTTTCTCCTTTACTTACAACTTAATAACTTAATTCAAGAAAACATAATTTGGAATCTTGAATTTGATACAACCATCTCCGTTTCGAATATATTTCTTTTGGCCTTTTTATGTTCTTTGAATCTAGTCAAGTTCACTACAACTTTAGATCAGTCTGAAATTCTGTCTGAATATGAGTTGAAAAATCTACCTTACATAACCTAAACATCTCATAAAGGAAAAAATAAATGTTTACGAGAATTATTCTGGAAAGCTTTAATGTAATTGAAATATAGGGCGAACGGACCCATGGCGAACGGGAATTAGGGCGAACGGACCTGGAGCGAACAGGAATTAGGGCGAAACGTGATTAGGGCGCACGTGTTTTAGGGCGAATCAATATTTCTTTTAGAAATCAATTTCATTAACAACTCTGGCAGGAGTTCTAGAGCTTTGATTATGAAATATTGGTATATGATTTTGATGTTGCACCCTCGCAGCTGTGAGTTTCAGTAGGGTTTGAAGGACGTAAGTGCAGTCTGATCTTGGTTTACACCTCCTGCTTGTAATTTTCCTGCCAGAGTTGTTAATGAAATTGATTTCTAAAAGAAATATTGATTTTTGAATGACAAGTTCTATCAGTGTTTTTAGCCCTTTGATTTTACAGCAATTCAGTAAGGTAATTTATACAGCATGACAAGGGTTAAAGTGAAAATTACTCCTTATGGACCTTTGATTAATAAAGATAAATGAAGTTATAATTGACAGATGACACAAGCCTCCAATAAGAAGTCGGAATAAAATAGCAAATGGTGTTATTTTTCAAAATTTATGGTCAGTAACTTGCAACAAAAAAGTAGAATGGTTGATTGGTGACCTAAATGTCTTAACTACAGCTTTAATAAGTTGTAGCTACAACATTGAAGTTACCTAACCAAAAAATGCTTTACATCAATGTGAGAGATCAAAGTTCACTTCCAGTCTAAATGAATTATTTGATTGGTTGCTTGATTCTTTGATTGACAGCTTTGATATGTCAATTATGAGAATAATCAGCTGAATTGTTCATTTCTTCTACAGGGCTAAATGTGAAAGTACCCATCTTTTCATTACAACAAGCAAGATGTTACTGTGCTGAGGCTGAAAAGTTAGAAGATGAATTTTATCACAGCATCATTAAAGACACAGAGAAATCAAAAGGTAATTCACACTCCCTTAAATGGTTTTACAACATGGTATTTGATTGGAACGTTTTTAAACTATCCCAGTGAGCTATTTTCATGGCTTTATGGTTGTCATGCGTCCATCTATGTGTGAGTGCATGCATCCATAAACTTTTTAGTTTAGAAATCTGCTCCTCAGAAGGTACAGTAATGATTTCAACCAAATTACACAAGGATTATCCTTGGATGACCCTTTATCAGAATCCTTCAAAGAATTTGAATTAGATAAAATACATGGCATTTGTGGGCAGGCTATGCATGGTGAAAACTTTCAAAATCTTTTCTCTAAACAGGTAGACTGATTTCAGCCAAATTTCATATTACTAATAAACTATTTTCAGATAAAAAAAAAATGGCTTTTTTGGGTGGGGCTAATTTTCATATATGGTATTTAGTGAAAACTTTGAAAAGCTTCTTCTCAGAAACCACTTGATGGATTTCAAGGAGATTACCCCCTTAAAGTGAATTGCAAAAAAATATTTCTAGAATTTGTTGCCTCCTGTGTTAAAGAAAACTAAACTACTGTCATGATCCAAGTAAACTCCAACCTCTCCTTCTAGGAGTTATAGCCCTTTGTTCAATAACCTTCATTTATCTATATTCTCCAAAGGACCATCAAACAAGCATGAGTTCCAAGCTGAAACCCGGAAGTTACTGGATATTGTGTCTAGATCGCTGTATTCTGAAAAAGAGGTAAGACACTAACCAGTCTAAATCAAGATTTGTCTTCATTTCATAACAAGGGCTCTGATTGGCCAGACACATTTGAACAAGCTATCACAATCATTGATTCAATCAATGAAACACATTAGATATCAGCATCTAAGCTGCATGAATCATTAATGCTTGAAAGAAATGCAGAAAAAATGTTGGTATAAATGTGGATGTGTCGTTTGTGTTTGAGTTGAAATTATGTTGTGAATGTTTATAGGATGAGGTTGGATTTGCCCTTAAATAAAGACATGCATTAGCATCAAAGATTTACAGCCAATATTATTTAGAAGCTTGACTTTGAGTATTGCTTTCCCTTCTTCTTGTTTTTTGAAGGGGTATAGTCTGAGAATGAGCTCACAGATTTCTTGTTATTTTTTCAGGTGTTCATCAGAGAATTAATTTCCAATGCAAGTGACGCTCTAGAAAAGTTACGGTATCAGCAAGCAGTATCAATTAGACCTGAAGGTCTAGAGGTTCCATTAGAAATTCACATAGCAACAGATGAGACCAAAAAGACATTTACAATACAGGTAAATCTAGTTGAGCCAATAACCAAACATTTTAGTTTTAGATTGACATAATTGAAAGATATTGTAGACAAATCATTATTAAAAATGACTATAAGTTGAAAAGAAAAATAAATTAAGATGGTAAAACAGTGTAAAAATGAAAAATTTCTTATGAACTTCTTATGAGAAACATTACCTTATCAGAAGATAGAGCAGCAGTTCACTGTCACTTGAAATTAGTTCAGCCTAATGTAAGCTTTGGTTCATTATTATGCTCCCCAAAGGGCAAGCATTATAGTTGCCGCTTCGACTGTCCATCTGTCATCTGATCCATCTATCCATCTATCCATCTGTCTGCCTGGATTTCTCCAAAACCCTTTGGCCAATTTGGATGAAACTTTACATATGAATTCCTATGGTATTGTGCCAATGAAGTTCCTGGGTTTTTGATTGCTGAAGGAAAAGGTCACAGCTCAAGGTCAAACATTAACATTGAGCTTATCCACAGCATTGCTCTTTAATGGATGATTTTCAATACAACTTTGCACAATTGTTCTCTATCATCAGTAGATGTACCATTTGAATTATATATTCAGAAAGCTCCAAGGACAAGGTCATAGCTCAAGGTCAAATGTCAAAATTAAGCATGTCTAGAGTATAGCTCCTTCAATTATATGTGGATTTCGAAATTACTTTGTGCAGTTATTTTCAATAATGATTAGAGGTGCTATTTCAAACAAATATTCAGATAGGTCCAAGGTTAAGGTCACAGCTCAAGGTCAAACATTAAAATTAGGTATGTCTGTGGAACGGCGATTGAAATTAGACAAGCATATAGCTGAGGCTTCATCTGTCCATCTGCTGGTCCAAACCTTTTTATACGCCCGTTGAAGACGGGACGTATTATGGGATCACCCGTGGTGTCCGGGCGTCCGGTCGTCCGGCCGTCCGGGCGTCCGGTTGTCCGGGCGGTGTCCACTTCTTTGTCTGGAGCATAACTCTGTCACCGTAAGTCCGATTGACTTTAAACTTGGCAGTTATATTCTTCCCATCAATACGGAGTGCAGTGCTCAATAACCATAACTCTACCTGGCCTATTTTTTGAGTTATTGCCCTTTGTTGTTTTTCATACTTGAATCTTCTCCGGAGTATATCTCTAAAAGTATTATAGCTAGGATCATCATACTTCATGGGTGTATAGATCTCACCAAGGGGGAGTGCAGTGCACAAGAACCATAACTCTACCTGGCCTATTTTTTGAGTTATTGCCCTTTGTTGTTTTTCATACTTGAATCTTGTCCGGAGTATATCTCTAAAAGTATAATAGCTAGAATCATGAAATTACAAGGATGGATAGAGCTTACCAAGGGGGAGTGCAGTGTACAAGAACCATAACTCAACCTGGCCAATTTTTTGAGTTATTGCCCTTTGTTGTTTTTTATACTTTAATCTTGTCCGAAGTATATCTCTAAAAGTATAATAGCTAGAATCATGAAATTACATGGATGGATAGAGCTCAACAAGTGGGAGTGCAGTGTACAAGAACCATAACTCTACCTAGCAAATTTTTTGAGTTATTGCCCTTTGTTGTTTTTCATACTTGAATCTTGTCCGGAGTATATCTCTAAAAGTATAATAGCTAGAATCATGATATTACATGGATGGATAGATCTGACCAAGGGGGAGTGCAGTGTACAAGAACCATAACTCTACCTTGCCAATTTTTTGAGTTATTGCCCTTTGTTGTTTTTCATACTTGAATCTTGTCTGGAGTATATCTCAAGTATAATAGCTAGAATCATGAGATTACATGGATGGATAGAGCTCAACAAGTGGGAGTGCAGCGTACAAGAACCATAACTGTACCTGGCCTATTTTTTGAGTTATTGCCCTTTGTTGTTTTTCATACTTCAATCTTGTCCGGCGTATATCTCTAAAAGTATAATAGCTAGAATAATGAAATTTCATGGATGGATAGATCTCACCAAGTGGGAGTGCAGTGTACAAGAACCATAACTCTACCTAGCCTATTTTTTGAGTTATTGCCCTTTGTTGTTTTTCATACTTGAATCTTGTCCGGAGTATATCTCTAAAAGTATTATAGCTAGAATCATGAGATTACATGGATGGATAGAGCTCAACAAGTGGGAGTGCAGTGTACAAGAACCATAACTCAAACTAGCGTATAATTTGAGTTTTTGTCCTTTGTTGTTTTCCATACTTTGTTTGAGAAAAAATATTCATTCAAAATAACCTCAGTTCTATTCAAACCTCCAGTTAATATTAAGCAGTGTGACGGGCGTATCTTGTGACAATTTGGCACCTTGTTCTGCAGTTATTTTATACTTTTTGTGACAGGGCTATTTAAAGGGGAGTATAATCTGACTTAAACTGCTCCTGTTTTCTCCAATCAAAGTTCACAATGTAAGATTCTGTGAATTATATAAATTGAACTTGAACTTGTATAACAGTAAACACATTTTTAACATAGCACTTCAATTCATTTAAAACAGCAACAAAAAACATGCTCATACAATTACACAATTGATGACAGTCCCCATCATCTTTGTATTTTCTAGGATACAGGTATTGGAATGAGTAAAGAGGACATGATGGAAAATCTCGGAACCATTGCTAAATCTGGATCAAAGGTAAAATGGACTTGTACTTCAGAGTTTTTGCCTTAATTTTTTAGGGTCATTAGAGTACAAAATGTTCATTGTGAGCTAATGTGATCAGGTGTAAAGCATTATCTCTCACCAACATTTTAGTGGCTCCCCTGTTCACAGGGCTTTTTTTCTAGAAATTTGGAAGAGGCCTTAACCTGTTCGTTTTGGGAAGTTTTTGCGCAGTTTTCAGAAGAATTTGGAAACATAAATTTAATAAAAGAAAGTAATAAAAGTAAGATTCATACATCATTTTCAAGATTCAATGATAAATAACTATACTTAAGGGTCTTATCAGTAATAGAATGAATAGATATTAAACAAAACAAATTTTGAAGAAAATAAAACCATTTTATTCAAAAATAATATGTAAAAGGGAAAAAAAGCCTTTTTTGAATTGGGAAGTAGCCCTTTATTGGCCCCTGTTAAAGAACAAAAAAGCCCTGGTTCAGATCACAATTTTGGCTCAATCTTTATCAAACTTGCTGAAACGGTTGCATGGTCATGAGGGAAATCTCTAGTGGTCATGGTGATTTCTGTCCAATATGAAGCCAAAAGGAACTTTACTGACAATTTCCCTGTAACCACTTTAGAGGTCTGTTCTATAGAAGTCACACTTTTGTCTCAACATTTCCCAAAATTGCTTGAAATATTTGTGTACACGCGAGGAAAACTCTTATTGACTATGGTGATTACCTGTCCAATATGCAGGGGTCGACACTTACAGTGTCCCAGGATCCTGAGGATCCCTGAAAATTGGAAGGGACCCCAGCCATCACAGGTTAGGGATTCTGTCAGGATACTTCAATATTTCTTTGGTACAATAGATCTTAATTTATCAACTAATGCTCATGATTTTTTTTTTGTTTACTTGTTTTTGTAGAAAAATTTGTGGATAATGAAGAAATTGCTTGTAACAAGCAATTTCTTCATTTTCCACAATGTTTTCTGAAAATTGTTTTAAAGTTGGGCTTAGAAGAGCAGGATCGCGTGTGAATGAGTTAATGTATATCAAGGGGGGATCCCTGATTATCTGGAGGAAACCCTGAAGTAATAGGTAGGGCTTCCTGTGGGATCCCATTGAAGCAAAGTTAGTGTCAACCCCTGAATATGAAGTCAAAAGGAGCATTTCTAACATTTTTCAGCATGGCTGTTTTTGGAGAAAACCTGAGGTATTGTGATAGCCTTGGTGTCGTTGTTGTGCGAAAAGTTTTGTCATTTTGTGATATCTCTAGTTCTACTAAAGGCATTTACATGAAACTTGGCACACTTGTTCACTATCAAAAGAGCAACCTATACTATCGAGGGGGGAAACTCTAGATGCATTTTGTCCACTATCCAGCACCCAACAGCCGAGCGTAGGCACCTGTAGGCAGTGGTCTTGTTTTTCTTACCACTCTACTGGCCATAATCTTAGCTGAATCCCTCTCCAGCTGATTGGTCAAGAACATGGTCCATCTATCCAAACACTGTTATTTTAGGCAATGGATGAAAATTTATAAATTCAGGAGCACAATTTAGGGCCATTGATCTTGGCCCTCCTTTTAGCTAGAGTCATTGCCATGATTGAAGGCCAGCAGGGCTATTGTAATACTATTGCATCCTTCATGCATCTGTGTTTTACTCACAGGAAAATATCAAAGACGACATTGTTTGAAAAAAAAAAATGTTTCTACATATTTTGCTACTTACTATTGAGTGTACATGTCAATTCTCATGTGATAATTGATTTAATTATGCTATTTCAGGCTTTTCTGGACTCAGTTGAGAGCAGTTCTGATGCAAGCAAGAGTATCATTGGACAGTTTGGTGTTGGGTTTTACTCGTCATTCATGGTTGGCAATGAAGTGGAGGTGTACAGTAGGTCATACAAATCTGGCTCAGAGGCTTATAGATGGGTCTCTGATGGGTAAGGCTATACTTTTCAATTAACCCTTTCCCTTTTTTTGAAATTTAAGGCCAGTCCAAATAGAAAGCAGTTGCAGATGACAAAGAGAATTGGAAACAATTTGAAATGAAACCATCCTATTGATTAGAAAATATTGTGGGAAAAGGAGAAATTGCTTGTTACAAGCAATTTCTCCTTTTCCTCAATGTTTTCTGAAGTATAAAATCACAGCAATGTAAAATCCCAGGTTTGTACAGGAAAGGGTTAAATAATTAAAAAAGTTACCAGCCTGATTTCAAAAGTTCTTTTCAAAGATGTTATCTTTGCCATATATCTAAAAAGGTAAAATTTGACATACAGAACTATTGATGAATCCTTACCAAACAACAAAATTTGAGATGTGTTCTAATTCAAAGAAGTTACGGAGGACAATTTAAAGTTGATAAAATTTCGAAAATCTTTGTCTTTTTGAAATGGAAATATTATGATAAATGAAGAACTTGCTTGTAACAAGCAATTTCTTTATTTCCCGAAATGCTTTCCTGAACTTTTCTCTAGAGTGAAATAAAAAGATTGGATTGTTTGGGAACTCTATATTTTTTACAAATGATCGCCTATCAGTCTTCAGTATACATTAGTTTAGTTTATACTAATTTATTTAAGTTTGATTGTGACGAAAGCTTTAAGCTTATAGAGTCGCTCTCAAACACACAAACCAGATGTTTTCATGTCCCTGAAAGAGAGGCAGTGGCTAAACCCCACTGCTACCCAGTTCTACAGCTGAGTAGACTGGGGCTAGCTATTAAGTGTCTTGCCCATGAACACACCCTGGTGAAGGTGGGGCTCAAACCCGTGACCTTCAGATCACGAGTCAAGCACCTGTATCACTCAGCCATCGAGGCAGTCAACAGTATACATCCCTAGTCAATATGTTGTTTATGTTATTTGCTAATACCGGTAGTTCACATTTTATGGTATCAACTATCAATTCAAAGTATTGATTAAGCATTTGCTGAATGAAAAATCAGAAGTGCAATTTCATTCTTTACTTTGCTTGGTATCACTTTCCTATTCAATCCCTGGTTTTTACATCCTTGTGATTTTAAAGTTGAGAAAATATTGTAGAAAAAGAAGAAATTGCTTGTAACAAACAATTTCTTCTTTTTCAACAATATTTTCTACCCTACTGAATGGTTATTATTCAAATTAATTCCACTTTAAATTTTCCTCTGCAAAACCTTTGAATTTGGACAGGTCTAGAAATTTTGAAACCAGGAAAGGGGTATTGATGTTTTTATGTCATGATAAAATATACCATATTTGTTGATGTAGTACTGGTACCTATGATTTGTGTGAGGCAGAAGGCGTACAGAGGGGAACCAAAATTGTGATACATTTAAAGGGAGAATGTCAAGAATTCTGTAGAGAAACTGTGGTCAAAGGTGGGTGTGAATTGGCTCACAAAATTGACTTGAACTCTTTTCACCATCTAAATTTTCCTCTCTCTCATTCTAAGAAATTAAGCTTTTAGACCGGATTGAGTATCATCTGATGACTTAGCCACCTCTTTCCATAAAATCTCTCATTTTGATGCACTGTTGAAATAAAGCAGTGGAAACCATTTTTTGGAGAGAAAGAGTTATTGCTTGTGACCACTTTCATTTTAACCCATTCCCACTCAGTGACGCTTTTAGACTCACCCAAGGAAAAAAAGCTTTGGAAAACATTGTGAAAATTGAAGAAATTGCTTGTTACACAATGTTTTCTACAGAGAAAGTTGAAATAATCCAAAATTTCTTAAAATTAAAATTATCGTCTGCAACTTCTTTCAATTTGGGCCAGTCTAAAATTATACCATCTGGGAATGGGTTAAACCAGTCAAAAATCTGTCTTTGGAGAAGGGGTATAAAAGGATTTTTCTTAACCTATGTACCAGATGGCAAAATGTTAGACTGGTCCAAATTAAAAGGAGTTGCATACAACAGTTTAGAGTTAATGGAATTTCAGATTTTTTTAAAATTTTTTGGTAGAAAAACATTGTGGAAAATTAAGAAATTGCTAATTATTAGTAATTTCTTCATTTTACACATAGTTTTCCCAATGGTTTTTCTTAAGGGGTGTATAAAAGCTTCATTTTGTAGGAATGAGTTAAATTACAGATTGACATCTGCTGCTTTGTATATCTCTCTATTTCAAATATTTAACCCATTCCCACACAATCCCTCCTATTTACGCCCCTCAGGAAAAAAGCTTTGGAAAACATGTCAGAGATCCCTGGTTGTATCCCCGCTCCTCCAGTCCTGCGGATGAGACTTGAGGCCCCATCTCCATAGGACCTCAGTTGTTGAGTGTGATGTAAATCCTCATATAAGCAGCCTTTCAAATATTTGTTTCACGCACTTCTTGGAAAGTACCTTTTTGTTTGATGGGTCACAAATAGTCTATGTTTAGAAAGTGATCATCTGTTTAAGATGTAATTTTCTTTTACAACAGGTGTAATTGAGAAGTACAGTAACTTTGTGAGTGTTCCAATTTTTCTAAATGGGAAGAGAGTAAATGTTGTAGAAGTAAGTATTTGCTTATAATTTTACATTATGGTAACCATGTCTAATTAAACAAGCTGTATTCACAACATTTTTAAAGTCTACTAAAGGTATGTCTGGATTAACTTCAGAGTATTTACCAAATTAGACTCTAGGGTATATACTCAGCCTAATTCTAAAAGAGACCACAGAATTGCAAAAAGTATGTCCAGTCAGATTGCAGCACGAGGATTCTGTTCACCTGTAGAAGGTTTTCCAAATATAGAAAGGAGATTTTGTTGTATGTTTGAAGGTCTCTTTAGCTTGAAAATAACTAACTGTTCAAGCTTTATTTCGTTATTTTTTTCAAGGAACATGCATAATGTTTATGGGCATTTTTCATCAAACTCAAATTGAACTGGTAGCTTTAATTAAGATATCAATTGAACACTACAATTATGACATTATGGTTGAACAAAGAGTGTAAAAAGTCTCATTAATTGACTGGTTACAGCTGTCAATCAAAGAATCAATCAGCCAATCAAACATTCATATAGAATGGAAGTGAATTTTGAACTCCAACATTGGCTGTCATGAATGTAAAGCATTTTTGTTTGTATGGGGACTTAAACAATGTAATTACAGCTGATTCAACTAATAGTCATGACTTTTATGTTGCCAACCAACCATTTTACTTTTTTGCTAAATGATACTGGCTATGAATTTTGCAAAATGATGCAATTTAATATCAAAGTGGAACTTCTTGTCGTAGCTCAGTGGGGGTGGCCAGGAATCTGTCAATTAGCTATATCATTATTTTTAACACAAATAATTCTCTTGTCTGAAAAACTTTGAGATCAACAGCTTGGGGAATAGCAGCTGAGCATCTATTCTCTTAGGTTTATAAATTTTGGTACTGATTTATTTGTAGATTGTTCAACAATTATTTACATCCCCTTTCAGCCATTATGGATGGTAGACCAAAGCCGTATATCAGATGAAGAACATGAAGCTTTTTACAGATTTATGACTGGGAATGCCGACTCCCCTAGATATCACCTACATTACAAAGCAGATGCACCTCTTAATATTCGAGCATTGTTCTATATACCAGGATATACTCCAAGTAAGTTATTTGGTCACAAGAGATTGGACCATCCACCACAGATAATAACATTGAAACATATTCCTATAGATATCACCTACGTTGTAACATCAACGGTTTACAGGAAAAAAAGCATAGGGACTTAATTGCAACAAGCAATTTTTTCCCCATAATATTTCCTAACATGAAAGGCTGAGAAACAAGAATCAAATCACACTGAAGGAATTCAAGCAGATTTATTGAGAAGCGTTACTGACTTTATTGAAAACAAAAAATATTCTCTTCATCGCTTATAATCATCCTGCCCTGAAAGGCTGAGGGATATTTTTGGGGTGCATTGTCTGTCTGTCAGTTATCAATTCTTTTACAGTCTTTCTATCCTAATAGGATTCTGGCAGAGCTTGTCTAGAGCATTTCATGGATGAAGTTAAAGTAATTTGGCACAGGTGTTCTCCATTATGAGTTGATGTTAAGATAGTTTTTAAGTTAGTTTTTAAGACAGCATCAAGGTCACTGCTTAACCTATTACCACACGACAAAATTTTAGACAGGTCAAAATTCAAAGAGGATGCAGACGATAATTTATATATGATGAAAATTTATGAATCTTATATTTTAGGGTAGAAGGCATTGTGGGTAATGAGGAAGTGGCCTGCAAGAAACAATTTCTTCATTTTCCACAATTTTTCCAAAATGTTTATTTCTTAAGGGTGTCAAAAAAGTATCATTGTTATGGAATGGGTTAAGGTCACATAATGAAATTGAGCTGGTCAGGAGCATAAATCCTACATTATAGATGGCCACAAAGTAATTTTAAACAGAAGAGTGATTACATTTCTTTTGTTCCAGACCTCGATGATAACAAAATATATTCTATTCATCTCTTTTTATCCCCAGCCAATAGATGGAGGGATATTATTGAGGCATTGCCTGTCTTTCATCCATCCTTTTGTCCGTCCTGCAATATTTTTCATCAGAGCTTATCTGTAAAATCATGAGTAGATGTGCCTTTTGAAAATAATTCTTAGATAAAAGCTAGGTTACTGGTCAATATCATATGTGCCACCATCATAGCGCAGTCGGTAGCGCATCAGACTCTCAATCTTCAATCATGGGATGTCATTGGTTCAATCCCCGGCACATATACTTTCTGACATTTGTCTCTCATCAATTGGTGAATAATGGTAAACCTAAGTGGGATAGAAGCTGGGGCTAGGAAAGGATGTAGTGGTAGTACTGGTGTGAGAAATACCAGGAATCTGTTGTTAGGTGCTCCAGCCGCCGCGATATGATTGAAATACTGTTAAAAGTGATTTTAAACCCCTTTCAATCAATCAATGTCATATGTTGAAAAAGAGCTTGTCTGGATGATTTTCAAAATAATTTGGCACAGTTATTCGATATCATGAGTAGATGTGATATTTAAATCAAATTTGACATTTTAAATCAATTTTGGGAGCATTATTTCCTTATTTTTTGCATGGATTTCATTATTTATGGCACATTTATCATCTATCTTTTGTACATTTGCTATTTTAAACAAGTTTATAAGGAAAAAAAGTTAAAGGGATACTTCATTGGCAAGACACTTTTCGGCAGTAGATCTGGCTCAAAAAAGTAACTTGCTTGATATTATCAAGGAACATGTAATGAAGAAAAAATGGTTAAGGATCTTATGAATTTTGTGTGCAAGCCTACTAAATACAGTAAACTCTCGTTAGAAAATTACTCTGGGGAACAAAGACAATATATTGTTATAACAAAATATCATTTCAACCAAAGACTATTCTAACAAAAAGAAAGCAACAATTTGAATCATGATATCATGTTTGTCATAAGCAATATATTATATAAAACCAATTTTCACACAATTCATCCTTTTTACGCCCCTCAAGAGAAAGGATTTGGAAAACATTGTGGAAAATGAAGAAATTGCTTGTGTCAAGCAATTTTTTTTATTTTCCACGATGTTTTAAATCCAAAAGTAAAAAAATCCATCAACTTGAAATTTTCATCTAAAGATTCTTTCAATTTGGACGAGCCTAAAATTTTGTCATTTGGGAATGGGTTAAAAAATACAGTTATAATGGAGTTGACTGTAGTCCTTGTCTCAATTTGGTTTCACCGAAGCAAGAAACGAATTAAACGATTCCCGAACAATAAGGCTTTTTGATGCCCATGAAGAAAAACAATATGAAAAAAACATTATGTAAAATGAAGAAATTGCTTGTAACAAGCAATTTCTTCATTTTCAATTATGTTTTCTACCCAGAAAGTTGAAAAATATCCGAAGCAAGAAACCAATTAAACGATTCCCGAACAATAAGGCTTTTTGATGCCCATGAAGAAAAACAAAATGAAAAAACATTATGTAAAATGAAGAAATTGCTTGTAACAAGCAATTTCTTCATTTTCAATTATGTTTTCTACCAAGAAAGTTGAAAAATATCCAAAGCAAGAAACCAATTAAACTATTCCCGAACAATAAGGCTTTTTGATGCCCATGAAGAAAAACAATATGAAAAAACATTATGTAAAATGAAGAAATTGCTTGTAACAAGCAATTTCTTCATTTTCAATTATTTTTTCTACCCAGAAAGTTGAAAAATATCCGAAGCAAGAAACCAATTAAACGATTCCTGAACAATAAGGCTTTTTGATGCCCATGAAGGAAAACAATATGAAAAAACATTATGTAAAATGAAGAAATTGCTTGTAACAAGCAATTTCTTCATTTTCAATTATGTTTTCTACCCAGAAAGTTGAAAAATATCCGAAGCAAGAGACAAATTAAATGATTCCCGAACAATAAGGCTTTTTGATGCCCATGAAGAAAAACAATATGAAAAAACATTATGTAAAATGAAGAAATTGCTTGTAACAAGCAATTTCTTCATTTTCAATTATGTTTTCTACCCAGAAAGTTGAAAAATATCCGAAGCAAGAAACCAATTAAACGATTCCCGAACAATAAGGCTTTTTGATGCCCATGAAGAAAAACAATATGAAAAAACATTATGTAAAATGAAGAAATTGCTTGTAACAAGCAATTTCTTCATTTTCAATTATGTTTTCTACCAAGAAAGTAGAAAAAAATTAAAATTTGATCAATTTTAAATTGTTGTCTGCAATCTTTTAATTCATACTAGACTAGAATTTTGTCATCTGGGAATTGGTTAACAGCCAAACAGAATGTAGGAATATTGATAGACACAGCTAGAATTAAATTGTTTTCCTTTGAATAGTATTCTTTCTTTGACAGATATGTTAGAAAAGAGTCCACTAAATGAAGTCAGTTTACAACTGTATAGTAAGAAAGTGCTGATATTATCCAAAGCAAACACTATCCTACCACAATGGCTACGCTTTGTTAAAGGTAAGACTGGTCTTTTTAACCGGTTACAACACAATCTTGCATTTTTAGATCAGCTGAGGTCTCCCTTAAATAGTTGGATAATTGTATACCTCAGTGGGATAGCAGCTGGAGGCTAGGAAAGTATGTAATGGTGGTACTGGTGCTAGATATACCAGGAATCCACTGTTTCTGCTGCTCCAGCTGCCGTGATATTGCTTAAAATTGTTAAATTGGCAATAAACCTCATTCAAACAAATTAGATCAGCTGATTAGATTCTACTATGGAAAATTTTGTTAGAAAAGGAGAAATTCCATTTAACTATGTTAGCTGTAATTTTCAGATTAGACAAGTGTACAACTTGGTATCCGGAAATTGATTATACATCATTCTTTAGCACTTATCAGTGTATTATGTACCCAGCTGTAAATGGATTTGAAGTTGGTTTAAGCCACTTTATCTCTCAGAGACATGAAAACATCTAAATGTTCCAGACTAACTGCATAAGCTTCATTCTTTTGCTGCAATTTAACTGAAATAAATGAAAAAAAACACAACTTGCTTATTAATTATTATACCAGGTGTTGTAGACAGTGAAGATATTCCACTAAATCTGAGCCGAGAGTTATTGCAGGACAGTTCTCTAGTCAGGTACGGATATAATCTTTCATAATATGCTACAGGTGTATTTTTAACCCTTTCCTGTTCAAATACAAGATTTTAGGTTCCTGTGATTTTATACTCGAAAAAACATTGTGGAAAAAGAAGAAATTGCTTGTTACAAGCAATTTCTCCTTTTTCCACAATATTCTCTATCATATAGGATGGTTTCATTTCAAATAGCATCCAGTTTTCATTGTCGTCTGCAACCTCTTTCAATGTGGGCTAGTCAAAAATTTCCAAAAACGGGAAAGGGTTAAATGCCCATTTACAGATCATTTGCCACCCAGACATCCAAATAACAGGTCAATTACACTGAAATATAAAAGATAGGTTGCATAATTGAATTTTATGGCCAGTTACATAAAATAAAAAGCAAATTGTTTTTTGGCAACTTAGACTTCCTAACTACAACTTGAATAAGCTGTAGTTATGACATTTGAATTCCACATCCAAAAAAATGCTGGGCATAAATGTCAGAAATCAACAGTGGAACTCCATTTCCCACAAAGTTTTGCATGGCTGTAATTCTAGGGGGCATCAGAAAGCATCATACAGTGGTAATGTGTTAATAGGTTTCCTTGTTGACAGTAGCAGTAAAGTATTCATTGCAAATCTGATTTCAAACTTTTCTTTCCTGAAATCTTAATTGGTGTATGAATACTTTTCTTCTTTTGGGCTATTGGAAACATTTCTATCAAAATTCTTGAAAATGTCATGATTTAACAAATATTCACTTTTCTGATATCCATTTAGTGGAATCATGCCCAATGTGGACAATGAATCACTGTTTCTACCCAGCACCCAGAATATTTAAGAGTTGCTGTCCTCAGCAAGCTCTTTTTTTCAAAGGCTTTTTCTGTTGGGTAGAAAAAAGCAGGGTTGTGTAAGTGGGGTTATAGTACTGTTAAGAAATCAAGAAAATCCAATTACTTTTTTTTAATTCAAATAGACATGTCTATTTTGAAATATGTATTGTTTTAAATGAAATATACTTTCAAATTATGTGTTATCATTTCAGAAAATTGAACCAGGTGCTAACTAGCAGGTTGTTGAAGTTTTTCAAAGATCAAGCAAAGAAGGATCCAGAAAAATTTGAGAAGTTTTACCAAGATTTTGGTTTCTTTTTGAAAGAAGGGTGTCTGAGCTCCCCGGAACAACAGATTAGAGTAAGTTATTTATAGAGATTGGCCTTATAAGTGATAGAGCACTTGATTTTAAACCTAGGAATTGTGGGTTCAACCTACATGCCAACCAAGCTAACAAATTATTTGTTGTTTGAATCACTTTGCCTCACTGTTCTACCACCAAGCAGGTGAAAGAGGTATTTTTGTCCTGTGTCCTTACACTAATCCCAATATCAACCCATCAGCTTCTTGATGCATCTCTCATATTGGCAATTGATAGCACTGATATAAACAAAGCAAAAAATATGTACATATTTTGTGGTGTTGCTGCGAGAAACTTGCTTATATTTGATGTGAAGGTACCTCTTATTGATATGTGGGTTTTATTTTCAAGATCATCTGACATGGTCAAGGTCACTTATCAAGGTCAAATTTGTAAAAAAAATATTGCTGTTTCAGTGGCATTTGTTGTATGTCAGTGGCCATAAATTTCGCAAAGTAATGTTGTTTAACATAGTGAGAACTTCCTGTTGTAGCTCTTTGGTGTTACTAGAGATCTTTGAATTTAAATTATTCCTCACACAATTTTAGGACTCTAAAGAAAAGAGATTTTTTTTTTTTTTAAACTTGCTATTCAAAGCTTAGATTTAGAAAAATGTGGGTTTAAACAACCTGTACCACACCATCTCTATTTTTCATTTGTTCAAAATGAATTACCCTTGGGAAACTTTGTTGAACAAGGAGAAATGGCTTATAATAATGTTTTCTACTCTTATCTGAATGAAAAATAAGATTCTAGTTTCCTAAGATCCTCCAGTATCTTGAGTCTGGTCACTTTGCATAGCCGCTATAATTGAATTCTCCTCTCTTGTTTAAGATCATTCCTACTGGTTTTATTTTTTTCAACTTCAAGATCTTTTGCAATGTTATCTGTATCTTCTTTCATTTTGAACAAGTCTAAAGGTTTGTCATCCCCAATTATGTTGATTGGCTTAGAAGCAAAACATTAGCTGAAATTCATTATTGAGCAGCAAGATCAACTGAAGTAATGAATTTGAATAATTTCAGGAAGATATAGCTAAACTATTCCGCTACGAGTCCTCCAAGCTTCCTGCTGGACAGAGAACAAGTCTAGAGGAATATGGGTCACGTATGAAAGCAGGGTCTAGAACAATATACTATTTGTCAGCTCCAAAGTAAGAAAGAGAATGTTCTTTATTTATACAATAACTACGCTATCTTAATAATCCCTTACCACTTAACCCTTTCCTGTTTTTACAAAATTCTAGACTTGTCCAATTTCAAAAGTTTTGCAGATGACAATTTAAAGTTGATTTCCTTTGAAAAATTATCATTCAGTAGGGTAGAAAACATTGTGGAAAAGGTAGAAATTGCTTGTTACAAGCAATTTCTACTTTTTCCACAATGTTTTCCAAAGTATAAAACCATAGGGACGTAAAAAACATTGATTGAACAGGAAAGGGTTAAGCTGGTCCAAACTGAGAGGAGTTACAGATGACATGATAAATGAGACCAGATCTTTTAATTTTAGTACAGATAGGGTAGAGATCCTCTTTGAACAAATATACAACAGACTAAACTTTTGTCCACTTGTCTATACATTTTCATGTCATGCAGTATAGGTATGGCTATTCTAATTCAGAGTATACAACTGTTCTACTTTAAGCTTTAGAATTTGATAAATTTAGATAAATTTGGTACTAACTTTACTACACCATAGTAGGATCCAACTGGATTTCGAAACGTGGTTACACTGGTTGACTACAACGAAAATTCAACTCAAGAGGCCACATATTTTGTTTCCAAAGTCCTCATGTTTGGTCAGAACATTTCTCTCAGTGGTAGTAGCATGGTGAAAATTGATGTTAGGTCACTTTTTGTCAAAACTTAAGTCACTTTTTGTGTTCCATAGTTAAGTGTTCTAGCCTCTGTGATATTATTTCACTGCAGATGAAAGTGGGGATAAACCCCATTCAATCAATCAATCTAAAAATTTTCAATAATAACATTCTTAAAGGTGTCAAAACAAGAGATTGAGTGGTGATTGAATAACCCATTACTGGAAAACAAAATTCTAGACTAGTCCATATTTAAAAAAGCTACAAATGACAGTTAAATGAAAAATGAAATTCAAAAATGAATGTAATATGGTTGATTGGTTTCATAAATAAAAGCCGTATATTTTTCTATTTCAGTCGAGATGTAGCAGAGAACTCTCCGTATTTAGAGGCCATGAAGAAAAAAGACGTGGAGGTGTTATTTTTGTACGACTTTGACGATGAATTTGTGTTGTTACAACTCCAACAGTTTGACAGGAAGTCTCTCACCTCAATAGAGAACGAGATTAGTTCAGAAACAGAGGAGAAAACTGAAGATACTGGTAAGAACCTCAGAATTTTTAAAGACATTACTTGATTACAACATTTTGGACTGGTTCAAATTGAAAAAAATTGCAGAGGATGTAAACTAACTGATATGGAAAATATTTTCAATAGCTTTTTTTCTAGAGTGTTTGTTTGTTAATTGGCTAAGAGCTTTGGTCTATTGCCGCACATGGACTCTTTTAGAGGTCTCCCCCCCCCTCCTACCCATCCCAGAAGGAAAACAATTGGGAAAACATGGAAAATGAGGGAGGAAATTGCTTGCAACAAGCAATTTCTTCATTTACCACAATGTTTTCTACCCAGAAAGATGAAAAATCTAAAATTCCATAACATTTGATTTGTTGTCTTCTACTACATTTTGTACTTTCAAATTGGACCAGTCTAAAATGTTGTCGTCTCATAATGGGTTAATACATATGAGTTTAATTATAATTATTACAAAAAATCCCAAAAACATCAGGGATAGAGCCATTTTAGTCATTTATCCAAGGTTTTTCTCCCAACTTCAGTTTATATCAGATTAAAATGAGAGTATACAAAGCTTTGATATACCCTGCATTATGCATATTGAATATGCATATGAAATGCATATTTTACTGCTGAATTCTTTCAATTTTTGATGAGCTGTTGTATTTTTGAAAATACTCTTATTCTATCCCTGCTCCTCCCCACCCCTAATATGTTCCCAAACTATCTTTCTTAGTATTGTATTATCACCAGTAGTGCCAGAAAATGTTATTTTTTGTACATTTGTTTTTCCTTTTAATTTTAAGCTCTACTGGCCGAAGGCCACCAGAGCTATAGCTATGGCTTTTTCCCGTCCCCCGTCCGTGCGTCCATCCATGCGTCCGTCCGTCATCGGTCTGTTAAAGTTTTCCCTGTTTACGCGATAAAGTCCACAGTTTTCATCAGATTCCCTTCAAACTTTCACAGAATGATTGTACCATCATAAGGATCGTTCCTTTCAAAAAATGGGTATGATCCGTCAAGAAACACAGGAAAAGGGGCCTTATGAAAATTTAATTAAAAATTCAATTAAAAATCCTCATTTACACGATAGAGTCCACAGCTTTCACTGGATTCTCTCAAAACTTTCTCAGAATGATTGTACTATCATAAGGATCGTTCCTTTCGAAAATGGGTATGATCCTTCAAGAAACCAAGGAAAAAGGGGCCTTATGAAAATTTTAATAAAAAATTCTCATAAATAAACTAGAGCCAACAATTTTCAACGGATTCTCTTCAAACTTTCACAGAATGATTGTACCATCATAAGGATTGTTCCTTTCGGAATCGGATATGATTCCTCAAGAAACATAGGAAAAGAGGCCTTATTAAAATTTTAATTCAAAGATCTTTGTTAACACTCTAGAATCCACAGTTTTCATCTGATTGACTTCAAGCTTTCACAGAATGATTGTACCATCATAAGAATTGTTCCTTTCAAAATTTGGTATGATCAGTCAAGGACCACGGGAAAAAGGGGCCTGATAAAAACTGGATTGAAAAAGTCCTAGTAAACACAATAGAGTCCATAGTTTTCAACAAATTCTCTTCAAACATTCACAGAATGATTATTACATTAAATGGATTGTTCCTTTCTGAAGTAGGTTTGATCCATCAAGTTTCATGGGAAAAGGGGCCCTATAAAAATTTAATAAAAAAATCTTAGTTAACACGTAATGGCCCTAGATTTCACCTGATGGACTTCAAACTTTCACATTATAATTGTACCATTATAAGGATTGTTCCTTTCAAATTGGGTCTGATCCATTGAGAAACATAGGAAAAGGGGCCTTAGGAAAATTCAATTAAAAAGATCTTAATTAATGCTTGTAAGTCCACAGATGAGATGGGGTTGTCTCTATACTCAAACAGAATAATTATATTTTTGTAAGAAGAGTTCCCTTTGGAATTGGTTCAGATCCATCAAGTAACATGGGAAAATTGGCTATATGAAAACTCAATTAATAAAACCCTGTTAACACAATGAAGCCCACAACTTTGATCAGATTTTGTTGAAACTTTCACAGAATGATTGGAAGGTCATAACTATCATTCTTTTCATAACAGGGTTTGAACTGTCAAGAAACACAGGAAAAGGGGCCTTATGAAAATTTCATTTATAAATCCTTGTTACCAAGTCCAGAGCTTTCATCAGATTTTCTTCAAACATTCACAGAATAATTGTACAATAATAATGATTGTTGATGTTTGCATTATACCTGATCCGTCAAGTATCACAGGAAAAGGAGCATTATGAAATTTAATTCTAAAATCATTGTACCACGATAAAGTCAACAGTTTTCATCAGATTCTGTTAAAACTTTCACAGAATGATTATTCCATCATGAGGATTCTTTCTTTTCAAATTAGGCGTGATCTGTCTAGTATCATGGGAAAAGGGGCCTTTAGAGAATTTTATCTATAATCCTTGTAACCAAGTCCAGAGCTTTCATTGGATTTTATTCAAACCTTCACAGAATCATCGTACAATAATCACGATTGTTGATGCTGACATGAGACCTGATCCTTCAAGTATCACAGGAAAAGGAGCCTTATGAAAATTTTATTTTAAAAATTTTACACCAAGATAAAGTCTGCAGTTTTCATCAGATTCTGTTCAAATTTTCACAGAATGTTTGTACCATCATAAGGATTGTTTCTTTCCAAATTGGGCCTGATCTGTCTAGGGGCTGTATGAAAAATTATTACCAAATCCTCATAAACACAACAATGCCCTCAGTCTTTATCAGAATCTCTTCAAACTTTAATAGAATGATTGTACCATCATTTGGATTGTTCCTTTGTAAATTAGGTCTGATTGGTTAAGTGACACAAGAAAAGGGACCTTATAAAAATTTTATTTCAAAACATCATTATTACAATAAAGTCCTCAGTCTTTATCATTTTCTTCAAACTATCATTAGGATTGTTCCTTTGTACATTGGGTCTGATTTGTTAAGTTTCACGGAAAAAGGGGCCTTATGAAAATTTTGTTACAAATTCTTGACACAATTCAGTCCACTGTTTTCATTGATTCTCTTTAACTTTTAAAGAATGGTTGTACCTTCATTAGAATTGTTCCTTTTGAAATTTGTTTTTTTCTGTAAAGTATCATGAGAAAAGGGGCCCTCTGAAGATTTCTCTAATAACTCATTAACACAATAAATTCCACAGATTACACAGATTGATTGTACCATCATTCCCATTGTTGATTTTGACAGTGGATCTGACTATGGCAAGGGTCACATAAAAAGGGGCCTTATGAAAAACTCTTTTAAATATTCTGGTTAACACAATGATGTCCCTTGATTTCACCGGATTCACTTCAAAATTTCACAGAATGATTGTACAAATACTTAGATGGTTCTTTTCAGAACTGGGTACAATCCATCAAGTATCATGTAAAAAGGGGACATATGATTTTTTTTTTGTGTGTGAATATTCTAGTAAACATAATGAATTCCCAATATTTCATCGGATTCACCTTTAACTTTCACAGAATGATAAAACCAACATCACGGGAAAAGGGGCCTTATGAGAACTTGAATTTAATATCTTTGTTAACACAATAAACTCAACAGTTTTATTTGATTCTCTTCAAAGATGCATGGAATGATTATGGCATTCGAAACACAGGAAAAGGGGCCTTACAGATTATCATTCAAAACATTCTTGTGTATGTGATGAAGATCACAATCATTATCAAGTTGTCTTTTAAATTTCACAGGACAATTGTCGGATTGTAAGGAAAGTTCCTTTTGGAATGAAATTGATCCATCAGAAAACACAGGAAAAGGGGCCTTATTGATTTTCATTCAAAACAATCCTGTTTATGTGATGAAGTCCACAATTATTGTCAGATTCTGATGAAATATTCACAGAATGATTGTAGGGTCATAAGGTAACATTCTTTTGGAAATGGAGTGGATTCGTCATGAAACATGGAAAAGGGGCCTTGAGGATTGTTGCTTATAATGATAAAGGGGATAAAGCCCCTTTTTTTCTTTATGCATTCTTCTTTGAGCAATTGACTTCCTTAAATATCAGATTTCTTTAACGGAAAACTTGATAACCAGTAGAGCATCTCAGGCCCTCTTGGGCCTCTTGTTAGATTTTAAGAAAATAAACACTGATCATTTCATGCTGAATAGATTTAAATCAAAGGGCTGAAAACACTGGAAGCATCAATTTTGCTTTACAAACCCGGGATTTTAAGTCACTGTGATTTTATACTTGAGAAAACATCATGGCAAAAAGGAGAAATTGCTTGTAACAAGCAATTTCTCCTTTTTCTGCAATATTTTCTACCCAATAGGAAGGTTTCATTTCAAATTGCATCCAATTTTCATTGTTGTCTGCAACCTCTTTCAGTTTGGACCGGTCTAAAATTTCAAAAAATGGGAAATTGTTAATATCTGTTGTTAGAAATATTAACTACTCCGGCTTAAAAAGGAAAAGCAGGTGGGGTAGACATAAGTGCTGTCTGATCTTTGACTATATCTCCTGCCAAAATAGAAATCAAAGTACTGAAATTAATGTAAGCTAGCAAAGCATGGATTTGTTAAGTAATCTTATTTGTCTTTTGTAGGGTAGAAAACATTGTGAACATTTAAGAAATTGCTTGTAACAAGGATTGAGTGGGAATAGGTTAAATAGCATGGTTTTCAAGGAGTTCTCTACAATTTGAATAAAGTCATACAAAGCAAGGAAAACTCTGAATATACTCAGTCACTTTGAATACAACATGCTCAAGTGAACTAAAAAGGAGATGAACTCGCAGGCAGAGTTTACAATATTCCTGAAATACACAAGAACTACTTTTTATGGCATAGGCATTCAGTGGATTTAGTGGTTAATCCTCCATTGGCAGTTTGCACCCATTTAACTATGAAGAGACCTCAAAATTTTGTTAACTTAAACTATCAAACCTGATCTTTTGCTAGCTAATAATGTGGGTTCAGCATGAGAAGGGTTTATGATTCTCCACACATCTGATCGTCTCAAACAGTTTTAATTATATTTAGATGTAAACAGACTTGAGAAATCAGAAGAAGAGACATTAGTAAATTGGTTAAAAGGAACTCTGGTGAAAAGAGCTTATGATGTTAAGGTAAGATGTTTGTTATTGTTCAGATTAACCCATTACCAGAAAAAGCAGACATTTTAAAAGCCCTTAGAATTGAAATATAACAATTAAATAAGGTAGAAACATTGTGAGAAAAGAGGAAATTGCTTGTAGTAAGCAATATCTCCTTTCACACAGAGCTTTCTATAAAAATTATTTTCAGTGGGGTAATCTCGTAATTGGTTAAGTTCTGCCATTAGTTCCATTGCCTTTCAAGATGATGCAAGGTGTCACTATATGTATTGCACACACTTATCCAGTAGCTTTAGACAATTATGTTTTTAGGTCACCAGACCAATGGTGACCTATTTCAATCGTGTTTTGTCCGTCTTCGTACATTGTGAGTCGTGTGTTAACTTTTTACATTTTCGACTTCTTCTTAAGAACCCTTGGATGGATTTCAACCAAACTTGGCAGGAAGCATCCTTATGGGAAGGCGATTCAGATTTGTACATGTCATGGAGTTATCTCCCCTTGAGGAAAAAAAGGGTACATCTTTAAAAATCTTCTTGTCATGAACCGGCTGTCAGATTAGATTCACATTTGGTATTTAGAGTCTTGAGGGTAAGGACTATTCAAGTTGTACAAGAGAAAAAAAAGCTGTCAAGAAATGGCCGTGCTAGTGGGGGGGCAAAGGTGGGTGGGGTACATATAGTCTTATAGTGACAACTTTGAAAAACTTTTTCTACCAAACCAAAAGACCTACAGGTCTGATATTTGGTATGTAGCATCATCTGGTGGACCTCTATCAATATTGTATAAATTATAACCCCAGGGCCAAAATTAGCCTGATCTTGGATATCACAAATTTAACATAGGCTTATATAGTGAAAATTTCAAAAATCTTCTTCTCCCAAACTAGAGGGCCTAGAGCTTTTATATTTGGTATACAGCATCATCTGGTGGACCTCTATCAAGATTGTAAAAATTATTGCCTCAGGATTAAAATTAGCCCATTCCCAGATGTCACAAATTTAACATAGGCTTATATAGTGAAATTTGTAAAAATCTTCTCCCAAACAGGAGGGTCTAGAACTTTTATATTTGGTATACAGCATTGTCTTGTGGGCCTCTTTCAAGTTTCAAAAAATTATTGCCTCAGGATTAAAATCAGCCCATTCCCAGATGTCACAAATTTAACATAGGCTTATATAGTGAAATTTGTAAAAATCTTCTCCCAAACAGGAGGGTCTAGAACTTTTATATTTGGTATACAGCATTGTCTTGTGGGCCTCTTTCAAGATTTAAAAAATTATTGCCTCAGGATTAAAATCAGCCCATTCCAGGATGTCACAATATCAACATAGGCTTATATAGTGAAAAATTGAAAATCTTCTTCTCCCAAACAGATATGCCTAGAGCTTTGATATTTGGTATGTAGCATTATCTGTTGGATCTCTAACAATATGGTATGAATTATGGCATAGGGTCATAATTAGCCCATTCCCAGGCGTCGTGAATTTTACATATAATGAAAATTTTAACTCTTCTTCTCCCAAACTAAAAGGCTTAGAGCTTTGATATCTAGTATGTAGCATATTCTGGTTGACTTTTATTTGTTTTTGTGCTCTTTGGACTCAGGTGACCGATAAGGCCGTATGGGCCTCTTGTTATAGAATTGTCTTTCAAAGGAGTGAAATATACATTAACCAGTTAGCAGTTGGCAACATTTTGGACAGGTTCAAATTCAAAGAAGTTGCAGACGACAATTTGAAGTTAAAATAATTAAAGTCATCTCAGTCTTTCTGGGTAGAAAACAACGTGGAAAATGAGAAATTGCTTGTAAAAGCAATTTCTTCATTTTCCACATTGTTTTCTGAAGCTCCTTTCCTGAGTGTCGTAAAAAAAGGGATTGATTGGGAATGGTTTAACACAAGTATATTGTAAGTAATTAAGTAATACAAACAGTAGAAGCACTTTCTTATTCTTCTACTAAAAATTGTAGACTACAACCAAACTTGAAAGCCATCCCTGTGTTATATCAGCTAAAGATCTTGCCCACATGAGAGAGGTGTTAAAAAGAACAGATCTTGGTACTCGACCATTAGAGGAAAAACTCAGTATTTTACAACCTACCCTTGAAATAAATACTGGGTAAGTTGAACTTATCTATCTAAAATGATCTGTAATGTTGTTGTTCTTGAACATAAAACAAAATAGCATGTTGGGTCTAATCATGAATAATAAGGTAGGATACTCTGAATTGCAACTTGGATGATATAAATTCAAAGAAGTCTGATCTTGGTCTACCCCTCCTGCTTGTACTTTTCATCCAAGTTGCAATTCAGAGGATCCTACCTTATTATTCATGATTAGACCCAACATGCTATTTTGTTTCTGTAATATTGTTGTACTTAAACATAAAACAAAATAACATGTTGGGTTTAATCATGAATAATAAGGTAGGATCCTCTGAATTGCAACTTGGATGATATAAATTCAAAGTAGTCTGATCTTGGTCTACCCCTCCTGCTTGTACTTTTCATCCAAGTTGCAATTCAGAGGATCCTACCTTATTATTCATGATTAGACCCAACATGCTATTTTGTTTCTGTAATGTTGTTGTACTTGAACATAAAACAAAATAGCATGTTAGGTCTAATAATGAATAATAAGGTAGGATCCTCTGAATTGCAACTTGGATGATATAAATTCAAAGTAGTCTGATCTTGGTCTACCCCTCCTGCTTGTACTTTTCATTGAGTGAAAATAGTTTAAATAGCATGATTTTCAAGGAGTTCTCTACAACTTGAATAAAACTATTCATTTCCACCTGAAATGGGTTTTGATCTCTGACATTTGCTGCCATTTTTTGTTAACCTTTTTTTGTTGGTTTTGCGACTTAAACATCGTAAGCTACAGCTTGTTCAAGCAATTTCTTCATTTTACACAATGTTATCCAAACTGCTTTTTTAAGGGGCGTCAAAGGCAATCACTGGTTTGGAATGGGTTAACCCTTTCCTTTACAAACCTGAATTTTATGTCTGATTTTCCCTGATTTTATACTTGAGAAACATGTTAAAAGAAGAAATTGCTTGTAATAAGCACTTTCTCCTAATCCCATAATATTTTGTACCACATAGGATGGTTTCATTTCAAATTGCATCCAATTTTCATTTTTCAATTTTAACCTCTCAATTTGGACCAGTCTAGAATTTCAATAAAAAAGGGAAAGGGATAAGTTTGGTTAAATCTGATGTTTTCTTGTCTTTTTGGGAACAAAACTCTATGGAAAATGAGGAAATTGCTTGTTGTAGAAATTGCTTTATTTTCTAAGTGTTTTCCAAAGATTTTTAGCTCCACTGGCAGAAAGCCTGTGAAGCTATTGTCATGGTGTTGTGTCCCTCATGGGTGACCATTTTTAGATTTCTTGAAAGACTATACATAATCACTCTAGTTTTCAATATTTCGGCAAAAAATGCCTTTATCAAGAAAAAGAAAATAAATCTTATATCTAGATGAAAAACGTGGCTTTAATGGGCGGAGCTAATTTCCATATATGGTATATCATGATATTTTTTGTCAGAAACCAATGGATTGATTTCAACCATATTTCAGAGGAATTATACTTTGGTAACCCTTGATTAGATTTCTTAAATGAATTTGATTGGATGAAAATCATGGTTTTTTGGTTGGGAAGAACTAATTTCCATATATGGAATTTATTCTGAAAATTTTGAAAATCTTCTGAGAAACTTGTTGAGGGATTTCAATCAAATATGGCAGGAGTGATCCTCAGGTTACTCTTTGTCAGATTTCTTCATATAGATTTAATCGGTTGAAAAAACATGGCTTTTATTTCATGGCTTATGTCTATATCGAGGGGTTAGAGTAAAAACATAGTATGGGTCTATACATTGTATAGACCCATACTATGTTTTTGCTCTAACCCCTCGATATTTGGTTAACCATGAAAATTTTGTAAATACCTTTTCATCTAAGTTAGTGAAAAAATATTACATAACCCCACTTGACTGTTGTAAAACAGTGAAAACTTCGAAATGCTTCTCCAGTCTTATTTCAAAGATTTTAGTGACCAGATTTATTTGCCAGGTATAGAAAAGATGATTCGGTTTTTATTGGATTCCTGAAAACACATTTTGCTTAATCAGTACAATCAGGCCTGTGGAGTGATACAGGCGCTCAAGCGCCTCTAGTTTAGGGTACTGTAGTTTAAAAGTGGGAATTGGTTAATGTGTTATTTTCTTCATTTACATAAGGACAGTTGTGTTTGGAGTGCTTTACCCATTCCCACACAGTGACACTTTTGGACGCCCCTCAAGAAAAACACTATGGAAAACATTGTATAAGATGAAGAAATTGCTTCATTTTCCGCATTGTTTTCTACCCAGAAAGTTGAAAAACTCTAAAATTTCATAAAGTTTAAATTGCCATCTGCATCTCCTTTGAATTTTGACCAGTCTAAAATTTTGTCGTCTTGTAATGGGTTAAGCAAGACAAATCACATTCACTGAAATCTGATTATGGAGGAATTTGTCTTACTCTTTTGTTTACTATGTTGCTCTGTTCTTTCCAGGCATAATCTAATCAAGAAGTTGAGCACACTACAAAAGGAAGATGCCTATCTAGCTAAATTGTTAGCTGAACAGGTTAGTTTAATTCTTCTTATAACCTAATATACTGTACCACACAGTCTGCTTTTCTTTTGGAAACAGTCAGGAAAAAGGAGAAATTGCTTTTTAATTGGTATTTTCACCTAATCAAGAAACATTTTTCATCCTAGTAACATTTTTATTAGCCATGAAAACTTTTTCGAATATTTATCATCTTTATAACACCCCCCCCCCCATTCCAACCCAACAACTATGTTTGGTGGGTATATATGTCTCAGTTTGTCAGTTGGTTGGGCTTTCAGCCAGTCTGTAGCTTTTTATTTTCCTCTCATTTTCTCCTAAACCACTTATTAAGAACCATTAAGTGGTTTAGGAGAAACTCTAATTTCACATGCCTTTTGTATCAAGCAAAGATATGCAAATTTCATTTTTGTCGAGCCCACTTGCGGTGAGCGAGACATAGTTGATGCTATGACAAGTTGGTGTATATGTGTTTGTCCGTACGTCCGAAATTGGTCCGGGCAATTACTCCTACATTTATGGATTTCAAAATAACTTGGCACAATTATTCTCCATCATGAGTAGATGTGCCATTTGAAAGAATTTTTTGGATAGCTTCAAGTTCAAGGTCACAGCTCAAGGTCAATCACTAAAATTGTGCTTGTCCGGAGCATTTCTTCTACAATTGTGGATGGATTTCAAAATAACTTTGCACAATTATTTACCATCATGAGTACATGTGCCATTTGAAAAAATTTTTTGGATAACTTCAAATTCAAAAAGGTCAAACACTTGAATTGTGCTTGTCCGGAGCATTTCTCATACAATTAGGGATGGATTTCAAATCAACTTGGCACAATTGTTCTCCATCATGAGTAGATGGGCCATTTGAAAGAATTTTTTGGATAGCTTCAAGTTCAAGGTCACAGCTCAAGGTCATACACTAAAATTGTGCTTATCTGGAGCATTATACCTACAAAACTTTGTGGGCTTGACAGCAGTTGTCCTGGGACAATCATCTAGTGTTAATAATCCATGGCACTGGAAAAAAGCTTTTTTCAAGTGACAAAATGTTTTTCTGATATTGAGCCATTGAAGAGGGGGAGATTTGTTAATCACTTTAGTGATGTTAGTTTAATTTGGTTTAATCTAAATTTTGTTATAATTTATGGTAAAAATAAAAAATCAGCTTCCTAGTCATAGTGAAATAGCAAAAGATGGAAGATAGTACTGGTACTGGTTAAAACCCTTGTCTTGCTGAACCAGAAATGTTTTTGATGTTTTGAAAGAGGTGCATACAAAGATGGACCTGCAAATATGTCCTGTCTGATCGTAGTCTACACAACCTGTTTGCCTCTGTTCTCAAAAGCATTAATTTTCAATGAAAATTTTGACCCACAACAAGTTCTTTCTAGTGCTTTCAACCCTTTGATTTTAACAATTTTTAGCTCTACTGGCCAGAAGCCACTAGAGCTATTGCAATGCCTTTTTCCCGTCCGGTGTCCGTCAGTGCGTCCGTCCGTCGTCCATTAACTTTTCCTTATTAACACTCTAGAGTCCACAGTTTTAATCTGATTCCCTTCAAACTTTCACAGAATAAATGTACTATCATAAGGATCTTTCCTTTCAAAACTGGGTTAGATCTGTCAAGAAACACGGAAAAAGAGGCCTTATGAAAATTTAATTAAAAATTCCATTACAAATCCTCGTTAACAGTCTAGAGTCCACAGTTTTCATTGGATTCTCTTCAAACTTTCTCAGAATGATTGTACCATCATGAGGATTGTTCCTTTCGAAACTGGGTTAGATCCGTCAAGAAACACGGCAAAAGGGGCCATTTTAAAATTTAACAGAAAATCATCGTTAATCTAGTGTCCACAGTTTTCATTTGATTCTCTTCAAACTTTCACAGAATGATTGTACCATCATAAGGATTGTTCCTTTCAGAATTGGGTTTGATCCGTTAAGAAACATAGGAAAAGGGGCCTTTTTAAAATTTAATGGAAAAATCTATTAATTAATGCTCGTTAACACTCTTGAGTCCACAGTTTTCATTTGATTCTTTTCAAACTTTAAAAGAATGATTGTACTTTCATAAGGATCGTTCCTTTCGAAATTGGGAATGATCAGTCTAGAAACACAGGAAAAGAGGACTTTGGAAAATTTAATAAAAAATCCTCATAAATTATCTAGAGTCCACAGTTTTCATTGGATTCTCTTCAAACTTTCACAGAATGATTGCATTCCTTTCAACGTTGGGTATGATCAGTCAAGGACCACGGGAAAAAGGGGCCTTATGAAAATTTGATCTGAAAATCTTCTTTAACACTCTAGAGTCCACAGTTTTCGTCGGATTCTCTTCAAACTTTCACAGAATGATTGCACCATCATAAGGATTGTTCCTTTCAAAATTGGATATGATCAGTTAAGGACCACAGGAAAAGGGGGCCTTATGAAAATTTGATTAAAAAAATCCTTGTAAACACAATTGAGTCCACAGTTTTCAACTAATTCTTTCACAGAATGATTATTACATTAAAGAGATTATTCCTTTCGGAAGTGGGTTTGATCCATCAAGTTTCATGGGAAAAGGGACCCTATGAAAATTTAATAAAAAAATCTTAGTTAACATATCATGGCCTAGATTTCACCTGATCGACTACAAACTGTACCATCATAAGGATTGTTCCTTTCAAATTGGGTGTGATCCATTGAGAAGCATAGGAAAAGGGGCCTAAGGAAAATTCAATTAAAAAAAATCTTAATGCTTTTAAGTCCACAGATTTCATGGGATTGTCTTTATACTCAAACAGAATAATTATACTTTTGTAAGTATAGTTCCCTATGGAATTGATCCAGATCCATCAAGTAACATGGGAAAAGGGGCTATATGAAAATTCAATTAAAAATCCCTTTAAGGTCATAACAATCATTCTTTTCATAACAGGGTTTGAACTGTCAAGAAACACCTGAAAAGAGGCCTTATGAAAATTTCATTCATAAATCCGTGTTACCAAGTCCAGAGCTTTCATCAGATTTTCTTCAAACATTCACAGAATAATTGTACAAGAATAATGATTGTTGATGTTGACATTAGACCTGATCCATCAAGTATCACAGAAAAAGGAGCATTATGAAATTTAACTTTAAAATCCTTGTACCACAATAAAGTCAACAGTTTTCATCAGATTCTGTTTAAACTTTCACAGAATGATTGTTCCATCATGAGGATTCTTTCTTTTCAAATTAGACCTGATCTGTATAGTATCATGGGAAAAGGGGCCTTTTGAGAATTTTATCTATAATCCTTGTAACCAAGTCCAGAGCTTTCATTGGATTTTCTTCAAACCTTCACAGAATCATTGTACAATAATATCGATTGTTGATGCTGACATGAGACCTGATTCTTCAAGTATCACTGGAAAAGGAGCCTTATGAAAATTTTACCAAAATAAAGTCCGCAGTTTTCATCGGATTCTTTTCAAACTTTCACAGGATGTTTGTACCATCATTAGGACTGTTTCTTTCCATATTGGGCCTGATCTGTCGAGTATCATAGGAAAAGGGGCTGTATGAAAAAATTATTACCAAATCCTCATTAACACAAGAATGTCCTCAGTCTTGATCAGAATCTCTTCAAACTTTAATAGAATGATAGTTCCCTCATTTGGATTGTTCCTTTGTAAATTGGGTCTGTTGGTTAAGTGACACAAGAAAAGGAGCCTTATGAAAAATTTATAACAAAATATCATTATCACAATAAAGTCCTCAGCCTTTATCATTTTCTTCAAACTATCTATCATTAGGATTGTTCCTTTGTACATTGGGTCTGATTTGTTAAGTTTCACGGGAAAAGGGGCCTTATGAAAATGTTATTAAAAAAATTCTTGACACAATTCAGTCCACTGTTTACATTGATTCTCTTTAACTTTTAAAGAATGATTGTACTCATTAGAATTGTTCCTTTTGAAATTTGGTTTGTTCTGTAAAGTATCATTGGAAAAGGGGCCCCATGAAGATTTCACTATAAACTCATTAACACAATTAATTCCACAGAATACACAGATTGATTGTACCATCATTACAATTGTTGATTTTGACAGTGGATCTGATTATGGCAAGTGTCACTTAAAAAGGGGCCTTATGAAAAACTTTCTTATATATTCTAGCTATCAAAAACTTCTTTCAAATGGCACATCTACTCATGATGGAGAACAATTGTGCCAATTTATTTTAAAATCCATCCATAATTGTAGGAGAAATGCTCCGGACAAGTACAATTTTGGTGTTTGACCTTGAGCTGTGACCTTGAACTTGAAGCTATCCAATTCTTTCAAATGGCACATCTACTCATGATGGAGAATATTTGTGCCAAGTTATTTAGAAATCCATCCATAAATGTAAGAGTAATTGTCCGGACAAATTCGGACATCCAGACAGACTAGGACATTAACGCACATACACCAACTTGTCATGGTGACTACTATGTCTCGCTCACCGCAAGCGGGCTCGACAAAAATTAGAACCATAAGAGGTAGAAAAGAATTGCAAGAAAAAAAGACATAGTTTGTTACAAGCAATCTCTTCTTTTCTCACAATTTTAAAAATGTTAACCCATTCCCACACAAGGACGCTTTTGATGCCCCTCATATAAAACAATTTGGAAAGCAATTTCATAATTTTTCTCCCCAGTTAGTTGAAAAATCAGAAATTTTATAAACTCTGCAACTCAATGCAATTTGGACAAGTCTAAAATTTTGCCGTCTGGTAATGGGTTAAAGGATAAGTGAATATAGAATGCAATTGTATAACAGGTTGCTAGACTCCCAAGTTCAAATCTAAGTAGTTTGTTATCTCTATAGATAACTGACATCCTTAACCCTTTTTTATGAAATTTTAGACTGGTCCAATTTCAAAGATTTGCAGACGACAATTTAAAGTCAAAGATATTTGAAAAATAATCATTCAGTAGTGTAGAAAATATTGTGGAAAAGAAGAAATGCTTGTCAAAATTAGGAAAATATCTTGATGTTGGTTTGTTATCAGACAATAAAGTTGTGACTAGTCCAATCTCAAACAGGTCGCAGAAGTCAGCGGATGTTAATTCAAATTTAACCTTTTACTGTATTGCAAAATTTAAGACCTGTCCAAATTGAAAGATTTTGAAAATGAAAATTTAACCCATTCCCACTTGACAAAATTTTAGACCGGTCCAAGTTGAAAGAAGCCACAGACGACAATTTCAAGTTGATGGACTTTAAATTTTTTCCGTCTCTTTGCTTAGAAAACATTGTGGATAATGAAGAAATTGCTTGATACAAGCAATTTCTTCCTTTTCCGCAATGTTTTCCAAAGCTCTTTAATTGAGGGGCGTAAAAAGGAGGGATTGAGTGGGAATGGGTTAAAACTGATTTTATTTGAAAAATAATAATTCAGTAGGGTAGAAAATATTGTGCATATATATTTTTTCTCAAGTATAAAAAACACAGGGGCATAGATTTGTTTGTTTGAATGGGGTTTTACGCCGCTTTCAACAATCTTTCAGTTATATGGCGGCTGGAGCACCTAACAATGGAATCCTGGTATTTCTCACACCAGTACTACCATTACATCCTTTCCTAGCCCCCAGCTGCTATCCCACATAGGTCTACGATTATCGACCCATTGGTGAGAGACAAATAGTCGGAAAGGATGAGTGCCGCCGTCGGGAATCGAACCCGAGACCTCTATATTGAAAGTCCAACGCGCTACCAACTGCGCTATGACGGCGGCACACAGGGGCATAAAAAGTAGGGATCAAACAGGAAAGTGTGGCTTATTGAAGAATAAGTGACCAAATTAAAGAGGAAATTTACTACATTTGAATCCTCTGAATCACAATCCTGATAATAGCAATTCACTGCTTAATCCAATCCCACTCAGTGACGCTTTTGGACGCCCCCAAGAAATATTATTGAGAAAACATTGTAAAAAATGAAGAAATTGCTTGTAACAAGCAATTTCTTCATTTTCCACAATGTTTTCTACCCAGAAAGTTTAAAAAATCCCAAATTTCATCACCTTTAATTTGTTGTATGCAATTTCTTTCAATTTGGACCTGTCTAAAATTTTGCCGTCTGGTAATGGTTTAATTGCAGGATTCCACTGTAGTAACACACAATTTCTTCTTCCTTCTTGAATTTTTCTTTACATCATCTTACATTCTTATCCATCTAAAATTTTTAACCCATCACCATACAGCAAAATGTTAGACTTGTCAAATTGAAAGGAGTTGTAGACAACAAATTAAAGCCTGTGAACATTTATATTTTTTTTAACCCTTGTCATGCTGAACCCGGAATATTCCTGTTTCGGCTGGAGGTGAAGACCAAGATCAGCCTGCACATAAGTGCAGTCTGATCTTGGTCTACACCTCCTGCTTGTACCTTTTCTGTCAGAGTTGTTTATGACATCGATTTCTAAAAAAATATTTATTTTTGAACAACAAGTCCTATCAGTTCTTTCAGCCCTTTGATTTACACCAATTAAGTAACGTAATGTATACAGCATGACAAGGGTTAAGATTTTGGCTAGAGAACAAAGCATAAATTGAAGAAATTGCTTGATGTAAGCAATTTCTTCATTTTACACGTCACCTGTTTTTTTTCTTGTGGGGCGTCAAAAAGTGTCATTGTGTGGGAATTAGTTAAATTTTAGAATTGTGTTATTCAAGAAAACCGATGCTTTAACCCATTCCCATCCTCAAGAAAAACAATTAGGAAAACATAGTGGAAAATGAAGAAATTGCTTGTTACAAGTAAATTACTTCATTTTCAACAATGTCTTCTATCGAGAAAAATGAAACAAAAAAAAAAAACAAAAAAAAAACTTAAATCAGTTTTAAATTATTATCAGCAACTCCTTTCAATTTGGACCAATCTAAATTTTTGCTGTCTGGTAAAGGATGAATTTCTTGTGAATGCAGTCATCTTATTTTCCTGACAACTTTGAATGCTGTTTTGACAACTGGGCACTTTTTTGCAGTACTAAACTTGGATAAAATTTGTTTTGGATATTGAATGCATGACCAAATTTGTCCTTAAAGGGACATGAATGGGGTGTAGACTAAGATCAGATTGCTCACAATGTGCTAGTTGATCTATATCTATACCTCCTGCCAAAACAGGGTTGCCAAAACAGGGTTCTGCATGAAAAGAGTAAAAATTCTTCAATGGATTTTTGCTATGAATTACTTTGAAGTATATGATAATTATTATTGGAAGTTTCATATCCTATCTATAAAACTTCTGTGCATAGAGAATTGGGTCAATTAGTGAATCAGTTATCAGTAGTTATATAACTGCTGACAGTTTATCTACTTTGAGATGACCTTGAAAAGTTTTGCATATCATGTAATGCCCTCTATTCAAAAAAGGAAAGAGTTTTAACTCTTGTAATGATCAACCCTGAATAAATCTGTTTTGACAGGATGTACTGACACAGATCAGTCTGTCACATATGTGCAGTCTGATGTTTGTCTACACTACATGTTTTCCCCTTTAAGTCAAAGTTGTTCATAGAAATTAACTTTAAAAAAATGATGACCCATAATTAAACCATCCAGTGCTCTCAGTCCTGATTTTGATACAGTTCTGTGAAATCTATTGATTCAGCATGAAAAAAGTTAAACCATGTCTAAAGTCATATGCTTGGGAATTAAACATTTGTGTGATGACATCATTTACCAGAATGAAGAAATTTGTGACTGTAAACCTAGTTTAGCAGATTTATATTTAACACATTCCCACACAACAAAATTTTAGACTGGCCCAAATTCAAAGAAGCTGCAGACAACAATTTCAAGCTGATGGAATGTTACTTTTTTTCGTCTTTTGGGTTTGAAAACATTGTGGAAAATGAAGAAATTGCTTGTAACAAGCAATTTCTTCATTTTCCACTATGTTTTCCAAAGCTTTTTTCCTTGGGGGCATTTAAAAGCGTCACATAATGGGAATGGGTTAACCCAATACCAGAAAACAAAATGTTTGACTGGTACACATAAAAAGATGCTACAGATGATATTTTAAAATGAAATTACTGGTAAATTGAAAAAAAGTGTCAGGAAGTGTAGAAAATAATGATTAAAACTTTGTTTAGCCCACTGCCACTCTATGATGCTTTCTGGTGCCCTGAAGAAATACAATATGGAAAAGTGTATACACAACTGTGACCCATGGATTTTCAATGTCTGGTTCATAATAATACTGGTCCCAGGTTTGATCCCAGATGGCGGCACTCATCCTTTCCGACTATTTGTCTCTCACCAACGGGTCCATGATCGTGGCCTATGTGGGATAGCAGCTGGAGGCTAGGAAAGGATGTAATGGTAGTACTGGTGTGAGAAATACCAGGATTCCATTGTTACATGCTCCAGCCGCCATGATATAACTGAAAGATTGATGAAAGCGGCGTAAAACCCCATTCAAACAAACAAACAATCATAATAATACTTAAACAATTAAGACAAATATTATTGTTTCAATTTAAAACTTAGAACAAGTAATTTGTCCTTCTTAGCTCCACTGGCTGAAGGCCATCAAGTGAATATCATGATGTTTGGTCAGTAATGCATCTGTCTGTGTAACCGTCTGTCCATCTTTTAGTGTGTAAACATTTTCTTAAAAATCTTCTCCTCCGAGACTACTGGTCAGATCTCAACCAAACTTCACAGGATTGTTCCCTAGATGGTCCTCATTCAGATTCCTTCAAACATTTTTTTCCATTGATAAATCTGGTTTGCATGGCAATAAAATTTGAAATCCTTTAAAAATCATTCATTCTAAAGCTGTTTATTTGATTTCATTGTTCTTTTGCAAAAATGTTCCTTACTTCAAGGTCTTCCTTTTCCGTAAGATTATTTGGATTCATAAAAAAATATGGTTTTTATGGATGGGGTGGATGGGGTGTTTTTTTATATATAATTATAGCATAAATATGTAGTTGTTATATTTTATATGGAAGACAACAAATGCTTTGTTGAAAATTAGTCAAATTTGTAAATTATCTCCCTTGTATCTTACAACTTCATAGGAAAGAAGGCTCCTTGTTATATTTCTTGCATAGTTGGTTAGAAAAGAAAAATTGATATTCAACCCTTGGCCAGACAACAAAATTTTAGACTGGTCCGAATAGAAAAATGTTGCAGATGATGATTTTAAGTTTAATGGAACTTTAAAAATTTGATAAAAAATATTATGGAAAATGAAAATAAAGAAAATCAGGGCTAAATTGGGCGGGGCTTATTTTCCATATAAGGCCAATAAGTGTAGTTGTTGGATTACGTTTGATTTATGTTAGTCGCCGTCATAGCGTTGTTGGTAGCACGTTGGACTGTCAATCTAGAGGTCACGGGTTCGATCCCAAACGGCGGCACTCATCCTTCCCGTCTATGGGTTGATAATCGTAGACCTATGAGGAATAGCAGCTGGGGGCTAGGAAAGGATGTGATGGCGGTACTGGTTATGAGAAATACCAGGAACCCATTTTTAGGTGCTCCAGCCGCTGGGATATAACTGAAAACATATTGAAAGTGGCGTAAAACCCCATCAAAATCAAAATATTGATTTATGGTGTAAGAGAGACAACTTACTATTTGGTAAAATTGTCATACAAATAGGTTATGCCTCTTATACCTTAGATATTAGTTGGAAAAATACTAAAAGCAACATGTTTTACTCAACATTATGAAATTGAAAGACGTTGCAGATGGGAACTTCAAGTGTATGAAAATTCAAAAATGTATGTCTAAATGGTTTATTTATATCATGGAAAATGAATTATTCCTGTGGGTGAACATATATAACCCATTACCAAATGGCAAATTTTTAGACTGGTCCAAATTAGAAGGAGTTGCAGACGACAATATAAAGTTTATGAAATTTTGGATTTTTTCAATTTTCTGGCCATAAAACATTGTGGAAAATGAAAAAATTGCTTGTCACAAGCAATTTCTTCATTTTTCACAATGTTTCCCAAAGCTATTTTTCTTGGGGGCGTCTTAAAGCGTCACTGAGTGGGAATGGGTTAAGTAAATGGAGCAACACAGGCCCTCTTGGACCTCTAGTTTTCATGATATTTGACTAAGTTTAAATCCCTGATTGTGCAAAAGTTGAGTTGTAAAAGGAAACTAAATTCCTTCCCTCTGGCAAATCACTTACTCTTTTTCATCCTTAACACTGCTACTGGGATCAGGCTCTTGAAGCTTTCCTACACAATCCTGCTTTTTTTCCTGCCTCACAAGAAACAAACATTGGAAAACATTGTGAAAAGTTAAGAAATTGCTAGTTACAAGCAATTTCTTCTTCATTATCCACAGTGTTTTCTACCCAAAAGACGATATACATGTATATTTTTTTACTTCTATCAAATTAAAATTGCAGTCTGCAACTTCTTTCAAATTGGACTTGTTTTAAAAAAAAGTTGTCTGGTAATGGGTTAAGTGTCTTACCAAAGGATGTACCCACATGAGAGTTACAACCACTAATAGGAACAGGTTTGAACATAATCCTTCAAGGTTATCAGAATTTGATTGTGAAATAGGGTAGATCAAACTACGCATTTGTGACATTGAAGTTGTCAAATACATGTAATTGCAAAATGTTTGGGTTGTAAACAAGACTGCAGAGCCCCATATTAATTTTGAACTTATCTACAAATTATCTATTTGATTTATTTCATTTAACCCATTACTAGATGGCGAAATTTTAGACTGGTCCAAATTCAAAGGAGTTGCAGATGACAATTTAAACTTCATGAAATTTATTATGTTTTCAACTTTCTTAATAGAAAATATTGTATAAAATGAATAAATTGCTTGTTACAAGCAATTTCTTCTCTTTACAAAATGTTGTCCCTCTTTCTTGGGGGACGTCAAACAGCGTCAATGCATATATTTGTGTTCTAAGGTTGTAAACATTGCAGATAAGGTAACAAGTACTTGTAACAAGTAATTTATTCTTTGTCCACTGTGTTTCCCAAAGCTTTTTATCTTGGAGGTGTCAAAATGGTTTAACCCATTCCCACACAGCAAGATTTTAATTAAATTCAATGAAATTACAGACAAGAATTTTAAGTTGATAAAATTTTTAAAATCATTGTCATTTGGGGTAGAAAACACTGTGGATAATGAAGAAATTGCTTGTAACAAGCAATTTCTTCATTGTCCACAGTGTTTTCCAAAACTTTTATATTGAGGGGCGTTTAAAAGCGTAATTGTGTGGGAATGGGTTAATGTTTGAAAATGGGTAATGGCTGAACTGCAGTGAATTATAGTTTTGCCTGTAATAATGATGTGTGAAATATTTCTCGCACAAAATCTATTGGTTCCTCTTTCAAGGTCATTTAGTTTGGGCTGCCTAAAACGCCTCATTTTCAGCTCAAATGTTTAAAATCAGGTCACAAATTTTGATTGCTTGGGGTAGAATTATTAACAAGATCAACTAGTTCAATTGTAATCAAAATCTTATGTGCTTTTTACAGGCTACAATTTGACAACATTTTCTTCAAACTTGGCCATACTTTGGGCTTTAAGCTACATTCAACAGTTTTAGTTCTGAATCAGAAGGGGTTAACCCATTCCCACACAAGCCTGCTTTTTAATGGGTTGAAGCAAAATGCTTATGGAAAACATTGTGTGGAAATGAGCAAGTTCTCCTTTTTTCACAATACTTTTTTTTCTATGGCACTTATTTTCAAATTTAAACATTCTTTGAATGTTTGACTGCAACCTTTTTCAATTTGGTCCAGTTTAAAATTTTGTCATCTGGTAAGGTCATCAAAGAAAATGGAAAGTCTTGTTTGTGATCTTCAGGTTATTTTCTTCAGACTTGATCATGCAGAATGGTTGCCTCCATAATATCTAGGACAAGGTCAACATTGGGTTAGAATTTAGATTTCTTGTCAAATCTTAGAAAATTTTTGTTTCTTCTTGAGGCTATAAAATTTAGGCTTAAGTTTCTTGAAGTTTGTCATGGGAAAGTTTAACCCTAGTCATGCTGAACCTGGAATATTCCTGTTTTTTCATGAGATATAGACAAAGGTCAAGCTGCACATAAGTGCAGTCTTATCTTAGTCTTCATCTCCTGTCTCTCCATTTCAAACCAAAATTGTTTATGAAATTAATTTTCAATAGAAATATCAATCACTGAACAACAAGTACTACCAGTGCTGTTATCACTTTGATTTTAATACAATTCTGAAAAAAGAATTATTCAGCATGACCAGGTTTAATATTGGATTTGCATGGGTCAAAAACTGGCTTTCTAGCCTCTATAATAGGCAAATATCAGTCCTTTAATTTGAAAAGCTGAGGAAATCTGTGTGACAGATTCAGTTGAGAAAAGTTATTTTAAACCTTGTCATGCTGTACCCGGAATATTCCGGTTTTGGCAGGAGGTATAGACAAAAATCAGCCTGCACATTTGTGCAGTCTGATCTTAGTCTACACCTCCTGGCTATCCCTTCAAAGCCAGAATTGCTTGTAGCATACATTTTCAAAAGCATCATCAACCCATCTAGTACTATCAGTCCTTTGATTTTAATGCAATTCTAAAGAAGATTTTATTCAGCATGACAAGGGTTAATACATAGCGTTTAATAAGATACAAAACAGAAAATAAAAAGTCAAAATGTTACACATCATTTCATTACTACACTCTAACATATTGTGAATATTTGTTTATGAAGATTTTAATGTGTTGAAATATATATACCTGATAAAAGTTGAAATGTTACAATTATGAAAGCCTCCAGTGAAAAATGTGAGGTGTATTATCAATTTTATCGTAAGTGCCTATAAATATATATACACTTACAATAGTTTTACATCTCAAAATGTTAAAAATACTTTTGTAGTTATATAAAGATAGTGTTCTAATTAACCCGTTCCCAAAATGACAAAACTTGAGACTGGTACAAATTTAGAAAAGTTGCAGACAAACACTTGTTATTTGGTGAAAGTTTAAAATTCTTAACTTTTGAGAAAGAGAACATTGAAGACAATGAAGAAATCGCTTGTAACAAGCAATTTCTTCATTTTTGACAATGTTTTCTGAAACTATTTTTTGGAGGGATGTAAAAAGGTGAGATTGTGTGGGAATAGGTTAAGATTTGACACAAGTGTCCTCAAATGTCTTTCTAACCTTTTTAGACATTCAAAAAGCTGTACAAAGGTAGACTATGAGTTGTGTATCTATGGATGATTTTCAAGAATATTTTAAATTGTCAATTAGAATTACCAAATTGTGCTGGATTAATGCTTTTACTCTTTCTTTATGCTGGAAACCCGATCCTTACATTCCTCAGATGGTTGTTTTAACCCATCCCCACACAATCCCTCATTTTTGCACCTCTGGAAAAAAAGAATTAGAAAACATTGTGTAAAAAAAAAATTGCTCATTTCAAGCATTTTCTTCATGTGCACAATGTTTTCAAGCCTAAATAGTGAAGATTTTCTAAAATGCACCAATTTTAAATTGTCATCTGCAACTCCTTTTCAATTTGGACCAGTGTAGAATTTTGATGTGTGGTAAAGGGTTAACCCTTTCCTGTTTTTCAAATTTATAGACTTTTCCAAATTGAAAGAATTTGCAGACAACAACTAAAATGAGTGCAATTTGAAAAGTAACTAGCCAACAGCATAGAAAATATTGTGGGAAAAGAAGAAATTGCTAGTTACAAGCAATTTCTTCTTTTCCCACAATGTTTTCTAAAGTATAACATCACAAGAACGTAAAAAGCAGTGATTGTACAGGAAAGGGTTAAATAAGCTTCAGTTACATTCTTTTTTGTAGAAAATCTTTGGAAGAGAAATCTTTTTTGAGTAGAAATCACTGTGGATAATGAAGAAATTGCTTGTGATAAGCAATTTCTTGATTTTCCACAATGTTTTCAAAGTTGTATTTTTTCTTGAGGGGTGTCAGAAGGGCAGATTGTGTGGTAAAAGTGATAAGTCTTTTTTCTGGTAATCTTAACCCACTCAAACACAAAGTAATTTCAGACTGGTTCAAATTGAAACGACTTGCAAATGGCAATGTTAAGTTTATGAAATTTTAGATTTTTTCTACTCACTGGGTAGAAAACATCGTGAGAAATGAAGAAATTGCTTGTTACAAGCAATTTCTTTATTTTACACAATGTTTTCCCAATTGTTTTTCTTGAGGGGCGTCCAAAAGCATCATTGTGTGGGAATGGGTTAAGTTATCAGTATACAGGCAGGCAAAGTAGGACATTTCAGTGTATCTACTAAGATAACGATATCATGCGATATCATAGGTTTGATTGTACGAGAATGTAGGGTAGATATCTCATACTACACTGGCATTCAACGTGTCATAGGAAAATGGTCCCTCTGTCACCTCCTGTCTTTTACATTTTACCGGTCGTTTGCCAACTATCACATGCATCTGACATGTAGGTGGTCAATAAGAAAATCTGATTGTAGTATCAAATCATCGCTGCTTGAGGAAAATGTTGTAACTACAGCTTTATCAAAGCTTAAGTTACAACATTTTGCTCGCGCATCAACAGAATGCAATTAAAGTTTCCAAAATATCAGGGATATAAAACAGAAGATAGTCGTTTGCCAACTATCACATGCATCTGACATGTAGGTGGTCAATAAGAAAATCTGATTGTAGTATCATCGCTGCTTGAGGAAAATGTTGTAACTACAGCTTTATCAAAGCTTTAGTTACAACATTTTGCACGCGCATCAACAGAATGCAATTAAAGTTTCCAAAATATCAGGGATATAAAACAGAAGGTAAATCCTTGGTTGGTGGCTTTAACATTGTAACCGCAGAACAAGTAAGATTTGGTTAGGATGTTCAAGCTCCGAATCATGTTTGAACTAAATGTTGGAGGGATGAATTTTACTTTCTATTTAAAGTAGCAATTTGACCTGTCAGTGGATTATTATACCCCCCCCCCCCCGAAAGAATGTTTTCGGGTATATACTGGAATCAGCCTGTCTGTCTGTGTACAAAATACTACCAACTTTGTGTTGCAAACTCCTCCTTCAGTTTTGCTTCAATACCATTGAAACTTTATACAAAGATTAACCACATGTTGAAGTTTTGTAAGACGCAATTTTGAAATCTTAACTCCCCCTGGTTCAAGTATTATCTCCCCTTGAAATTAGGCACTTTTCTCTGGCGGAGGTAATACGTCACCTCCTGTGACAAGTTCTAGTTTGAATGACAGGCAATCAGTCTACTGGCTGATTGCTGATTGTAAGAATGCTACAGATTATTCCCATAGTTAGTCTGTACTTCCCTATATAGACATGTAATCCCTTACCTTGGCTGCACTGACTTAGTGGCTCATTATTAACCATGCTTAACCTGGAATATTACAATTTGGCAGGATGTGTTGACTAAGATCAGCCTGCACATAAGTGCAGTCTGATCTTTGTCTACATCTCCTGTTTGTACTTTCCCTGCCAGAGTTATTTATGAAATTAATTTCAAAAGAAATATTGATGATTAAACAACAAGTACTGCTAGTGCTTTAAGCCCTTTGATTCTAACACAATTTCTAAATACTTTTTATACAGCATGACAAGGGCTAATGACACAATCACAATATCAGCTGTTGTTGACAACTATGTATTTGAATTTCAAGTTTATTCCGTCTGATGAAGCTCCTTGTCAATGACATCACTCATTTGTTCATGCCAGTAATTAACTCTTCATTTTCATTAACCCATTACCAGACAACAAGATTTAGACTGGTCTGACTTGGAAGGGGTTGCAAACAAGAATCCAAAGTCCATGGAATTTTAGATTTGGATCTTTTTAGCTTTCTGGGAAGAAACCAGTGTTTTCACATTTTATTTTCTTGAGGGACATCATACAGCTCCATTTTGTGGGAATGGGTTAAAAGGGTCTACACAACTTGTTTTTCCATCTTTGGTAGTAGAAATATTGACCCACAATCTGGTTTTCCAGAGCTCTCAGCCCTATACTTTTAACCATTACCAGATAACAAAATTTTAGACTGGTCCAAATTGAAAGAAGTTGTGGACGACAAGTTCAATCTTGCAAAATTTCAAATTTTTGGATAGAAAACATTGTGGACAATGAAATTGCTTGTAACAAGCAATTTCTTCATTATCCACAATGTTTTCCGAAGTTTTTATTCTTGGAGGCGTCTAAAAGCGTCACTGATTGGGAATGGGTTAAAGCGTGTTTTAGAAAAAAAGGATTTTTTTTATTATGACAAGGGTTCAGTTAAACCACAAGGAAGTGCTCTATGTCAGTGTTAGAAATAAACATGGCAGCTTTGGATTTAATGAACAGTTGATTAGGTCAGTTGATTCCTCCTTATTCAATGTCGATTCCTACTGAGAAAGAAAAATACATGTATATAAAATTCTAATAACTTCTTAGAACTTTGTTTTTTGGTACTAGGTTAAACCCACCTGATCGTGGCTATTAACATATCAACCCATTACCACACAGTAATATTTTAGATCCATCCAAATTAAAAGGAGAGGCAGATGACAATTTAAAGTTTATGAAAGCTCAGATTTTTTCAACTTTCTGGGTAGAAAATATTGTGTAAAATGAAGAAATTGCTTGTAACAAGCAATTTCTTCATTTTACACAATGTTTTCTAAGTTGTATGTGAGGGACGTCCAAAAGCGTCAATGTGTGGGAATGGGTTAATAGATACAAACATTTTAGACTGGACCAAATTGAAAGGGGTTGCAGAAAACGATTAGATTATAAATTTTAGATTTTCTCAAATTTCTGGGTAGAAAACATTGTGGAAAATGAAGAAGTTGTTGGTTGTAAGAAACTTCTTCATTTTACACAATGTTTTCCCTACTACACGTGTGCATTGTAATTTCTTGAGGGGCATCAAAAAGCATTATTGTGTGGGAATGGGTTAATAAGGACAAATCTCAAGTTTGGAGATTGGGTTAATGAGTCTATTACTGTAAAGCATCAATGTTTTAACTTGCTTTTATTTCTATTTCAGTTATACGACACAGCCCTTGTGAATGCTGGACTGATGGATAACCCCAGATCTATGGTAAATCGTCTAAATCAGCTTCTAGAGAAAGCTCTAGAGAAAGTGTGAAGCAAAGAATTCAAATTTTACTCACTAATTTTCCTTTTAACCCTTTCCCGCTTTTGGAAATTTTAGACTAGTCCAAATTGAAAGAGGTTGCAGACGACAATGAAAACTGGATGCTATTTGAAATGAAACCATCCTATGTGGTAGAAAATATTGTGGAAAAAGGAGAAATTGCTTGTTTCAAGCAATTTCTTCTTTTTCCACAATGTTTTCTCGGGTATAAAATCACAGGAACGTAAAATCCCGTATTTGAACGGGAAAGGGTTAAGGTATTTTCATTGGGTATGGACAGTTGATAGGAAAAATCTTTATCTGTTACGGATATGGTAAGAGGATGTCTAGAAAAAATGATATCACACCGAAAAAATGTAATTTGGATTAATTTTTCAACAAGTGAGCCTCCTTTATACCAAAATGCATACACTTTGATTATAGAGGTTGAAAATTATAATAATGTGAGTGTGTAAAACATTAGAATGGTATTGGAGAAGTAAGCACTGTGAGAAAAGGAAATGTTGATTATTAAAAGCAATCTATCCTTTCACTTTATTTTCCACACAGCTTCTTTTTTCATCAGGTGTCAAATGTAAGACAGTATTGTAATGGTTTAACCCATTACCAGAAGGCCATGATTTTAGACAATTAGAAGCTTATGAAACTTTGGATTTTTTGTAACATTTCAAGTAGAAAACATTGTGGATAATGAAGAAATTTCTTGTAACAAACAATTTCTTCGTTTTCCACAATGTTTTCTAAAGCTTTTTTTCTAAGGGTATCTAAATGTGTCAGTGATGCAAAATTTCAGACCTGTCTAAAGTAGAAGATTTTGCAGACAAAAACTTAATTTGGGATTAATCTGAAAAATAACAATTCAGAAATGTAGAATTTATTGTGGAAAAAGAAGCAGTTTCTTTTTTCTACAATATTTTCTGAATTATAAATTCACAGGCATGTAAAAACCAGGGATTGAACAGGAAAGGATTAAGATGAAAGTGTGAACAATATCTAAAAGTGATATGGAAAAATTATATACATGTTTTGAATTATGTTTATCTTTAGAATTGTTTGTGTCCGAGAACAAAAAAAATATGCTTCTTTTCTGTGATGTACACACATTTTACATGAAATCATTAAAAATTTCTTGAGTCTTTATTGAATACCTGCCCATTAGCCCTCCCCCTTTATTTCAAGATTATTTTTTGTAAATCTTTATGAAACACGAGGGCCATTGGTCCTAGAGTGCTCACCAGAGAAAAAGCTTAGGAAAGGTATACAAAAGGCAATTTTGAAGAAAGTCGCAAGTTGGTAGCGCCATACATTATATGAAACTTTTAAGCTTGGTAATTTGCCATAGAAAGATTTTGAATAACATTTTCTTCTTTGTTTCTATGTAAGTTAGTCCCTGCTCTAGATAGGCTTTCCTTCTTTGAATCTATGTTAAATAGGATGTGCCCTTACAGAGTCGAAATATGACCCAAACAAACGTGATAGAGGTCCCATAAGAGATGCTGCATACCAAATATCTATGCTCTAGGCATTCTGATGTCATCATCAGATTTTTAAAGTTTTCTTCTTCGAATCTATGTTGAAATAGGATATGCCCAGGCAGATCCAAATATGACCCAAGAGTCATCATATGAACAAACTCGATTGATATCTGCAAAAAATATATCAAAGCCTTCACTCTTCTGGTTCCAGAGAAGATTTTTGAAGATTTCATTAATTTCACCCTTTTTTGTTGGCTTTGCAACCAGAGTCAATGGTGCATTTCAACTATTTTGAAGGAGCTTCACCCAAGAAATATTCCTACCAAGTTTCATCAAGAACTGGTTCAGGAGATGTTTAAGAAATTGTTGCTAGACACACCAAGACGACAGACATTGGGTGATCACAATATCTCATCTTGAGGACTTAAACAGGTTTAGAAAGAAAGCATACTGGTAAACAACATGACCATGATTGTCCTAGTCTCACCTGTATCAATTGCATAACAGAGTACTATTTCTGTATAAAAAAAGAAGCAACTGGAGCAAAATAAATATAACAAATATAAGATTTGGCCATAGTACTAAACCATCAAGTAATGGTACAGTACATACCAAATATGAATGCCCTGGGCTTCATAGTTTAATAATTCAATAATCAGTTTCGTCTATAAAAAAAATGATCCTTCTAATTGGTCGAGAAAAATTATTCATAACTCCATGAACAAAATTTTGAACATGCAGCAAGTTTGTATGCTTCCGCACAAAATGGTCCCAAACAAAAAGGTATCAAAATTTGTAAAGCTTTAGGTTTTTTCCCTCGATGCTATTAAATCATAAGACATGAAGATAATATTTTTGTTTCATGGAGGTATGAAAAACCTAATTACACAATCTTCAGATCAAGAGTCAAGCTCCCATACCACTCGTACATCAAGGCAGGCCTTTGATTTAGGAGAAGACTTTTGAACTTGCTCTAATTGAGTGATTAACTTAACTTTGCACCTCCATGGTTGAGCCAATTTGACCCCAGGAATATAAGATTTGAGAACTTGGACCATGTGACTATGATATATATGAAATATGAATGCATTACATCTTAAACATTGGGAGAAGATATTTGAACATGCTCTGAGTGTTTTTCCTAACTTTGGACCCATGGAGAAGGGCTGTTTTTGACTGTAGCTGTATAATTTAAAAAAAGCATGGTAGATAAATATAAGGTTATGCTACATTCCAAATATGAACACTTTGGGCTTTATAGTTAAGAAAATTTTTAACTTGTACATACTGAGGGATTTTCCCAATTTGGGACCCCTTGGCAAGGCTGCTTTTGATCCCAGGGGAAAAATTTTCAATAAAATACTACAAAGCTATCTAGTTATGTTACACACCATATATGAATGTTTTGGAGGAAGTGACTTTCAAACTTGCTTTAATTTAATGTTTTTTCAAATTCTGGACCACCGGCTAGAGGCCATTATTGACCCAAGGGGTTTAATGCCTAATTGCAGCTTGATCAACTTACTGGTCTAGGAGGAAGAGATTTTTTTAAAGAAAAAATGTGGACTGACTGACTGACAGACCAATGGACAGATGACGGACAATTCTAAAATTTTACCTATTTAGCTAGTTTTTGACCCAAAACGACCCAATATCCAAATTTTTAAGCAGACAAACATTCTGACCAAATATCAAGATATTTCAGGCTAAAAGTTACCTCTAGACCGCACACAAGATCTTTCTATGACGTGATGTGGTGACATAGTTTTGATCCGCAAGACCCATTATTTAAGTTGTGTGACGTTTCATGGATACAAACATCTTGAGCTAAAATTGTGGCCTCTAGGGTGCACACTAGATTTTGATCCGTGACAGATGACAGTAGATGGAACGTAAGATAAAGTTACATAAAAAAACTCACCTTGAGTACTTTATGTTCAAGTGAGCAAATTAACTCACTCCCACCCAGTGACGCTCTCAGACACCTCTGAGGAACAAGAGGCCCAGTGGGCCTTAACGGTCACCTGAGTAAAAGAGCACCAAGACAAGTGATTTTGTTTGAAAGAATTAGAAAAAGGTTTGGTTGAAATCCCCTCAGTAGTTCTTGAGAAGAAGATGAAAATGTTTAAAAGTTACCAAAAATGACCCCCTTTTGGTCCCCATTTTAGGCACCCCTGACCTCCAGCCTTTTAATTTTCACAAATCTGTATGATCAGTACCCAATGATGCTTTTCACCAAGTTAGTTTGATATTGGCTTAGTACTTCATCAGAAGAAGGTGAAAATGTGAATTTTTTAACATGATGAACTTTGACCTCTGGGTGTGGCCCCATACATGACCCCAGGGGCATGAATTTCACAATTTATAATATACCTGTCCTAGTTGTCATGCACACAAAATATTTAAGCTCTGGCAATAACGGTTTATTATTAGAAGATTTTTTAAAGAAGTACCAAAAATTACCCCTTTTTGCCCCCTATTTGGGCCCCTTTGACCCCCAAAACCCCTATTTTCACAAACTTGAATTGGCATCCCCCAATGATGCTTTCTACCAAGTTTGGTTGAAATCCGCCCAGTAGTTCTTGAGAAGAAGATGAAATATTTAAAAGTTACCAAAAATGACCCCCTTTTGGTCCCCATTTTAGGGCCCCCTGACCCCCTAGCCTTTTTATTTTCACAAATCCAAATAACCATTACCAAATGATGTTTTTCAACAAGTTTGTTTGAAATTGGCTTTGTACTTCATCAGAAGAAGATGAAAATGTGAATTTTTTAACATGATGAACTTTGACCTCTGGGTGTGGCCCCATACATGACCCCAGGGGCATGAATTTCACAATTTATAATATACCTGTCCTAGTTGTCATGCACACAAAATATTTAAGCTCTGGCATTAACGGTTTATTAGAAGAAGATTTTTAAAGAAGTACCAAAAATTACCCCTTTTTGGCCCCTATTTGGGCCCCTATGACCCCCAGAACCCCTATTTTCACAAACTTGAATTGGCATCCCCCAATGATGCTTTCTACCAAGTTTGGTTGAAATCCGCCCAGTAGTTCTTGAGAAGAAGATGAAATATTTAAAGGTTACCAAAAATGACCCCCTTTTGGTCCCCATTTTAGGGCCCCCTGACCCCCCCAGCCTTTTTATTTTCACAAATCCAAATAACCATTACCAAATGATGCTTTTCAACAAGTTTGTTTGAAATTGGCTTTGTACTTCATCAGAAGAAGATGAAAATGTGAATTTTTTAACATGATGAACTTTGACCTCTGGGTGTGGCCCCATACATGACCCCAGGGGCATGAATTTCACAATTTATAATATACCTGTCCTAGTTGTCATGCACACAAAATATTTAAGCTCTGGCATTAACGGTTTATTAGAAGAAGATTTTTAAAGAAGTACCAAAAATTACCCCTTTTTGGCCCCTATTTGGGCCCCTATGACCCCCAGAACCCCTATTTTCACAAACTTGAATTGGCATCCCCCAATGATGCTTTCTACCAAGTTTGGTTGAAATCCGCCCAGTAGTTCTTGAGAAGAAGATGAAAATGTATAAAAGTTAACGGACGACGGACGACGGACGACGCACGACGGACGATGCACGACGACGGACAAACGATGATCGCAATAGGTCACCATGACCATTCGGTCAGGTGACCTAAAAAAGCTTTAGAAAACATCGTGGAAAATAAAGGAATTGCTTGTTAGAAGCAATTTCTTCATTTTCCACAATGTTTTCTACCCAGAAGGTTGAAAAAATCCTAAATTTCATAAGCTAACAAGAGGCCCATGAGGGCCTGAGACGCTCTACTGGTTATCAAGTTTTCCGTTTAAGAAATCTGATATTTAAGGAAGTTAATTGCTCAAAGAAGAATGCATAAAGAAAAAAAGGGCTTTATCCCCTTTATCATTTTAAGCAACAATCCTCAAGGCCCCTTTTCCCATGTTTCATGACAGATCCACTCCATTTCCAAAAGGAAAGTTACCTTATGACAATCATTCTGTGAATATTTCATCAGAATCTGACAATAATTGTGGACTTTATCACATAAACAGGATTGTTTTGAATGAAAATCAATAAGGCCCCTTTTCCTGTTTTCTGATGGATCAATTTCATTCCAAAAGGAACTTTCCTTACAACCCTACAATTGTCCTGTGAAATTTAAAAGACAATATGATAATGATTGTGACCTTCATCACATACACAAGAATGTTTTGAATGATAATCTGTAAGGCCCCTTTTCCTGTGTTTCGAATGCCATAATTATTCCATGCATCTTTGAAGAGAATCCAATAAAACTGTTGACTTTATTGTGTTAACAAAGATATTAAATTCAAGTTCTCATAAGGCCCCTTTTCCCGTGATATTTTACTGTTGGTTTTATCATTCTGTGAAAGTTAAAAGTGAATCTGATGAAATATTGGGAATTCATTATGTTTACTAGAATATTGTAAAAAATAAATCATATAGCCCCTTTTTACATGCTACTTGATGGATTGTACCCAGTACTGAAAAGAACCAATTAAGTGATTGTACAATCATTCTGTGAAATTTTGAAGTGAATCCGGTGAAATCAAGGGACATCATTGTGTTAACCAGAATATTTAAAAAAGTTTTTCATAAGGCCCCTTTTTATATGAGACTTACCATAATCAGATCCACTGTCAAAATCAACAATTGGAATGATGGTACAATCAATCTGTGTATTCTGTGGAATTTATTGTGTTAATGAGTTTATAGTGAAATCTTCATAGGGCCACTTTTCTCATGATACTTTACAGAACAAACCAAATTGCAAAAGGAACAATTCTAATGAAGGTACAATCATTCTTTAAAGTTAAAGAGAATCAATGAAAACAGTGGACTGAATTGTGTCAAGAATTTTTGTATCAAAATTTTCAAAAGGCCCCTTTTTCCGTGAAACTTAACAAATCAGACCCAATGTACAAAGGAACAATCCTGGTGATAGTTTGAAGAAAATGATAAGGACTGAGGACTTTATTGTAACAATGATGTTTTGTAATAAAATTTTCATAAGGTCCCTTTTCTTGTGTCACTTAACCAATCAGACCTAATTTACAAAGGAACAATCCAAATGATGGTACAATCATTCTATTTAAGTTTGAAGAGATTCTGATAAAGACTGAGGACATTGTTGTGTTTATGAGGATTTGGTAATAATTTTTCATACAGGCCCTTTTCCTATGATACTAGACAGATCAGGCCCAATTTGGAAAGAAACAATCCTAATGATGGTACAAACATTCTGTGAAAGTTTGAACAGAATCTGATGAAAACTGCAGACTTTATCTTGGTGTAAAATTTTTAAAATAAAATTTTCATAAGGCTCCTTTTCCTGTGATACTTGAAGGATCAGGTCTCATGTCAGCATCAACAATAGTGATTATTGTACAATGATTCCGCGAAGGTTTGAATAAAATCCAATGAAAGCTCTGGACTTGGTTACAAGGATTATAGATAAGATTCTCAAAAGGCCCCTTTTCCCATGATACTAGACAGATCACGCCTAATTTGAAAAGAATCCTCATGATGGAATAATCATTCTGTGAAAGTTTTAACAGAATCTGATGAAAACTGTTGACTTTATTGTGGTACAATGATTTTAAAATTGAATTTCATAATGCTCCTTTTCCTGTGATACTTGACGGATCAGGTCTAATGCAAACATCAACAATCATTATTATTGTACAATTATTCTGTGAATGTTTGAAGAAAATCCGATGAAAGCTCTGGACTTGGTAACAAGGATATATAAATGAAATTTTCACAAGGCCCCTTTTCCTGTGTTTCTTGACAGTTTGAACCCTGTTATGAAAAGAATGATAGTTATTTCCTTCCAATCAATCTGTGAAAGTTTCAACAAAATCTGATCAAAGCTGTGGGCTTCATTGTGTTAACAGGGTTTTATTAATTGAATTTTCATTTAGCCCCCTTTCCCATGTTACTTGATGGATCTGTACCAATTCCAAAGGGAACTCTTCTTACAAAAGTATAATTATTCTGTTTGAGTATAAAGACAACCCCATCTCATCTGTGGACTTACAAGCATTAATTAAGATTTTTTTAATTGAATTTTCCCAAGCCCATTTGCTATATTTCTCAATGGATCCCACCCAATTTGAAAGGAACAATCCTTATGATGGTACTATCATTATGTGAAAGTTTGAAGTCAATCAGGTGAAATCTAGGGCCATGATGTGTTAACTAAGATTTTTTTATTAAATTTTCATAGGCCCCCTTTTCCCATGAAACTTGATGGATCAAACCTACTTCCGAAAGGAACAATCCATTTAATGTAATAATCATTCTGGGAATGTTTGAAGAGAATTTGTTGAAAACTATAGACTCTATTGTGTTTACGAGGACTTTTTCAATCCAGTTTTTATCGGGCCCCTTTTTCCCCGTGGGCCTAAACTGATCATACCAAATTTTGAAAAGAACAATTCTTATGATGGTACAATCATTCTGTGAAAGTTTGAAGTCAATCAGATGAAAACTGTGGACTCTAGAGTGTTAACAAAGTTCTTTGAATTTAATTTTAATAAGGCCCCTTTTCCTATGTTTCTTAACCCTTTCCTGTTCAAATACGGGATTTTACGTTCTTGTGATCTTTTTACTCAAGAAAACATTGTGGAAAAAGAAGAAATTGCTTGCAACAAGCAATTTCTCCCTTTTCCACAATATTTTCTACCACGTAGGATGGTTTCTTTTTAAATGGCATCCAGTTTTCATTGATGTCTGCAACCTCTTTCAATTTGGACTAGTCTAAAATTTCCAAAAACAGGAAAGGGTTAAGGAATCATATCCAATTCCGAAAGGAACAATCCTTATGATGGTACAATCATTCAGTGAAAGTATGAAGAGAATCCGTTGAAAATTGTTTGCTCTAGATAATTTATGAGAATTTTTTATTTAAATTTTCATAAGGCCCCTTTTTCCCGTGTTTCTTGACTGATCATACCCAATTTCGAAAGGAACCATCCTTATGGTAGTGCAATCAGTCTTTAAAAGTTTGAAGGGAATCCGATGAAAACTGTTGACTCCAGGGTGTTAAAGAGGATTTATAAAAAGATTTTTCGATTAAATTTCAAAAGGCCCCTTTTCCCGTGTTTCCTGATGGATCTGACCTAATTCCCAAAGAAACAATCCTTACGATGGTACAATCATTCTGTGAAAGTTTAAATACAATCTGATGAAAACTGTGGACTCTAGAGTGTTAACGAGGATTTTTTAATTAATTTTTTTAAAAGGCCCCTTTTCCCATGTTTCTTGACAGATCATACCCATTTTCGAAGGGAACGATCCTTATGATGGTACAATCATTCTTAGAAAGTTTGAAGTCAATCAGATGAAACTGTGGACTCTATCGCATAAACGAGGATTTTTAATCGAATTTTTTATTAAATTTTCATAAGGCCCCTTTTCCCATGTTTCTAGACGGATCATACCAATTTTCGAAAGGAACGATCCTTATGATGGTACAATCAGTCTGTGAAAGTTTGAAGAGAATCTGATGAAAACTGTGGACACTATCGCGTAAACGAGGATTTTTTAATTAAGTTTTAATGAGGCCCCTTTTCCCACGTCTCTTGATGGATCATACCCATTTTCGAAAGGAACAATCCTAATGTTTGTACAATCATTCTGTGGAAGTTTGAATTTAATCTCATGTAAACTCTGGACTCTAGAGTGTTAACGAGGATTTTTTAATTAAATTTTCATAATGCCACTTTTCCTGTGTTTCTAAATGGATCATACCCATTTTCGAAAGGAACGGTCCTTATGATGATACAATCAGTCTGAGGAAGTTTGAAGAGAATCCGATGAGAACTGTGAACTCTATTGCGTAAACGCGGATTTTTAATGGAATTTTTAATTAAATTTTCATAAGGCCCCTTTTCCCGTGTTTCTTGACGGATCATACCCATTTTCGAAAGGAACAATCCTTATGATGGTACAATCATTCTTAGAAAGTTTGAAGAGAATCCGGTGAAGACTGTGGACTCTATTGGGTAAACAAGAATTTTTTATGGAAATTTTAATTAAATTTTCATAAGGCCCCTTTTCCCATGTTTCTTGACAGATCTGACCAAATTTCGAAAGGAACGATCCTTATGATGGTACAATCATTCTGTCAAAGTTTGAAGAGAATCCGATGAAAACTGTGGACTCCATCGCGTAAACAAGGATTTTTTAATCAAGTTTTAATTAGGCCCCTTTTCCCATGTTTCTTGACGGATCTGACCCAATTTCAAAAGGAACGATCCTTATGATGGTACAATCATTCTATGAAAGTTTGAAGGGAATCCGATGAAAACTGTGGACTTTACCACATAAACAAGGAAAAGTTTAACGGACGGACGGACAGAAGCACGGACGATGGATGGGAAAAAGCAATCGCTACAGCTCTAGTGGCCTGTGGCCAGTAGAGCTAAAAATTGCTGTCTGCATCTTCTTTCTATTTGGACCAGTTAAGAATTTAGCTGCCTGGTTATGGGTTGAAAAGTATATTCCAAATGGGAAAATGTCGTAGGCGGTCAGTCTGCGGAGTTGTCATGGTCTGACCAAGATTAACTTTTTGCACTTCTACATGGTATGTTTTCTTAAATATGTTAGGTATCTTCAAATCTACTTCAATTTAATCCACTACCAGACAACAAAAACTTAGACTTGTCTGAACTCAAAGAAGTTGCAGACAACAGTTCCAAAATGAAAGAATTTAAAAATCATTATCATTTAGAAAACAGTGAGAAAAATGCAACAAATGTATTGTAACAAGGGCCTTAACCCTTTTCCATACAGTGATGCTTTTGCAGTCTAGCAATGGGTTAAAAGTGGGATTGTGTGTATTGGGTTAAATTGGGTCCTTGCATGCTTTTAACAAGCAATTTCTTCATTTTCCTGAATTTTCTCCTATATTTTTTTCTTCTCTTTTTTATGGGGGGGGGGGTAAAAAGTAGGACTTTGTGGGAATGGGTTAACCATCAGACAATCATGCTTTCTGATGCCCCAAAGAAGAAAACCTTTGGAAAACCATGTTGAAAATGAAGAAATTGCTTGTTACAAGCAATTTCTTCATTATCAACAATACTTTCAACCTCAAAATACAAAATAATTGTTGTTTGCAACATCTTTTAATTGGAACCAGTCTAAAATTTTGTTGTCTCACAATAATGGTTGAACAAGTACAAGATTTGTGTCATCCAAGTTTGTTACACACTTACTGCGCACTCAAAGACTCTATACCTAAGCTCAAACAGTTTGACGCAGTCTGGCAAAGATACCACTAACTTATCATAAGCTAAGATTATAGTATGGTCCAAATTTAAAAAGTTGCAGACAACAATTTTAAGAGCATAAAATCTGAGAACAAAGTGCCAAATTGGGTTGATTGCATTGTGATAAAGGTGGAGAAATTGCTTGCTACCAACAATTTGTCCTTTTTAGTTGAACCCACTTCAGGTGAGAGAGACTATGACAACTTGGTTTAACTCCAATAAAATTCCAATGTAAAATTTAGCAGCATGGATTTCAAAATAAATTTGGCTAATTGTTCTCTCATGAGTCACTTGAAATCTTGTTATTTCTGGGAAAATTTTTAAAGAAAAAAATTAATGGATGGTCACATCATGGAAACACACTGACAAATGATTGCTGACATTTGTCCAGTGTGGCTTAGAAATCTTTAAACTTTAGGATAGGAATGATTGTGGTCAAAGAACAAATTCAAGCTTCCTGATATTTCTTCATTTGATTATGTTTAAGTAAGTTTCATGTTTTCGCATGAAAAAGAGGGACTGATTTGCAAAGTGATACAGGCCGGATCACTGGCCACTGACCCAAGACATGGCAATTAACCAATCGCTGGCCCCACCCACTTATTTTAGTTAGCCCCAACCATTGACTCGGACAGGAAGTCTCCCTTCGATTACAAACAACGTTGTATTGCAAAATTTATAGCCAGTACCATATAACAAAAATATAAAATGGTTGGTTGGTGACATAAACGTCGTAACTACAGCTGTAGTTACGACATTTAAGTCCCCAAACTGACAAAAATGGTTTACAAAAATGGCGGCCAATGTAGGAGATGAAATAAACGGGTCCGAACTTCATAAATGATTTGATTGGCTGGTTGATTCCTTGATTGACAGCCGCAATTGGTCAATTTGACTGAGTAAAATCAAAAAACATTTTGAACATAAAATAATAGATTGTTGGTTTGAAGCGCAACTCGAATAGGTAAATTAGTCTTTTGATCGACACCCGAGATCTACAGTCAAAGAAGCCAAAAGGAAGACATTCTATTACTTGTAATATCTTCCAGTTTATTTGCACATACACTTATTAACACAAATCATCATCATCATTATACAGGGTCACTCAAAATTTAACAAAATGAAACATAAATGGGTGAAATCATTGGAATGTTACAGATAATTTCAATAAACCAAAGATATTATCTGATGAATAATGATACTAAACCCATTACCCAATGACAAAATTTTAAACTAGTCAAAATTGAAAAAGTTGCAGAGGACAATTTTTAGTTGATGGCCTATACATTTGTCTCCTTGGGTAAAAATCAGTGTGGATAATGAAGAAATTGCTTGTAATTAGCAATTTCTTCATTTTCCCTAAGGTTTTCCAACACCTTTTTCTTGTATCAAAAAGCATCATTGCGTGGGAATGGGTTAATCAGAACACCATTTACTAAATTTTCAACTTGCAATAATTCTGAACACTTACAAAAAGATGTACATGTAGGCTATACATGTACTATAGTGTGTTGTATAGTCAAAAGAAACCATAACAGTTTTAGCATCCTATAATTTTGATAAATAATTAAAGCATTCAATATGATAATGCCTCCAATTTTGTAAGGTTCTTGATTAAATTTACTACTCAAAGATAAACTCCGATCATTATTTACAACAATCTTTTTACAAACCAAGATATATTTGTGAAACATCTTGCCCCTTCACAGCCTATTTTCAGAAACGTGACTGACCATGGATGACCTTGACCTTACAATCAACTGATGCCTATCAATGTAAGAAACCTATATCCCAAATATGAGTCATGTATCTACAATGGTGTTTGAATTAGAGCAGAATCTCAAGTTTTTGTGTTAAGTTTACAACTGGGAGGCAGACAGAAAGAGTAATAGAGGTACAAACAAAATGCCCCCTATTGATGAAAAGGCATAAAAATGACCAAATTCGAATCTCTACTTAGCAACAGCTGATCAGATTGGAAATAGATATTCAGTTTCTTATATTTATTCAATTATCATCAATTTTGGTTACACAAAAGGTTTTTAATTTATTTTTTAGTCTTTATATAATTTCAGTCAATATACAGTAATGTTTAAGTAAACAATAAAAAATTTTCGCTGTGATTTCTGACAAAATCTTGTTTGCTTTTTTTTTAATCTTTGAGCCCTGCTCTTGATTTATGACACAAAATTCAATAAATAAATAAGACTGACTTGTAACATTTAGGATCACATGTAGTTTGACAACATTTACTAACAACAGCATGGGTCACATAGATTTATGCTTTATTATTGTTTAATCAAGCTCACCCACTTTACGTTAAGATTTTCAAAGTATGGCATTGAAAGCAAAATTTCGTTTCTCTTTTTTGAGTTTTCAACATTGTGTTGTATACAATCTATAAGTCTTTATGATCAGTTAGATTGTTACATTTAGCCCATTACCATACAATAACATCTTTGGGCGCGCCTGTAAAAAATGCCATTTCTCTTTTTTTCATGATGTTTGTACAGTATTCAGTCATTATTTTTCAAATTATGCACTTTAAAAATGTCCTCTGCAACTTCTTTCAATTTTGACCATTCCAAAATTTTGTTGTTTTAGAACAGGTTAAAATTCCCTTCAAATTCTTTCTAGCTAGATCAGATCCATAAGGAAAATTAGGTTTAGTAAATTAGAGGTTAGAAAATGTTGACAGAAAGGAGAAAATGCAGGTCAGCAGCATTTTCTTCTATTCACTTAATTTGATTATTTGATTTCTGAGGCAATGGCCTTCAAAACCCAAGATTGTTTAGAAAAATTTTAGCCCATATGAGCCTGTATGTTATATTTTTAACAACTTTACATGTGAATGAATGGCACATGTCATGTAGTCTTGAAACCTTCCCTCGCCCGTGCATTTAGAACATACATTGAACGTCTAAAGAAGCTATGAATTTGTATCTGTAGATTAGAGCACATAGTGAAGCTAATTGATCAATTTTGTCTGTCAAACAAGTAATCAGTCGACCAATGAAATCATACATTCGGACTGGAAGTAAACTTAGAACTATGACATGGCCACCATTTATGTGAAGCATTTTTGTTGGTTTTTTAACTTAAACGTCCTAACTAAAGCTTATTCAAGTGGTAGTTACAATGTTAAGTTGGCCAACAAACTATTCAACTTTACATGCTACTGGCCATAAATTTTGCAAAATAATGATGTGGAACTTCTATTGGAGTCGATGTGCCAGTGATCAGTCAATTAGGTCTCTTCACTTGGTCCACATGAAACATTGTTAACCCATTCCAACACAGCAAAATTTTAAACTGGTCCAAATAGAGAGAAGCTGCAGACGACAATTTCAAGTTGATGGAATTTTGAATTTTTTTCGTCTTTTTGGATAGAAAACATTGTGGATAATGAAGAAATTGCTTGATACAAGCAATTTCTTCATTTTCCACAATGTTTTCCAAAGCTTTTTTCTCGAGGGGCGTAAAAAGGAGGGATTGAGTTGGAATGAGTTAAACATGTCATGCACAGGATCCTTTATACACAAAGCCATGTTAATGTTTATATTAATATACAAATATTAATAGATGTGTTATCTTTTTTTTTAACAAAAAATGTTTCATACATTTGTAGAATAGACAAATGTAACTTTTGACAATGTTAATTTGAGACAGAATGATTGAATAATTTACCCACTACAAGAAAATTACTTATCCAAAAGAGCAAGGAAAACTTAAGAAAACAATAACAAACATTTGGATATTTACTGGGTTATAATAAGTTTAATTTGATATCTATATCACAAAAAACAAACATTTTGTTCTACACATTGACTTTCGCTCTCACATTCAAAATCACGTACACATTCCTATCTTAATTTCTACATTATTTATTATTCAAGGGCATGATAAAAAAGCCTGGACCTAAGAAATTATTGTGATATGGTAGATTGAACAATATTTTCCCCAAAATGCTGGGAGTGGGATGATAAGCATTTTATCATTAAGAATTGTATTATGCCTTGAATTATATTAAGCCTTGGAAATAAATCAATCCCTATTCCTGCTGTATGGCTTAACCCAAAATCAAGCAGTCTGACTTTTTACACCCTCATAGAATCATATGTAGTCGAACATTGTGAAAATAAAAAAGAGAATTTGCTTGTTTCAAGTGTTTCAACTAATTTCTCTTTTTCTCACAATGCTGTCTTTATTTTTTGACACTATATTTGAATGCACTTCGAGTTGTCGTCTCCACATTTTTTCCCAATATGGTCTCAAATTTTGTCATCTGCTATACAGATAAAAAGAATGTTCTTGAATTACAATAATGTACATGTTCACAGTCATGCAAAAAAGGTCTTCTTGGAGAGCCAGAAGGAATTACAACCTGAGTCTGATCAGAAGATTTACTTATTGCATATATACCGTAATCAAATAGTAAACTTAAAAGCAATTATGAATCTGGCAGAAGCTTGTGGTACATGTATTATATGGTCCCTTCTACAAGGTTAAATATTATTTTGTGTTCGAAATGTCTTTTTTCTCCATCTCAAAAGCCCAAGGCAAAAAATAAATTCAGATTCCATACATTCAGACACATTCATCTAAAAAAAATAAAGTACTTAAAGATGCAACAATGAATTTTAATGATGACAACATTATAAGGACTTTAACAATGCATTTACGTTTTTTGCCTCCCAATACAGAATTCAAATCAATGCAATACTTTGTTTGAATAGCATTATTTCTGTTTTAAATTTATAGTAATTTTCTTTCTTAGCATCTTATATTAATTGATATATTACTGAAAAAGATATTCAATAGAAAATTTATGAGATTGTTAAAAAATCTACCCATGCACAGACTTCAATCGAGTCAACAAATAAGTCAACGCCTTTTTTAAAAAGGGTGCAGCATATCTACAATATATATACTACAAATTCATTGTGTCATTATGATGTTTTATTGACATATTTACATTTGGAATGGTTAAAAAATCAGTTATGTATTCATTTTGCTGTAACAGGTATTTCATCCAAATTGATCAACAAAGAAACAACCTTTCTAAATACAAAATTGGATTTGCTGAAAAACAGTAAGATTCCTTTCTATAAAATGCCCCTTCTTTTTAATGTAGTTAGTTTTGTGTTCAAGTCATGAAATATTCTTCTCTTGAGTGAATGAGAAAAAACAATGGACACGAATTTTGATATTGAAATTTTCTACAAAGCAGTGTGTTCCTTATTAGAAGTGTAACTTGTCGTAAGAAGTCTATTTCAATTTTTTCACAGAATAATAAAATGAAGTCCAAATAGTCTATTCTAATCTAAATATCTTATCATTTCTTTGTTTAATTCACTTGATTTCACTTTATCTTGGAACATCTTGTTTAGTCTTTTGACGGTGCTTATAATAGCACCTGAAAGATCTTTTATGCTTTACTCTTGGTTGCTAAAATTAGAGCAACAATAAGTCCGTATAGACCCAATACTTCAGCAAAAATAAGGATTAAAATCATTCCGACAAAGAGTCTAGGTTGTTGCGCTGTCCCTCGTACTCCTGCATCACCCACTACACCAATGGCAAATCCTGCTGCCAGACCACTGAGCCCTACACTCAACCCTGCACCGAGGTGACAAAAACTCCTGTGAAATAGAAGACAGGATTTTAATTGATTGCATGAGGAAAAACTTTTAATCCATTACCATCCTGCAAAATTCAAGAAGTTTCAAGACGAGGATTCATAGTGCAGTTGAACTGAAAACTAAAAGTCACATTGCTTGTGACATGCAATTTCTCCTTTTTCCATAAAGTTTTCCAGAAAGCTGGATTGTGTGGTAATGGTGTAAGAAGCAGGGATCGAGTTTAACATGTAAAGGGCTGAAATCCTAGATAATTAGATGTCCTTTTGACCTTTGAAATTTCTTTCAAGGGAGTAATTTCTAAGAGTAAAACACGCCATGTTGTTCCATCAAGTTTTCAGTGATGCATGAAATGTACCACAAGCAATTATATCAATTTAACCCATTCCTGTTTTGTAAAACTTTAGACCTGTCCGAATTCAAAGGTTTTCAGACGAAAATTAAAAGTGGATTTAATTTGAAAAATAACAATTTAGAAAGGTAGAAAATATTGTGGGAAAGAAGAAATTGCTTTTCACAAGCAATTTCTTTCTTTTTCTACAATGTTTTCTCATTTATAAAATCACTGGGATGTAAAAACCTGAAAGGGTTAAGTTAACCTAAGATAACTTTATAAAGGGATTAATAAAAGTAAATCAGCGTATACAAGAATAGTTCTGTTGGAATTTTAACTTTCGAATTTACAACCATTTGATCTTTTTGTTGCTTTGACCTCTTCTAAATCATTTTTGTCTTCATTTTAAAAGGATAACACAAGCCTTGTACTATTACAAACCCAAACTTACTTAAACAGATCATATTCTGAATCTATACTGTTTGCAATAAGAGCAGCCACGACAAGTCCGTAGATGGCCAGGATACCAGCCATGACAACTGGAATAATGGACTTCATGATCAGTTCAGGTCGCATCACCGACATGGCAGCAATTCCAGTACCAGACTTGGCTGTTCCATATGCAGCTCCAAGTGCTGAAAAGAGAAAACTCTGATATGAGAATGGATTGTCAATAAGGAAAGATATGCTGCATTGACGATCGGACACTTTGTTCGGGATTGAACTAGCACTCACTACTAGGATCCCTAGATTTAAATGTATCAACTAATGCGTCGAATTTGCCGAGATGTTTAAGTGAAGTTAATCTGTCTTTAAAGTTTAACATACTACCAGACAACAAGATTCAAAGAAGTGCAGAAGACATTTTAAGTAAATAAATTTAAAAAAAAAAATATTTGTCTTTTGGAGAAGAAAACATAGTAGAGAGTGGATCCAAGAAGTTTCTACATTTTCCGCTTGTCACAAGCTAGTCTTATTTTCTCACAATATTTTCTATTTATTTGACTCTTAAAATTTTCTTATTCTAGCACATTTTGACAAAATTCAGATCAAATTCAGATCAGTCTAAATTTTTGTTGTCTGGTGATAAGTCTAAGTCAACTGACTCAACGTTTTTACTTATTTTATTCATTTAACAACAAAGAGTATCATGTGGGGGTATAAAAAGTTTACACAACCATTCCTCTATCATTGCAAGTTTCAACCAATACATTTTAAGCTACCCCAAGCTGATTTGATGCATCAGTTCTTGGCAATTTTTTCATAGTAAATATTATTAACATGTTCCCACACAATCCTGCCTTTTTTAAGCTCGTCAAGAAAAGACTTTGAGGAAAACAAGGTTGAAAATGAAGAAATTGCTTGTCACATTTGTGACTTTAAGTAAAACAAGGTTGAAAATGAAAAAATTGCTTGTCACAAGCAGTTTTTTTATTTTCAACCTTGCTTTTTACCCCTAGAGACAGAGATACTCAAAATTCTCTCAAATGGAAATTGTCGTCTGCAACTTCTTTGAATTTGGACCTGTCTAAAATTTTCTAATGTTGAAATGGGTAACCAGTTAACATTACTTCTTCCTGTTAGCACCATTTAACAATTTTATTGATTTGTAATAGGTCCATCTTCCAATATCTGTGTGCAGAAATCTAGCAACCATTATCATTCAATATTGAAGCATCTTGTCAATAATTGATTTGTAATCTAACAGTAACACTTGACATGCAGAACTAATCCAGATTTTTAAATAATGTTCAAGGGTAACTAGCTAAGGCAAAATGTAGCCTTTCAAATGAACGATATTATATCTTGGCTTTAGCCGGTTCCCACACAGTTGTGCTTTTTTGTATCTCCTCGAGAAAAAACAATCAAGAAAACATTGTGTTAAATGAAGAAATTGCTTGCAACAAACAATTACTTCATTATCCAATGTTATCTACCAAGAAAGATGAAAAAATATAATCAATTACCAGACAACTAAATTTTAGAATTGTTTGAACTCAAAGAATTTGCACATGACATTTCAAATGGCACTAAAATTGGAAAATTTGTGCCAAATTGGTAGGAAATATTGTGAGAAAAGGAGATATTGCATGTAACAAGCAATTTCTCCTGTTCCCACAATCTTTTCCATGATTGTAGTTCTTCCAAGCGTCACAAAGCGTCATTGTGTGGTAATGGGTTAAGAGTTCAACATGTGTTCAGTAAACTTTGGATATGGTTATAGCAGGAAGATCATTCAAAAAGTGCATGAATGTTTCTCAGAATATTTGTGTTATATATCTCAATAATGTTAAATAATGGCTGCTCTTTTGCTCAGCATTTGTATATAAAAGTTATGCTACATGATCAAGATTTTTCAGTGACAGAGTGACCAAAAAGAATTGGTAATAGCTTAAAGCCCCTAATGACTTATAATTACTCTAAATCTACTCTCTTCTGTTGCAAGTGTTTGCATCATAACTATGGAAACATTTCAATGTAAAGGGTGCTAGTAGGCAGAAATCTTGTAGGAAGGCTCAATGACTGGTGTTTAGTATAGTAAATCAATAATCCGTTCTGAATTCACACACACTGGCTAACCATTCTTAGAGAATCGTATTGATTGGATCCATCTATACCTTACTCTTTCTGGAGAGTGCCCCTGTAATTTTTTTAGTTCTATATATAGTCGGAAATCCGTGACCTTGAATATGTAAAGGATTATGAGTACCAATGCAAGAAGGAAAACAAATCCTTTTTCAAAGATCTTTTACCAATATTTGGTAATTATTCCATTCCCAATTAGTATGAGTTCTTGACACCCCTAAGAAAAAAGGCTTTGAAAAACATAGTGGAAAAAGAAGAAATTGCTTCTTCATTATCAACAATGTTTCTACCACAAAAGACAAAGATTTTCAAAAAACTGTCATCTGCAACTTCTCTGAATACAAGACCAGTCTAAAATTTCATAATCTGGCAAACTAGTTCCATCATTCTAAACAAAATCCTTTTATCAGAACAGGGCTGAAAGCAAATGAAGGCCAGATTGTGGGTCATCTTTTCTTTTGAAAAATGGAATTATTTATAATTCCTATTTACAATATCATGTACATGTCTGTATCTTTCAAAGAGGTTTCAAAAAGGTGAATCAACTTAAAAAAGACAGTTTGTTGACACTTCAACCCTGTTCATGCTAAATTAAATCCCTTTTTCAAACCAACATGAAAATCAGAGGGCTGAAAGCACTGAATGTAAATTTCTAGTTCTATATCTACATGTATTTTGAAATTAAGTTTCATGAACAACCCTTACTTAACCCATCACTAGACAGCAAAATTTAGACTGGTCCAAATTGCAAGGAGTTGCAGACAACAATTTAGAGCTTATGGAATTTTGGATTTCTTTTGTTTTTGGGGTAGAAAACATTGTGGATAATGAAGAAATTGCTTGTCACAAGCAATTTCTCAATTTCCACAATGTTTCCAAAGCTTTTTTTCTTAGAGGCGTCTAATTTGTTTTTTTTTTAATGGGGTTTTATGCTGCTTTCAAAAATCTTTCAGTTATATCGCGGCTGAAGCACCTAACAATGGAATCCTGGTATTTCTCACACCAGTACTACCATAACATCCTTTCCTAGCTTCCAGCTGCTATCCCACATAGGTCTACCATTATCAACCCATTGGTGAGAGACAAATAGTCGGAATGGATGAGTGCCGCCGTCCAGGATCGAACCCGGGACCTCTAGGAGGCGTCTTAAAGCGTCACTGAGTGGGAATGGGTTAAAAGGCACAAGCAGGTGGTGTAGTCCAACTTATGTGCATGCTTTAACGCTTAACTTTGTTTATACCTCCTGCAAAAGCAGGAATTTTCCGGGTTCAGCATGACAAGAGTTAAACACTTTAAAATTCATACTTATGATTTTCACCATTAACTCCAAGAATTTCTTGATCGAGTCAATAACCCCCAAATTTTTAGGCCAACACCAGCCCATGGCCCTTAATGTTACCTTTCTTTCACTCATGGAATAATCAACTATATCCTTTATTCAAAACTTGGTTTATCATATTTACTGAAAAAGTGTTTGAGACAAAAATGCTAACTAAAGCTGTTCAAGTTCTATCCGGTGTCAAAAATTACCTCCCTTTAATTTTGCCATTTGTTTGACATGGTTATCTCTCCTGGTTAGATATCAAAACTAGTACACTTCAACTGATAATGAGAATTATTTACAGTTACTTCTCCTTTCATTATCACGTCATCATTCATATGATGATCTCTGAATGAAGGACTTAACCAATTACCAGACGGTAAACTTTCAGACTGGTCCAAATTTAAAGGAGTAGCAGAGGACAATTTAAAGTTTACGAAATTTTAGATATTTCACATTTCTGGATAGAAAACTTTGTGTAAAATGAAGAAATTGCTTGTTACAAGCAATTTCTTCATTTACACAATTTTTTCCCAATTGTTTCTCTCGAGGGGAGTCCAAAAGCGTTACTGTGTGAGAATGGGTTCAACCCATCAAATTGGATAAAAATTTACAACATAGTAAATAAACCTAAATTGTTTACATCTTGTTGGTAATGGGTAAATGATTCAGTTAGACCTAACCATGTTACATGATCTAAATGACAAGAGAACTATGATCAATGATGGTCTTAAATCTCTCATCTGAGTCTCAGCTAACAGAAGCACTTTTTGATGAAAGAAAAAGTGACCAATAATAGAGTAAAAATGAAATTGTCCACAAAAAAGTGAGATAAATTTTGAGGAATAATTGTTAATGAAGAAAATGCTAGAACCAAGTGTTATGATTTCCAGTATATAGCAAGTTATCTTTCAGATCTTTTTTGTATAATTCAATGATTTGCACTGGTATTAGATTGTCCCTAGACAAGTGGCCCTAAAAAATGTTCTTGTCTTTAAGTAAAGAAAAGCTCATGTTTGACAAGTTGGCAGGGGAATTTCACACCCTTCTCTAGGCCTAAAAGTTTGACAAAAGATTTTTAAAAAAAAGGTGGCCTTTCTATTACCATGCCCACAAGTTTAACCCATCCCCCACACAAGCCCTCCTTTTTATGCCCCTCAAGAAAAATTTGGAAAACATTGCCCACAATGTTTTCCGTCCAAAAGTACAAAGAACTTAATATTGTCATCTGCAGTTTCTTTCAATTAAGACCAGTCTAAAATTTTGTTGTGTGTGAATGGGTTAAATGGAATTCATTTTTGACAAAAGTGCAAACTTTGCCCATTGAAGATTTCTGCAAAGATCCAACTTGATCTGCCTACTTGATTTAGAAGAGAATGCCATATGGAAACTGTGGACAGGTAGATTGAAGGACAGATGGACAGGGAACTAAAAACATGGTCCAATGAGCTTAAACACAAATATTGTAGAAGGCAGCTTTATAGAATGACCAATATGTTGATGCAGTATACATGGCTCTGTTAAGCAGCTCCTTGCTTAAACTAGTCCTGCTTGTAATTCATAACTGTCTTAACCTGCTTCTAACTTACACATGATTTATCAAATCCTCCCTCACTGTCAATTCTTTTTTCACCCACTGACTTTTCTATCGCTTAACCATTTCCTGGTCAAACCTGAGATTTTTCATAGCTGTTATTTTACATTTGAGAAAACATTGTAGAAAAATGAAATTGCTTGTAAAAAGCAATTTCTTCTTTTCCCAAAGTATTTTCTACCACATAGGATTGTTTAATTTCAAATTGCTTTCAAATTTCATTGCCGTCTGCAAACTCTTTCAATGGTGTTGGGTCAAAAAGGCCCAGGGTCCGAAAGGCCCGGTCAAAAAAGGCCCACTTTTAAAACTGACCAGAAAGGCCCAGTCCAAATAGGCCCAGACCAGAAAGGCCCGCTATTAAATTTGACCATAAAGGCTCAGTCACCTATCTCAAACATTTGACATTATTTTGACTATGACAATATGTATTTCTTTTGTTTAATTTTTAAACTGACTAAAAATTTATCAGCGTAGGATAAAACACTTTTCAGTATCAATTAGAGAATGACACTTTTATGTTTATTACCTGTATTGAAAGGTATTAGCATAAAGAACCAAGTATAATAAGTATATCGATAAAGTATGGTTGCTTCTGAAAAGCAGTTTTTTCTATTTCCAAAATGATTTTCTGTCATTATAGCAGTGTTTCTGGAAACAACCAAGGTTTTATTAAAAATTGCTAATTCTTTTCTATGCTGTACAGTATATATCACTGTTGTCTAAGAAGGATTATTTGAGCAAGTCCATAAAATATCATCCTCACAAGTGGTAGGATAAGATGATAAAATAATAATACTTCTTAATACATGTATTCTTTTAACAGTCAAGTTAAATACATGTATAATCACATTGACTTGCTATTCTCTTACAAGTATATGTGGGCCTTTTTGGACCAGGCCATTCTGGTTCAACACCAACTTCAACAAGCATCTAAACATGAATTCTAGTATTTCTCACCAGTGCTGGTGTAATATCCTTTCTGAGCCTCCAGCTGGTCATCCCACACAGGTTAATGATCATCCACCCATTGATAAGAGACAAATAGAAAGATTGATTGATTGAGGTTTAATGCCGCTTTTAACAGTATTTCAGTCAAAGAGCGGGGGCTGGAGCACCTAACAATGGTTTCATGGTATTTCTCACACCAGTACTACCACTACATCCTTTCCTAGCCGCAAGCTACTATCCCACTTTCGTTCATGATTATCCACCCATTGGTGAGAGACAAATGTCGGAAAGAATATGTGCCGCCGTCGGGATCGAACCCATGACACCCCATGATTGAAGATTAGGGATCGAACCCATGACACCCCAAGATTGAAGATTAGGAGTCTGGTGCGCTACCGACTGCGCTAAATGAAAGACCAAATCATGACTTGTTGCATCACTAACATCATGGCTAGTTCCCAAATAAATGGTACATTATTCACACTTGTACTCTGTAATTATTTCCATTGAGGCTAAACTGGGTAGGAATTTCAACTATGAGAAATATTATCATATCTTGCAATATTATTTTTCAATCAAGATTGATAAAAAGGTCACAGATGCAAAGTATTAAGGAATGATCATATTCATAAGTACCAACTTAGCCATACTTTTACAAAAAATGAGCTTATTCTTATGATGGTTCATATATATGACGGAAGTCACAGTTTTGTAAGAATCATGTGATGGATGAAACTTTTTGAATCCAACCTCTGAGGAACTAACGTTACAAAAAAGTGGACTCGTTCATACAGATACTACATAAATGATGATGAAATGTGTTCAAAAACAGCATTTTAAACGCACAATAATTGGAAATAATCAATTTTAATCGATACATTATAACTTCCGGTTGTCACAAGACACTCAATACACAATCCTTTTACCGACTTACCACTGAAGGCAACTGCTGCGGTTGCTCCCATTGAACCAAAAAACACAACATATGGTGGTCTTTCCGGATCGTCATTCATTTTGTTGATTTAGTTTTAGAAATCAAGAGTTAAATCAAAGAAGTAGATTAAATATGCCGGTAAACTCCTACTGCAAAAATTATTCTGATCAGTTCATGTAATTTCACTGGTGACGTAAAAATCATGTGACCGGAATCACTTAATTTTTGTACGAAAACGCCAGTAGCTATCCGCATGACGTATCGATTTCACTCAAGTACACGAAGCTGGATTGGTCATTTTCATAAATATAGACGAATGGCTTGCTGTTTTACATAGAGTTGTCTTCGCATATGATTTCCGATTGAGGACTCAAACAGTTTTGTAAAATAATCAATATTCAACTTGGCCTGCTTAACATTTCCAGGAGCTTAAACATAATGCTATTTATACATTCAATTAAAATCCTCTAGCCTGAAAAGATTAAGAAAGAAAAGAAAACCTTTTCCTAACATCAAACCACACCTTAATTAAAAATGTAAAATGTCTTCCAGGTATAACGGACCATAGTATTGTCTCTATTTTGCAGATACAAAGCCACAGATGACAAAACAACAACCTAGACAGGTTCATCTGTACAAAAAGCTGACTGGGGTAGCTTTAAAATCTACATGGGGCAAGTTAAAAATGAAATTCTGAAAGATCATCACTCTAATTCTGTTGAAGAAATTTGGTTAAAATTTTCAGATGCAATCTCCACAGGTATCGAGAAATATGTTCCAACAAAACGACTTGGCCACAAGAGATCTCTTCCATGGATTACACAGCCTATAAAACGCCTTATCAGAAAAAGGGATCAACTCTATTTCAAATTGAAGAAAGAAGGAAACAACAAGATGAAGACTGCTCTCAAGGCTCTAAAAAGAAACATCAAAAATCAAATAAAAGTTTCCTATATTAATTATATTGAATATATTTTAGGCCCAGAAGGAACCACTGAAACAAAGAGAAAGCCACAAGATTTAACAATAAGAAACTTTTCAGTCTGATAAAGAATGCCAAGCAAGACGCAACCGGAATAGCCCCTCTTCTCGATAAAATTTCAGGTTCCATCAAATCGGACAACACAGAAAGGGCGAATATCCTAAATCTACAGTTCCAGTCAGTCTTCACTCAAATGACACCAATTTCTTTGGCTCAGTCCTGCCTTTCATCTATAAGACAAAATGTATTTTCTTTCTCTTTCAGCAAATACCCAGATATGCCAAACATTACTATTTGCACCAAAGTGAGTACAAAAACTTATTTCCAACCTGAAACCAGACAAAGCAGCAGGACCAGACAACATCAAACCTCTTGTACCAAAAAACTTATGTTATCAAATTTGCCCGATCTTACAAATTCTCTTTCAGAAATCCCTAGACACAGGCACTCTTCCCCAGGTTTGGACAAAAGCAAACGTGACTCCACTCTTCAAGAAAGGAAACAAAGAAGATCTTGCAAATTACAGACCTATATCTTTAACACGTATATTGTGTAAAGTTCTAGAACATATTGTAGCCTCAAATCAAACTGAACTTTTTGTCAAAAATAATATCCTTTATGGCTTGCAGCATGGTTTTAGGGAAAGGCGTTCATGCGAAACCCAGCTACTTCAACTGACCGACCATCTTGCTAGAAACCTGGCTGAAGGAAAACAAACTGATCTAGTTTTATTAGACTTCGGCAAGGCTTTTGACAAAGTTAGCCACTTAAAATTTTTGTATAAATTGCAGGAACATGGTGTTATCAATGCTACCCTTTTGTGGATTAAATCTTTTCTAATAGGCAGAACACAAAAAGTAGTCTTAGAAGGTAGATGCTCATCAGAAGTACCAGTCACGTCTGGAGTACCACAGGGATCTGTACTTGGCCCTCTTTTGTTTCTTTTGTATATAAATGACCTTCCAAATAACATCACATCCCAAGTTCGTTTGTTTGCAGAAGACACTGCCGTTTACTTAGCTATAAACAATAGACAAGACTGTTTGACCCTACAAGAAGATATAGACAAGGTAATGCAGTGGGAGAAAAAGTGGGAAGTGGAGTTTAACCCCAGCAAATGCATTGTCCTAAATTTTACTAAAAAGAAGAAAAAGATTTCCTTTGATTACAGGTTACATGGGCAAGTACTAGAGACTGTGGACAATGCCAAATACCTAGGAGTTACAATATCTGGAGATCTTTTCTGGAACAAACACATTGACAATATAACATCAAATGCTAATAAAACTTATGTTTTCTCAGCAGAAACATCCAGACCAAAAATAAGATCAGAGAAATAGCGTATAAAACTTTAGTGAGACCCCAGGTAGAATACGCATCAACAGTTTGGAGCCCCTACACAAAAATCTATATCAACAAAGTGGAAAAAAGACAACGTAGAACGGCAAGATGGGTTAAAAATAATTTCTCTTATTAAGACAGTGTTACCTGCATGCAGAAGGAGCTTGCTTGGGAAACTCTCCAATACAGACGAGACATCTCCAGAGTCACCATGTTTTTTTTTTTTTTAAATCGTTAATAATTTTTTGCAGTGCCAGTACCAGCTCATCTTGAAAGACCAGTGAGGACCACCCGACATATGCACACAGCATCTTTCAGACAGATCCACACAAATGCAGCCTAGTTTAAATATTCTTTTCCCTACACAGTGATACTATGGAACAGCCTTCCAGAAACAATTGTACAGCAACCTGATATTGCCGCGTTCAAAAAGAGTCTCGATTCTTTTCAGATAGTGAGCCGTCCCTGAATGACCAAAATATGTTTATCAGCTCTTTCAATCTAACACTCACAATACTTTTAAAATTTGCAACCTAACAAATGTCTAACAGTTTTTATTCCAGCACAGACGCGCACCTGCAAGTAATACCCGAAAGGGGAGTTGGGCAGTATATATAGATAGATAGAAACTATCTAGCTCGGGGGAGGGGGGGTTAGTCCTTTCTTACTGAACTTCTATCTTTCTGAATTAGTTCCTGTAAAAAAATATTTATGACATTTACAAAATTTCACTCAAATGAGAGATGAACTTTTTCGGCTCTAGTTTGAAATTGAAAAAGATTTATTTTTCTTAAATTAAAAGTCAAGGGTCTTCTTCAAAACTGTAAAACTAAAAAAAAAAAAAAAAAAAAAAAAAAAAAAAGACCTGCTGCTTGTAAGAGTAAGTTTGGTACTTTTAGATGAGTTTATAATATTTTTCAACATTGTTCTCTTGTAGACATTGTGACGTCTTTACTCAAGATCGGTTCAAGGTTAAAGCACAACTTGCTCGGGAGAAAACACCAAAAAGGAATTTTCCTCCTCTGATAAAATATATAGTCCCAGCTTGTTTTATTCTAGCTACGTTTGCAATAAAAAGACAAACTATATACATGATTATATAGCTGTTTTTAAGCGTGCTTATTTGACTAGCATAAACTTGTTCCATTTACAGAAGAAGATTGGATATAATAGTCCGGAGTAAAAGAACTTGCTGAAGTCTAACAAATAACTCCCTTGGTGTCAAGTAAAAAAGGCCCAGTGTCAGAAAGGCCCGATCCTTAAAAGCCTTGACCAGAAAGGCCCACTATCAAAACTGACCAAAAAAGGCCCGGTTCAAATAAGGTACAGATTAGAAAGGCCACCTAATCAATCTTGACACTTGACATTGGTTTGACATTTGTGATAATTTGTATTTCTTGTGTTTTAACTCTAAGCTTATTCAAAATTGATCAGTATAGATTCAAACAAAAACGATAAGAGAATGACAATTTTATTCTATTTTATTTTTATCCGTTTATTATGTGTATTTAATGGTTTAGGTGGAATAACTAAGTATAATATTTGAAAAGTATCAGAGACATTTGTAATGTATCTTAAAGTATGGCTGCTTCTGAAAAGTACTTTCTCCATTTCCCTAAACGGTTTCTGTCATTATAGCAATGTTTTGGGAAAGCAAGATGTTAATAAAATTCTATGTTGTACAGTATTTATAATCATTATTAAGGGATTGTTTAAGCAAGTACATAATATATATTCACATCTTTATATAATTATGCATAAACTTGCATAAAATGTGGTCCTTTTTGGACTGGGTCTTTCTTGTCAGCTTTGAATGTAGGCATTTCTGCACTGGGCCTTTTTGAACCGGGCCTTTTTGACACTGAGCCTTTTTGTCACTTGGTCTTTTTGGCCCTAATTCTAATAGATGAAACGTGATCCTTTTCATCAAAACAATATTCAATACGACCAATTATTACCAAAACATATTGCAATCCTTTCTAAATATCACTAAGAAGTAAAAAAAAATGTACGAAGTTTACATCATATATTTTACGAGGGGTTCGAGATAACTTTAACTTGAGAACGAGATGACCAAGGTACGATTCGACTTTGGTAAGAGTTGACATGTTACCCTCTATTGGTATCACTATTCTGATCAGAACTACATTCTTTCTAATTTAAGAAAAAAACACTAAATAAAACTTTTTGTTACCCTTATCTATGCAACTTTTGTATACATCTAATTCTATACTTTATATCAATCCAATGTGTTGCAAGCTTGCTGTTACACCTTTTCACTTGTTCCAATTTATTTGATCTTTTAGATAGGAACAGCGTGACCCCCTACCCCCATTACAGTAAATTTTACATAGACTGCCTGAACAAAATTGCACAGAACTAATTGAGTATTTTGAGTTGTATTCATTGTCTCATTGAGTTGTTGTGAAACGAAACCGCCCAAGTGAAATTAAATTATGTGCGGGTTCGGAGAGAATTTAGATTTAAGACAATTTGAACATTTCATTAAATAGAGGGTTTGTAATTTTCAAGAATAACAATTCTAGATCTGATCTGAGCAAAGTACATATATGTGTGCGTGTGTCTGTATCTAAGTATATAAATCTAAATATTAAGAAAATGCGATTACTTTGATAAAGATGATTGTAAGTAGTTTTTTTCTATATTTTTATCACACTGTTTCATGACAAACTTCTAAAATCTTCAATAGATTGTAGGAATCGATATACATCTACTGTTTCTTATTTGTTTTATTGGTTATTTTGTCATATTTTTTTTATTTACTGTAATATGTATGTATCTCCAGGTGACTGGTCAACTCGGCCAATCTACATCTCGGCCCACCGGCAACTCGGCCCCAATATGGTATATAGCGATGTGTGACATTGCATTAAAGAAATATCTCTTTTTTTTGGGGGGGGGGACTATTGTTTCATCAGATTCTTTTTGTGTGTGTGTGTGTGTGTGTTGTTGTTGTTGTTAATACTTCCGAATAATATCAAAATATTCTACTCAATAAGACCATATTCAACAGTCTTCTCTCCGGCAATCTAAAAAGACTAAGGAATTAATGTTTGGTATATAGCATAACCAGATCGTTCTCTACCATGTTTGCTAAAATCATAGCCCTGGGATAAAACATGGCCCTGGTCCATATTTATTAAAAAGTTGTCAATAATGGCATATGAAATGACTGTCAATTTGATAAAGTGGTTGTAGATTAAACATTACTTTGCGCAACAACAACCATTTTAATTGGCCTGATTCCAAAAAAAAGTTACAATATAATATTATCTATCTCTATAAATATACTGCCTTTCGGGTATTACTGGCGTATGTGCTCGAATAAGAACTGTTAGTCATTGGTAAGGGCGTCAAATTTTAAAAGTATTGTGTATGTAAGATTAAAAGAGCTGATAAAACATATTTTGGTCATTCAGGGACGGCTCACTATCTGAAAAGAATCGAGACTTTTTTTGAACGCTGCAATATCAGGTTGCTGTACAATTGTTTCTGGTAGGCTGTTCCATAGTATCACTGTGTAAGGAAAAGAATATCTAAACTAGGCTGCATTTGTGTGGATCTTTCTGGAAGATAATGTGTGCATATGTCGGGTGGTCCTCACTTGTCTTTCGAGATAAGCTGGTACTGGCACTGCAACAAAATTATTAACGATTTTATAAAACATGGTGACTCTGGAAATGGGAAATGTGTTGTCTGTATTGAAGAGTTTCCCAGCCAAGCTCCTTCTGCATGCAGGTAACACTAATAAGAGAAATTATTTCAACAACAACAACAAAAAAAATGAATTAATAATAAAAACAAGTTACGTGATATTTATTTTACAAAAGTTTCACATACATTATGCAATATACTTGCATTACTTGATACTATTTGGGTTGAGTTAACCGAGCCGAGATATTCCATGGGCCGAGTACAGTATCTCCATGACTTTTGTTATCCTTGTTTGTGAAAAATGCGTGAATTAAGGACAATGATTTATTCTTATTATTCATTGTTACCGTTTTAAGCTGTTTTGCAGTATTAAAACATTGCGTTTCCTGAAATTTTAAGTCTTTTGATCCCTCTTGCCCTCGTATATCGCCTGTCTTGTAGTAGGGGGGGGGGGTAAATTGTTGATGTCTGATCCAGCCGCTGACATCCGTTGTAAACAAAATGTCCTACACGTGAAGTTTGGGAGACGATTATTGCTTGAAAATGAAGTTTTCTTATCGGGTACTTAATTAAAATGGCTAATACACTGTTATATGTTTATTATACAAAACGATTTACACAGAAGCTGGCTCAACGGGTAGATAACTGATGATTTATGAATAATTCGGCCTTTCGTTATCAGAAAGTTTGGCTCCAAAACTACAAACCACTACAGCCCTCGTGTCTGATAATCTTGTCCGTCGTCTGAACTATGTGCACATGTTTCGCAGGGCTACTGCAAGCCATTGAAAGTGATTTTTTACTTGGCGTTAATTTGCAAAATGAAATATTTGGCGAGTAGCATGCAACAAAATATATTGCCAAAACCCAGTGAACGTGCCTACCTATTTTATTGTGCGTGAGCCTCAGTGAGCCTTGGTGGCCTAATTTTTTTCATAGGATGTTTACTTTCAGCCACCCCTTTGTGGTGCTGTGAGAACCACCTATGCCATATAGCACATTTAACTAAAACCCAACGAGATACAAAATTGGCCTCTAGAGAAAACATTTCTTAAAATTTGGAGCTATGATATAGATTAAGCTTAAAACTCCAAAACTCTGACTGGACTTTACATCAAATAAATAGAAGAAAGTAGTTGTTTTAAGCAGAGATAGATGACAAAAATTGAAATGAACAATTTAGCTTCCTTTTTGTTGTCATGGACACTCTTTTTGTATGATGCACGATAACTGCAGTAGCAATCCAAAATTTCTCGAGGGCCAACAAGGCAGCTTTTAAGATGATTTTCTTGTAGAAATTAAGAATAGAACTGGATAGAATTTTATTGAAAGATACATCAAATGTCCATCAGATATATAAAACCCATTTTGTCAAATTAAAAAACAATGTTTGGGTTGTACTGAACTTCCTTACATGCACAATAATTGAAGTGAAGAGGATACAATGTTTGTTTGGCAACCTAACCATCGTAACTACAGCTTGAATAACCAACAAAATATGACTCACATAAATGGCGTCCAGTGTCAGAGTTCAAATTCAGCTTCCAATAAAAATGAAGATATGAATTTATATTGCAAATTCATTCAATCTATGTACTTATCTAAAAAAATTGAGATATTGCAATAGGTTAAACTTATTTCAAACCTAGCATATGCAAAATGTCAGCAAGGGATTATTGTGCAACATGGTTCTTTTCAGTTTTCCAATCTCCTTGGATCTGTGTACAGGAAAGGGAACCTGTTGTTCACCCCAGATGGAAACAGTGTGTTGAGTCCTGTAGGTAACAGGGTCACAGTGTTTGATCTAAAAAAGTAAGTTCTGTGAATGGGATTGTATTGGGTATAGAGCTGATTAGATTTTTTCCCCACACATTTTGAAACCAATCTCTTTTACTCTAATATTGGATGCGTATGTAAATTGAGACATGAACAAGCTTCAGTTGCTGTTTGTATAAAATTGAAATGGCTCAACACACTTTAACAAAATTAATTTATCACACTCAAGCGCATAAAACTGGGCTTAAACTTTTTATAAAAAAGTCCATCTTTAATACATATTTATGACAAGGTTTTGCGCACAAATGCTACCCGGAAAATAGTGCAACACATAAGTGACCCTCTCGAGTTTGTCTCGTCAGTCTCTTTGATGTACATCAGGACTGTGCTCTCCCATAGGGTACAATTGACTGACCCGACATTTTTGTGATGTCAACTGTGTTTTTCCATGATTAGAGGCTTGTGTTGAGAGAAACTGTTTTAAATTGACAGAACTTTGGATAACTAGTTTAAGACAAAAGATCTTACTACTGCAGTTAAATTGGCTTTACGGTGGGGATGTTGGGGGGGGGGGCATATGTCCCGTAGATATTCTGTAAATCCCGGAATTTCGTGGACGGCAGTACATTGTGGGAATTTTAAAAAAAATGACAGTAGGATCTGTCAGTTGTTTTCATCTATCTTCCACTAGTTGAAGATTATAATTATCATTTGGAAAATTTGAAAAAGAAGGTGACCAATAAATGACTGATGAACCCTTATAAGAGAGGGAAAAGTGAAAAAAAAATAGGCGGGAGAGAGGATGATCGTTTTTGCCGGTGGAAGGGGGGGGATGATTTTTGCTGGGAGCGGGGGGGCATTGTTGTCATTGTCCTGGACTGATTTACATTTCAAATTTCTTGAGCCCTGTTTTAATGCTGTCGGAAAATATTCCAGATGCAGTGCTCATGACATACAGCTTGCCCTACGAATTATTGGTATAGAATTTAGGGGGGTCATTTACTGACACCAATTGATGCTGAATAAGTTGTTGGCCCTTAACCCATTACCAAATGACAAATATTTAGACTAGTCTTAATTGCAATATTTAGCAGATGTCAATTTCTAGTAAGTGATTTTTTAAAAATGTTTCTGCCCCTAAGGCTAGAAAACAATGGATAATGAGGAAAATGCTTGTTACTCTAACAGTTATGTCAATCATTTTTGTTTGTGTGGTGGTTATAAATTTCCTTCCATTTTATGTCTCCACATATGTTACAAAATAATTCCATTTATTACCTTAGTTGAACTGTCAAACTTGAGGTCATTTGGGTTACCAGCCATCAATCAATTGCATGCATGTGAATATTGTGATCAAAATTTGCACTAGTTTGACAGTCAAAAACTACCGGTAGTAAAATTTGTTTTGGCCTTGTAAAAAATTTGTAATAACTAGCCCAGCATCCTTGTAAAGTTCTCGCCTGATGATTTTATTATTTTATTATTCTCTGTTCATTTTGCATTTCACCAAACCATTTTATCCTCAAAGGTTATAACATAACTTTGTAAGGGCTTGTTAACTTTCATTTGGGCTTGTGACAATAGATTATTGGTTATTAATAGTTATTAGCCCGACTTGCTTTTATGTTTCAATCCGAATTTCTATGACTCTGAGTAAAGAATTGATTTGGACTTTTCTCTTATTTCAGCAACAAATCAGAGACTCTTCCAATAAATGCACGCTTGAACATAACTTGCCTTGCTCTTTCACCTGATGGCCATACGCTTATAGTTGTTGACGATGGTAAGTCTACATGTTCATTCTGTCAAACTCATGGGGTAAATAAAGGGCTTACTGCAAAATTATTGTAAGAGCCTATATATTGCTTAACCCATTCCAACACAGTGGAATTTAAGACCGGTCCAAATTGAAAGGAGCTGCAGACGACAATTTCAAGTTGATGGAATTTTGAATTTTTTCATCTTTTAGGATAGAAAACATTGTGGATAATTAAGAAATTGCTTGATCCAAGCAATTTCTTCATTTTCCACAATGTTTTCCAAAGCTTTTTTGTTGAGGGGCGTAAAAAGGAGGGATTGAGTGGGAATGGGTTAAGACATGAGAGAATAATTTTTGTTTTCATGGTGGTATGAAAAAAGAAACTGAAAAAATGTATTCATACGGTTTGATTAGATTTTTCATTTCATACCTCCATGAAACAAAATATATTCTCTTCATTCGTTTTAATTAATGGTATCAAGTGAAAAAAAGCAAAAACTATACAAATTTGATACATTTAAGTGGATCTATTATATGCACAAGCATGCAAAAAAGATTTTAGCGAATCAGAATGCTCATTTTTGATAGGCAAAGTTAACTATTAAAATATCATAGTACATGTATTTTTGTTTATCCTGGAAATAGGAAAGAGCTGTAAGTCTAATTTAAGATATCATACCTATCCTTCTTAATATCACCTGTTGATCTCTGTACTACTATTGACCTATTGTCACTCAATTCATCCTAAAAAACATTGTGGAAACAGAAGAAAATTCTGGTGACCTCCATATTCCTTTTTTCCCCACAATTTTTCTAATCCTTTATATAACAGTATTAACGAATTAGCCTCTTCTTTGTGTTGACTGCAACCTCTTAATGTGGGCAAGCTGAATTTTTTTTCACCTTAAGAGGATTAACAACTTTTTTTTTCAGATGGTGAAGCCTATTTATGCAGTTTACTCAGTAAGACAGTGTTACACACATACCATTTTCACAGACCCATACATGATGTGAAGTTTAGCCCAGATGGAAGGTACAAGTCTACAATATTATGATTTATTATATAAACCCATTACCAGATGACAAAATATAAGTTTGGTCCAAATTGAAAGAAGGTGCAGACTATAAATTTTAGTTGATGAAATTTTTGTCTTCTTGGGCTAGAAAACAAAGTAGATAATAAAAATTCTCTGAAGAAATTTGATAAAAGGTCATTAAAGGATCATTACTATGAAATCTGGTTTAATTTTATCTTCTGGTTTCTGAGAAGATTTTCAAAATTTTCACTGTCTACCATAATTGTAAGGAATTTAGCCACATCCATAAAAACCATGATTTTTAGGTCACCTGACCGAAGGTCATGGTGACCTATTGCGATAGTGTTTTGTCTGTCTTCGTGCGTTGTGCATTAACTTTTTACATTTTCGACTTCTTCTTAAGAACCCTTGGATGGATTTCAACCAAACTTGGAAGGAAGCATCCTTATGGGAAGGCGCTTCAGATTTGTACACATCATGTAGTTATTTCCCCATGGGCTCCATAAGGGGCCAAAAAGGGAACATCTTTAAAAATGTTCTTGTCGTGAACCGGCTGTCAGATTAGATTCACATTTTGTATTTAAAGTCTTTAGGGCAAGGACTATCAAGTTTGTACAAGAAAAAAAATCTGTCTAGAAATTGCCATGCTGGGGGGGGGGGGGGGCAAAGGTGTGTGTGTGTGTGGGGGGGTGTTACATAAGCTTACATAGTGACAACTTTGAAAATCTTTTTCTACCAAACCAAAAGATCTACAGCTCTGATATTTGGTATATGGCATCATCTAGTGGACCTCTATCAATATTGTATAAATTATAACCCCAGGGTCAAATTAGCCTGTTCCCGGACGTTACAAGTTTACCATAGGCTTATATAGTGAAAATTTCAAAAATCTTCTTCTCCCAAACTAGAGGGCCCAGAGCTTTTATATATGGTATGTAGCATCATCTTGTGAATTCCTTTCAAAATTGTATAAATCATGGCCCCAGAGACAGAATAAGCCCATTTCCGGACGTCACAAGTTTTACAAAGGACTTATATAGTGAAATTTTGAAACACTTCTTCTCCCAAACAGGAGGGCCTAGATCTTTGATATTTGGTATACAGCATCATCAGTATCATCTGGTGGACCTCTATCAAGATTGTAAAAATCATTGCCTCAGGATTAAAATCAACCCATTTCCGGATGTCATAAATTTAATATAGGCTTATATAGTGAAATTTGTAAAAATCTTCTTCTCCCAAATAGGAAGGCCTAGAACTTTGATATTTGGTATACAACATCCTCATGTGGACCTCTATCAAGATTGTACACATTATTGCCTCAGGATTAAAATGAGCCCATTTTCAGATGTCATAAATTTAACATAGCTTATATAATGAAAACTTTGAAAATCTTCTTCTCTCAAAAAGACAGGTCTAGAGCTTTGATATTTGGTATGTAGCATCATCTGGTGGATCTCTATCAATACTGAATGAATTATGGACCTAGGGTCATAATTAGCCCTTTCCCGGACATCATAAATTCTACATAGGCTTATATAGTGAAAATTTAAAACTCTTTTTCTCCAAAACAGGAGGTCCTAGAGCTTTAATATTTTGTATGTAGCATCACCTGGTGGACTTTCATCAAGAATGTATAAATTATGTCCCCAGGGCCAAAATTAGCCTGTTCAAAGTTGTCCCAAGTTTAACTGGGCTTGTTTAGTGAAAACTTTCTTCTTCCAAACTAAAAGGCTTAGAGCTTTGATATTTAGTATGTATCATAATCTGGTGCACTTTTGTTTTTGTGTTCTTTTGACTCAGGTGACCAATAAGGCCCTATGGGCCTTTTGTTATCCATATTCTTCTTCTTTTTAGCTCACCTGAGCACAAACTGCTCTGGGTGAGCTATTGTGATCGGTCATCATCTGGCGTCCGTCCATTCACAATTACAAAAAAAAATCTGCTCCTCCTAAACTCACGATGGAATTTCAACCAAACTTCACAGAAATGATCCTAAGGATATGCTCTTTCAAAATACTTCAAAGAAATGAAATCCATGAAGAACTCTGGTTGCCATGGCAACAGAGTGAAAAAGCTTTGATATTTGGTACAAATCATCATCTATTGACACTCTACCTAAATACTTCAAAGAATTACAGTATTCTGAAAATTAGCCCTTTTCTGTGCGATCTCTGATTTTACATAGAAATAAAGATAGAAAACTTAAAAAATCTTCTCTTCCCTAGCCGTAAGGTCTAGAGCTTTGATATTTGGTACAAATTATCATCTATTGACCCTCTACTAAAATACTTCAAAGAATTACCATATTCTGAAAATTTGCCCTTTTCTTTGTGATCCCTAATTTTACATAGAAATAAAGATAGAAAACTTAAAAAATCTTCTTTTCCCAAGCCATAAGGCCTAGAGCTTTGATATTTGGTACAAATCAACATCTTTTGACCCTCTACCAAAATACTGCAAAGAATTACTGTATTCTGAAAATTAGCCTTTTTCTGTGTGATCCGTGATTAAACATATAGATAAAGAAGGAAATTTTAGAATCTTCTTCTCCAAAACCATAAGCCTAGAGCTTTGATATTTGGTACAAATCAACATCTATTGACCCTGTACCAAAATACTTCAAAGAATTACTGTTTTCTGAAAATTAGCCCTTTTCTGTGTAATCCCTGATTTTACATAGAAATAAAGAAGGAAAACTTAATAAATCTTCTTCTCCCAAACAATAAGGCCTAGAGCTATGATATTTTGTATAAATCATCATCTATTGGCTCTCTACCAAAAAACTTCAAAGAATTACTGTATTCTGATAATTAGCCCTTTTATGTGAGATCCTTGATTTTACATATAAATGAAAAAGGAAAACTCTAAAAATCGTCCTCTCCCAAACGATATGGCCTAGAGCTTTGAAATTCGGTACAAATCATCATCTATTGACCCTCTACCAAAATACTTCAAAGAATTATGGTATACTGATAATTAGCCCTTTTCTTTGCCATCCCTGATTTTACATAGAAATAAAGAAGGAAATTTTAAAAATCTTATTCTCCCAAACCATAAAGCCAAGAGTTTTGATATTTGATGTGTAATAATACCTATTGACCCTTTACTAAAATACTTCATAGAATTGATGTATTCTGAAAATAAGACCTTTTCTTTGCAACCCCAGAAAGGAATAAAGAAGGATATCATAGAAAATGTTCTCCTTCTAAACCATTAGGCCTAGAGCTTTGATATTTGGTATGTATTAATGCCTATTGACCCTCTACTTTATTACTTCAAAGAATTACAGTACTCTTTAAATTAGCTCAACATGGTTGGGTTTTAACTAAATCTAGTATTAAAGGATAAAATCTTTAAAAAATCTTCTTCTCCAAAATGATTAGGTGTAGGGCTATGATATTTTGAATATTATATCATAAACCCTTGAGCAATCATACTCAGGGGAGCGATATGGGACCATCATGGTCCTCTACTTATTTTTTTCCACAGAATCTGATAAAGTGTCTCCTAAGGATCAATGCAGTAAAATTTGGTTTAAATTCATCCACTTATTCCTTAGAAGAAGATATCAAATATTCTTTTTGGAAACGGGAGGACAGATTTCAACCGAATTCCCCATGATTGATCTTTTTGGTGACCTCTTACCATAGTTCTTCAAAATAAAAGAAATGAATAAGTTGTAAAGTATTGGGCTACAGCAGAGCGATTCAAACCCTAAAGGCCCACTAGTCCCTAGAGCTTTAGATAAGAGGGAGTTGTTACAAGATTTGAAGAGAATGAGTATTTTTAGCTTATCTGAGCACAACATGCTTAAGGGGAACTTTTTCGATCATGATGTGGCAATTGTCTGTTGTGCATTGTGTACTAACATTGTAAGAATGTCCGTTATTAATTGCTCAGACGAGATTTTATAACAAGTCACTTTTCGGCAAATTTAGACTGTTTGGATTTTTTAATTCTGCAGTCATTGACTCAGGTGAGCACTTTGGGGCCAATGGCCCTCTTGTTTCATTCATTATGTTTTTATATTTTAGTAAGTTTGCAGTAACAAGAGAAAACAAAATCCAGCTATTCCATGCGCCAGGCAAGAAAAGAGAGTATAACCCTTTCGTTTTGTATAAAACTTTTTATGGGCCCTACGATGAGACAACATGTATTGACTGGACCACAGATTCAAAGTATGCTAACATTATCTTTTTTTGTCAATAATTGTTATTAAAAACTTTAAATCAATTATCACATGATCATGCAATATTTATGGACAGTTTTCAAATATGAATTTATATACATTTATTTGTAATTCACCGTAATAAGAAGTGAATTTTTTGCTTACTCATCAGAAGTTGTACATGAACAACCAATCTAGTTTAGTCAAGACAAACCTTAGGACTACTCTTAACCCAATCTCAAACAAAGACCCTTGTTGACTCCAGCCAAGAAATTTGGGTAATTATTGAGTAAAATGAAGAAATTGCTTGCAACAGGCAATTTCTTCATTTCATGATTTTTAGGTCACCTGACGGAATGGTCATGGTGACCTATTGCAATCATCTTTTGTCCGTCGTCGTGCGTTGTCCGTCGTGCGTCGTCCGTTAACTTTTAAACATTTTCATCTTCTTCTCAAGAACTACTGGGCGGATTTCAACCAAACTTGGTAGAAAGCATCATTGGGGGATGCCAATTCAAGTTTGTGAAAATAGGGGTTCTAGGGGTCATAGGGGCCCAAATAGGGGCCAAAAAGGGGTAATTTTTGGTACTTCTTTAAAAATCTTCTTCTAATAAACCGTGAATGCCAGAGCTTAAATATTTTGTGTGCATGACAACTAGGACAGGTATATTATAAATTGTGAAATTCATGCCCCTGGGGTCATGTATGGGGCCACACCCAGAGGTCAAAGTTCATCATGTTAAAAAATTCACATTTTCATCTTCTTCTGATGAAGTACAAAGCCAATTTCAAACAAACTTTGTGAAAAGCATCATTTGGTAATGGTTATTCGGGTTTGTGAAAATAAAAAGGCTGTGGGGTCAGGGGGCCCTAAAATGGGGACCAAAAGGGGGTCATTTTTGGTAACTTTTAAACATTTTCATCTTCTTCTCAAGAACTGCTGGGCGGATTTCAACCAAACTTGGTAGAAAGCATCATTGGGGGATGCCAATTCAAGTTTGTGAAAATAGGGGTTCTGGGGGTCAAAGGGGCCCAAATAGGGGCCAAAAAGGGGTAATTTTTGGTACTTGTTTAAAAATCTTCTTCTAATAAACCGTTAATGCCAGAGCTTGAATATTTTGTGTGCATGACAACTAGGACAGGTATATTATAAATTGTGAAATTCATGTCCCTGGGGTCATGTATGGGGCCACACCCAGAGGTCAAAGTTCATCATGTTAAAAAATTCACATTTTCATCTTCTTCTGATGAAGTACAAAGCCAATTTCAAACAAACTTTGTGAAAAGCATCATTTGGTAATGGTTATTCGGGTTTGTGAAAATAAAAAGGCTGTGGGGTCAGGGGGCCCTAAAATGGGGACCAAAAGGGGGTCATTTTTGGTAACTTTTAAACATTTTCATCTTCTTCTCAAGAACTACTGGGCGGATTTCAACCAAACTTGGTAGAAAGCATCATTGGGGGATGCCAATTCAAGTTTGTGAAAATAGGGGTTCTGGGGGTCAAAGGGGCCCAAATAGGGGCCAAAAAGGGGTAATTTTTGGTACTTTTTTAAAAATCTTCTTCTAATAAACCGTTAATGCCAGAGCTTAAATATTCTGTGTGCATGACAACTAGGACAGGTATATTATAAATTGTGAAATTCATGTCCCTGGGGTCATGTATGGGGCCACACCCAGAGGTCAAAGTTCATCATGTTAAAAAATTCACATTTTCACCTTCTGATGATGAAGTACTAAGCCAATTTCAAACTAACTTGGTGAAAAGCATCATTGGGTACTGATTATACAGATTTGTGAAAATTAAAAGGCTGGAGGTCAGGGGTGCCTAAAATGGGGACCAAAAGGGGGTCATTTTTGGTAACTTTTTAACATTTTCATCTTCTTCTCAAGAACTACTGAGGGGATTTCAACCAAACCTTTTTCTAATTCTTTCAAACAAAATCACTTGTCTTGGTGCTCTTTTACTCAGGTGACCGTTAAGGCCCACTGGACCTCTTGTTCTTTTACCCAGATAGTTGAAAAAATCTAAAATCTATTGACTTTAAGTTTGTTGTCTGCCACTCCTTTCAATTTGGACCAATCTAAAGGTTTGCCGTCTGTGAACGGGTTAACAAGGTTTTGAAAAGATTTGGAAATAAAAGGAAAAATGTTTTCTTTGTCCCCCCTCTGATTGAAGGCTTTGTTTTTTTGGAATTGTGACTTAAATTAAAGATATTCATTCTTTAGTTTTAAAATCACTCACTTATAATTATAGTTACGTGTATTTTTAATTTTTTTATATGTTTTAGAGCTTTCTGTGTTGGATCAAAAGATATGAGTGTACGAGTCTATGGCGCAGAAAGATATGTCAATTTGATAATCTATTCTCTTGGTGGCCATAATGATGAGATTATTGGAGCCTACTTTGAGAAAGATTCTCTAAATGTATCCTTTATAATGAACTTGTCTGTAAAACTTTGAAAGAAAATTCTGTATTTTACTGGTTTAAACCATTACCATACATTTCCTCCTTTTTAGGCTCCTTATAAAAACAATGTTGAAAGTTAGGAAATTGCTTGCTACATTTTCTGTATTGCTTTTTACCTAGAGAGACAAAGATTATAACAATTTCAACAATTTGACATTGCCTTCTGCGATTTCTTTCAATTTGGACCAGTCTAAAATTTCACTGTGTGGGAATGGGTTAAGCCAAGATTAAATTTGGAATAAATGTATAGGAATTTTAATGAGATTATCTTTGATACAAGCTGGTCTAAACCTAGTCTAGAATAATATAAGTTGTTAAAACATGGCATGTATGTTCACTATCAAAGGAGAAATCCATACTATCAAGGGAGATAACTCAAAGTATTTTTGTAAGAGTGATGCCACTCTAACAAGTTTTTTGCTTACTTATCCATCACCTGCAGTATCCTTAACCATGTACTAGGTATATAGTGTATGTGGTAATGGGACCGTCCGTGTTTGGGAATGTGACACTGGTCTAGATGGTCTTGTAAAATACGTACCTCCAGAAAAGAAAAACTTGTCAGTTGAAGTTGATGATGAATCAGACAATGATGAGAACAGTGAGGAAAAGAAAGGAACAGATGTTAAAATGACAAAAGATGAGGGGGCAAAAATGGAAAATAAAATATCTTATTTTGGAAAAGGAAGGTACTCTGAAAAACCTTTAACCATTTCCTGCTCAATCTTACATTCAATTTTTTATCTCTATGAATTTTTAATTGAGAAAACATTGTAGAAAAAGAAGAAATTTGCTTGTAATAAGAAATTCTTCTCTCCTCATTATTTTCTACCCAACTGAATGGTTATTTTTCAAATTAAATCCACTTTCAATTTACATCTACAAAACCCTTGAATTTGGACAGGTCTAAAATTTTGCAAAACAGGAAAGGATTAAGTTTTTCACTGAACTATTCAGTTTTATAAGCCAATTTACAGAAATTTATACCTGTAAAATTCAAAAGAGCTTGTAAGGGCATCAGGGCAGGTTTATATTGTAAAGGGTTTGATAGATTAACAAACTTACTGTGGAACATGTCTAATGGAAACATTGATCTAAAACACATCAACCCTGATCCCTCAAATTTAAAGCTAAGCATTCATGGAAACATCTGGAATGAGTTACATCTGCGGTGGAAATAAAAGATAGTCTATACTTCCTCTTATTTTTTAAGTAAAACAAATTAGAATTATTTTGTGTCGCATTAATTGCTGTTATTATTATTTCAAAAACATTTTGATACACTTCTTCAAATTTATTCTCCAGATTTAACTTTAAGAGAAGCCACAAGCGAGAGAAGTTGACCAGTACAGCATTTCATAAAGACAGTAGAATTTTAATCTGTGGGTTTGAAAATGGCAGCTTTTTCCTGCATGAGATGCCAGAATTTAATCTCATTCATTCACTCAAGTAAGTTTTTATGCCCCCCTCATGGATAGATCAGGGGAACACTTTTACCCGTGTCTATCAATCTGTCTGTCTGACTGCTAAAAACATTAATTTGTAACTTCTATACTATACAGGGTACAATACTCTTGATTATTTAACATGATGATAGATCTCATTGAGGCCATGAAAGGATGTGGTAGTAGTGCTGTTGCGAGAAATACCAGGAATCCATTGTTAGTTGCTCCACCCACCGCGATATGACTGAAATACTGTTAAAAGTGGCGATAAACCCCATTCAATCAATCAATATTGATATGCGTTTGCTGAAACCATCTAGTTTACATAGGTATTAATCCAGTCCCACAAAACAAAATTTAAGACGGGTCCAAATTAAAAGAAATTGCAGACGACAATTTCAAGTTGATGGAATTTCCAATGATTTTGCCTTTTAGGGTAGGTTACAAGCAATTTCTTTATTGTCCACAATGTTTTCCAAAGCTTTTTTCTTGAGGTGCGTAAAAAGCGGGATTGTGGGTGAATGAGTAAAGTGAGTAAAGTGAGTGTTCTTACAACACGTGAGAAAATGTGGTTACAATATATAACTGGTAGTAATCCTTAGAGTGTCCATCTGCTTGCACCTGCTTTTATTTGACTTTGTATTGAGCATAACACATATTACATTTACATGTGGATTTCAAAAGTAATGTATCTTAATCTTTAGCAGGGTTCTAGGGGCCATGTATTTTTATGCCCCCACATCAATAGATCGGGGGCATATTGTTTTACCGTGTCCGTCTGTCTGTCTGCAAAACTTAACCTGCCAACTAAACATTTTCCTATAACTTCAACCCTGATTAAGTTACAATGCTAATATTTGGTATGTAGATAGGTCTCAATAAGGCGCAACTGGGGAAGGTCATTTCATCAAGGTCAAGGTCAAAATTTTAACCCTTTTTCCTAAAACAAAGAAAAAAAAAACAATAAAAATCACCTGTTTCTAAAGAATTCCTGTTTCGGGGGTTGTGTTTCACAAGCACATCTTGTTAAGGTAAGAAATCATCCTTTTTTTTCATAGGCTGATCATTCTGCCTTAAGGCATTTATAGCTCACCTGAGCACAAAGTGCTCAAATGTGCTATTGTGATCACCTTTTGTTCAACGTCCATCAGTCATGCGTCATCCATTAACAATTTCTTTAAACAACATCTCTTCCCAAGCCACTGTGCCAATTTGAAACAAATTTGGCAGAAATGTTCCTTAGTTGGTCCCCTTCAAAGATAGCTAAAAGAATTGAAATCTGTCAAATCTCAGGTTGCCATTGCAACAAAAGTGAAATTTTTAAACATTCTCCAGACCCAGATGGCATAGAGCCTTGATATTTTGCATGAAACGTCAGTATATCAACCTCTTTCAAAAAAGCTATATCATGACCCTCGGGTCTCCAGGGGCAGAGCGAAGGGGGATGGGGTTTATAAAGAAATAAAGAACAATTTTTAAAACCATATCTCCTCCCAAACCAGTATGCCAATTTGAACCAAATTTGGCAGAAGATTTTCTTTAGATGGTCCCCTTTAAAAAAAGCTAAAGAATTGAATCCGTTAAAAACCCTGGTTGCCATGGCAACAAAAATGAAAAATTAAGATAATCTTTAAAATTTTCTCCTTCTGACCCAGGAGGCATAGAGCCTTAATATTTTGCATGAAACATCAGTATATTGCTGAAATAATAGCTGAAATAATGACCTCAGGCTCCAGGGGCAGAACTCCAGCGGGTTGGGGTTTAAATAGAAATTAAGAATGATTTTTAAAGACATCTCCTGAGCCCCCTAACCATTTTGCCAATTTGAATCAAATTTGGCAGAAATGTTCCTTAGGTGGTCTCCTTTAAAAAATATTTAAAAAATTTGAAATCCGTGAAATTTAAAATAATCTCAAAAATTATCTCCTTACATAAAAGGCGTAAAGCCATGATATTTTGCATGAAGCGTAAGTTCGTTGACTTCTTTTTTAGCTAGCAAAGCGTCAGCTTTGATAGCTTAAGTTAACAGACAAAATTTTGAGGTCTTCTCAGAGTTCAAATGAGTACAAACTGCCACTGGAGGCTCAACCACTCTATCAATGAATGCATACACAATAAAAAGTATTTCTCCTGTATTTCAGGAATATTACAAACTCTATTCAAATTGTAGAGAACTCTTTCAAAAGCATGCTATATAATCCATCTCCATCAATTCCACTTTTTATGTATCTCAAGAAAAAAGCTTTGGAAAACATTGTGGACAATGAAGAAATTGCTTGTTAGAAGCAATTTCTTCATTGTCCACAATGTTTTCTACCCAACAAGGTAAAGATTTCTAAATTCAACGAACTTGAAATTGTCGTCTGTGACCTCTTTTAATTTGAACCAGTCTAAGATTTCGTCGTGTTGTAATCTGTTAAGTCCTGTGTTACTTAAACCTCGTTTATTTATCATGATAACATCCAGGAAAGAAGAATACTTAACAAAATTATGCTCTGCTAGCTTACAGTACTTTCAGTACTTTGGTTATTTCTGGAATTATAATCCATGGATCCAGAGGGAGGAAAAAGTGTTTTCCTCTTTTAAAATTAGTCCTTAGAAAGTCTTGAAATTTGTCATCAAGACTTTGGGATCCCAAAATAGAGAGCCTATATAAGTATAAAGTATGGCCCACTTGTATCATAATCCTAACCTTTATATAGAATTTGACTGCTTAAAGAAAAAGAACTTTTAGCTCAGGTGAGGGCCCTAGGGCCAAAGGCCCTCTTGTTGTGATCATTACTGCTTGTGTGTTGTGTTATGGTACTCGTCCAGTAATTATTCGTTCCTTTCATAAGGACATTATTCTTTTTGTGGTTTTTGCTTAGGGTACAATGCATTTAGTTTGTGGAATTTGCCTGCCATGAAAAGTTTGTTAACCAGTACATGAACTGTGTTAACTGTGAAATGTTAGAGATTCTTTTAGACCAAGTATAGATTCAGATTTGTCTTCAACTTTATTGTAGTGGTTTTGCTGCTAGTTTACAGAATTTGGTTGCCTAATTTGTCTGACGACGGGATTCCAGTATTATCTTCATACTTGAGCATTTTATTACTCCCAAAAAATCTAAAATCGTCTGCTTTGGTTTAACAGACATTGTTGCAAAGGTAAACAAGGTAAAAAATAATTGACCTATCTGTGATTGATAAATATTACTAGCCTATACTTGGATTTTCCTGAACTTCATGATTCAAGGTCAAATGTTTCAAACAGCAAAGCAAGATTTAAAACTCTCAGCTATACACTTAGCCTATTTCCATGTGGTCAAATATTAGACTTGTCCAAACTGAAAAAAAATTGAGACAACAATTTCAAGTTTATATTTAAGATTTTTAAACTTTATTGGTAGAAAATGTGAAAAATGAAGAAATTGCTTGGAACTTGTTTGTTATCCTTGCTTATAAATCTTTTTCGATCAGTATTTCAGAAGAAAGTGTTGCAGCTATTGACATTAACAAATCAGGAGACTGGATTGCGTTTGGCTGCTCTGGTTTGGGTCAACTGTTGGTGTGGGAGTGGCAGAGTGAGACCTACGTCCTCAAACAGCAAGGCCATTTTAACAACATGAACTGTATAGCCTACTCACCAGACGGTCAGAATCTTGCAACTGGAGGGGATGATGGGAAGGTTTGTTATGGATTATTTTTCTACTATTAGAATAGCTCATTGTAGGGGATGCTTTCACATATAACTACAATATATGTTTAATTATAATCTTTGATGATTTGTTGTCTATTAATCCATTCCCGAATATTTTCCCGCTTTTACCTCCCTCAAGAAAAATGCTTTGGAAAACAGAGTGGAAAGTGAAGAAATGGCTTGTAACTAGTAATTCCTTCATTTCTCACATTGTTTTCTTACTAGATAGACAGAGTTTTTTAAAAATTCATGACCTTGAAATTGTTGTCTGCAATTTCTTTAAAATTGGACCAGTCTAAAACATTGTTATCTGGTAATGAGTTAATGATTCGTGATTGATTATGAAGATATCTTGGTGGATTTTCATGTGACTATTTTAACAGCAAACCACTGAAATACTGAAAACGATACTATCACTGTTTTGTTAGATCTAGCCCTACTTTCATTCGCTATTTGCTGTTTAACCCATTCCCATACAATGAGACTTTATGACGCCCCTCAGGAAAAACAATTGGGAAAACATTGCATGAAATGAAGAAATTGCTTGTGAGAAGCAATTACTTCATTTTACAAGATATTTTCTACCAGGAAAATGAAAAAAAAAATGCATAAACTTTAAATTGTTGTCTGTAACTTCTTGCAATTTGGCCAGTCTAAAATGCTGCTGTCTGGTAATGGGTTAATGTCATCTCATCGGGACAATTGATACTGATTAAATCATCATGTTTTCATGTTATTTATGTGCAGGAAAAATTGCAATATAGAAGTAGAATAATGGACAGATTGCTAGCTTTGCTCTCTTACTACTTTGGCACTGACCACAGGAATTTCCAGTTCAGTATCGAATGGTGTTATATTACTAAATTTATGGCTAGTAACATGCTTCAAAAATCTGAAAGCTTAAGTTAAGACATTTAAATCACCTAACCAACTACAATGCTTCACAAAAATGTCAGCTAATGTGGGAGTTCCGGTGTATCTGAATGATTTGATTGGTCAATGGATTTTTTGATTGACAGCCGTGATTGGTCAATTGTTTTACGTTTGTTTTAGTAGGAATGATAAATCCTTTGTTTTGTGAAGAACATAAGCTTTATTTTGAATTGCAGCTCTGCAATTCATGAAAATAAAGCTTGTGTTGTTAACTCAAGAAGGATAGATCCACCTTGTAATGTAGCAAAGAATTAACCCTCTCCTGTTTTTCAAAATTTTAGTCTGGTTCAATTTTAAAGGAGTTGCAGATGGCAATTAAAAGAGGGCACATTTTGAAAAGTATCCAACCTACAGGTTAGAAGAAATATTGTGGGAAAAGAGGAAATTGCTTTTTTCACATGCAATTTCTACTTTTTCCACACTGTTTTCTCAAGTATGAAATCTAACTAATTGCTGACATTGATTGACCTTGGACATGGTAGTTATATAGGGATATCAAATGGCATTAGTTTGCAAAACATATGATCAGGCAAATAAATCAAAAAGCAAGTTGTTGATGGACATCTTAAATGTTGTAAATAAGTTGTAGTTATGACATTTAGTTTGCCCAAATAAAAGAGATTTTGAAACATTTCTTTGGATAGGTCAAAAAGAAAGTTGCCCTTTTTATGCCCCCGCATCGATAAGATCGGGGGCATATTGTTTTACCGGTGTCCGTCTGTCTGTCTGTCTGTCTGTCTGTCTGCAAAACTTAACCTGCCAACTAAACATTTTCCTATAACTTCAACCCTGATTAAGTTACAATGCTAATATTTGGTATGTAGATAGGTCTCAACAAGGCGCAACTGGGGAAGGTCATTTCATCAAGGTCAAGGTCAAAATTTTAACCCCTTACCCATTTCTAAAGAATTCCTGTTTTGGGGGCATAGTGTTTCACAAACACATCTTGTTTTTCTAAAGATCTTTTCCTGTTTTCTAAAGTCATTAGTGAAGCTTTAACCCTTTCCTGTACAATTCCTGATTTTGATGTTCATGTGATATTGTGGAAAAAGTACCAAGCAATTTCTTCTGTGTCAATATTTTTTTTCATATAGGATGGTTTCTTTTTTAATTGTACTTACTTTACGTTGTCTGCTACCCCTATGGATTTTGGCGTGTGTAAAATTTTGAGAAAAAGCAGTAAAGGGTTAAGCTTTAATATATAAGAAAAGCCTTTTACGATTTTGATTGATAGACAATAAAAAATGTAAATGATTATGTGACGCATTCATAAGCACATTTATCTCACTTCATACATGACTATGTAGGTCAAGTTATGGAACACAAGCAGTGGTTTCTGTTTTGTGACATTCGATGAACATTTAGGCGCAATAACTGGTGTGACCTTCAATCAGAAAGGACAGGTGGTTTTATCAGCATCATTAGATGGAACAGTCCGAGCTTTTGATCTCAACAGGTATAGTTACTCCTGTTTGTTTGGGATTTAATGTAAAGTTTCTAATGAACATTATGATGGCTTGCAGAAATTTGAGAAATTCAAGATATGCTGAAATTGTTAACACTATTTTCCAAAACATGAGCAATGTATTTTGTTATACCCCTCTTAACTTTGTTAGGGGGGTATATAGGAGTCAGCATGTCAGTCTGTAGGTCGGTCGGTCCGTGACTGTCTGTAGCTTTTTCGTGTCCGCTCAATTTCTAGGCAACCATTGGACAGATTTGATTCAAACTTCACTGATATAATCAGTATCAAGCAGAGATGTGCATATTCTATTTTGGTTACGGTCCATTGATTTTTGACAGAGTTATGGCCCATTAGTGAAAAATCATGTCTGCTCAATTTCTCAGCAACCACTGGACAGATTTGATTCAAATTTTACACAAACACTCGGTGTAAGTCAGACATATGCATATCCTATTTTGGTTATGGTCCATTGATTTTTGACTGATTTATGGCCCTTTAACCCATTCCCACATGATAGAATTATAGACCAGTCCAAATTCAAAGAAGTTGCAGACAAAAATTTAAGGCTGATGAAACCTATAAAATCTTTGTCTTTTTGGGTAGAAGACATTGTGGATAATGAAGAAATTGCTTTTAACAAGCAATTTCTTCATTTTCCACAATGTTTTCCAATGTTTTATATTGAGGGGGCGTTTAAAAGTGTCACTGTGTGGTAATGGGTTATTTAAAAAAGTCCATTTTTTGTTATGGCCCTTTTGCAGATAGCACTTGTATATGGACAAGCGCTGTTGGGGGGTATTAGTCTGCTTTGTGACAATGTCTAGTTTAAAATGCTTTTCAGTTATAGATTTATAGTAAGTGTAAGATTAAGTTCATTTAACACGTTCTTGCCTATTCCCACTTTTAATATTTCCTATCCTGGGAGACAAAGATTTTTATTTTTTCATCAACTCGATATCATTGTAGAGTCTTTCAGTTTGACCAAGCATTAAAAGATTTTGTCTGATAAAGCATTGATTTAAATTATTTGAAGAAGGCAAATCTTTTAGTTGGTCTGTTGACCTTTATGTTTTATAACTTACATATTCATCAATACTGGTTTTATACCCTCCCCATGTAATGGGCATATAGAGTTACCTCTGTGTGTGAGTGGTTGTGTGTGTATGTGTGGGGTGTGTGAATGTGTGGTGGTGTGAATGGATGGATATGTATGTGTGTGTGTGTCAGTGTGTGTGTCCATTTCTTGTGAAGAGCATATCTTCTACATTTATGGATGCATTTATAAATGGTTTGACACAGTTGTTCCCCTTTTTATTTTGATAATCCAAAGTTCAAGGTCACAAAAGAAGGTCAAGTGACTAGCAATTATGTGGGGCGTCTGTGTCTGTGGCACTTTGTAATTTTGACCCTTTCTTGGTTTTCAAAATTTTCGACCTGTCCAAATTCAAAGGTTTTGCTGAGGAAAATTTAATTTGGATTTAATTTGATAAATAATCATTCATAAGGGTAGAAAATATTGTAGAAAAAGAAGAAATTACTTGTGACAAGCAATTTCTTCTATTTCTATGTTTTCTCAAATTCACAGGGATGTTAAAACCAGGGATTGACCGGGAAAGGGTTAAGCAAGTTTCTGAGCAGATTGTTGTTAAAATTTTCAAATGAAAAATAAGTCAGCAGGCAGTTTTAAAGCACATTATTTTTAGTTATTGAAGTAAAGTCTTCTCATATTTCAGATATCGAAACTTTCGAACATTCACTACACCCAGACCAACACAGTTTTCATGTTTGACCATAGATCACAGTGGTGATATAGTGTGTGCTGGATCTAAAGATCTGTTTGAAATCTATGTCTGGTCAATGCAAACTGGTAAATTACTAGAAGTAAGTTAAACCATCCCAAATCAAAGAAGCTTTTTGATGCCCCTCAAGAAAACGATTAAGAAAACGTGTAAAATTCCCGCTACGTTTTCTATCAGGAAAGACAAAGAATTTTAGAATTAAATCAAAAGAAATTGTTGTCTGCAAATTTTTTCAATTTTCTCCAGTATAAATTTTTGTCACCTGAATGTAATTTCCTGCTTGAATATAGGGCTTTTGTTACAAAGTGGAATTTCTACCTGCATGGGCAATCTGAACAACATAACTACAGCTTAGCAAAGCTTAACCTGTTACCAGTCAATATAATTTTTGACTGTTCCAAGTTGAAAGAATTTTAAGATGACATTCCAAAGTGATGTAGTGTTTACAAATAAGGACCAAATAGAAAACATTTTGACTAACATGGAATTGTTTGCAACAAACTCCTTTTGTCAGTGTATTCTGAAGCACATCAAAATACAAGTTTGCATGTTAATGGATTAAGTTTCATAGTTTTGATTGCCCTCCAATGAAATATTTCGTTACCAGACGTCAAAAGTTTAGACTGGTCCAAATTCAAAGAAGTTTCAGATGACAGTAAAAATGTTTGTCTTTTGTGGTAGAAAACATTGTGAATAATAAAAAAACATGCCTTTCAACAAAGCAATTGCTTGATTTTCCACAATGTCATCTAAACCTTCAAAAAGAGTTATTGTGTGGGAATAGGTTAAATGGTGACCATGACCATAGTACACTGCAGCTCCACTATAACGCTGTTGGTGGGGTCCAAGAAATGAAACAGCGGAAGAAGTGGAGTTATTATGCTATAACGCTGTCCCCCCCCCCTCTCCCCCGTAACTGAAATTTCCAACCGTCGGAATCGGAACCAAACACCCGATAATTCGTGATGAAATTCCTGTTACAAGTTTAATTCTATACAAGTTAATAGTCAGGAAATGAAAAACAACAACTGTAGTTACGAGATTTTAGCAGAAACAGACGAAATTCAGTGTGCAGAGAATTAATTTCTAACCTTACCTTCCCGGTCTATCAGGATTGAATAATCCGTAAATTTCTACAGGTCTATAAATTGTGGTTCTTTTTCTCCCAATATTAAGAAGCTAGAACTTTTACCCGAGACATGTTTTATTATTATGATAGTCGTCGGAATTAATCTAATTGAATTTAGTTTTACACGGACGTAAATATTTCCATCCTTAGACAAAAGGGATAAAATCTAAGTATTCCGCATAGCGACGTCTCCTTGGAGACCGACGAGTTGTTGAACACCTGGGGTTACTGAAGCGTTGAGAAAATGTCGCGTGGATCGACCTTCGAACCTCTTACGCGGTAATGGACTTGGTCTAATTTCTTTACCATTGTTAAAAATGCGGTAACAATAAACCGACAAAGAACTCTATCTGAACCTAGTCATTTACGAATCGGGAATTTAAACCGACCAGTTGCACTTATACAAAACTGGATTAAACTTTGTAGCCGCTAACTTTTAATCGTAAAATAGAAGGTCATAATAATCGAAAAAATCCGAGACGGAAGAATGTCTGGTTTCATAACGACAAGAGTAAAAAATTCGGTCAGCAAGAATTCTCACGCGGGGTACGCGTCTGGCACGTGTCAACTCCGAAAACCCTCCCATAAATAGCTGAACATCTGGCGGCGGCACCTTTGATCACCTTTCCTCCCTCAGAATAAAATAAACTGTACCCGAAAAACCTTGACTTCAAATTTGTCGACAAGCTTCTTGCCGTGTGTTTGATCATACAGGATGGTATTTAATTTTCGGATTATTGAAAGAAATGCGGAAAAATAACAATATTTTATTTTAATCTCATTTTATTATCTATCCCGTTTCGGATGAGAAGCTTCTGATATTGTGACATTTACAATTCAAATTCACGTATTTTCTGTATTTAGCGAAAATGTCGCAACTACGACTGTTTGTGTTCAAAGCATATTGTTGCGTTTTTATCTTGAAGCCACTATCCTCTACGAGCTCCGGATACCAGCAAACTATGAAGTGAAATAAATAGTAGGCTCAAGTCAATTTGTCTAATTTCATGCTCGCGCATTGTTTTAAGAACACGTCCTACCGGGGACTGAAGAAAATAAAGAACGCCGAGAGTGAAAAAGTCGCACCACCTTCAAGGTTTGTTAATGAAGGATGCCGAGATGCGTGCCTATTCTCTATTGATTTAAATAATATAAAAGATCTAAGGCATTGATCATCTCAATGTCAAACAGTAAGACCAAACAATCAAACTGATTTTGTTAATTGAAACACTACGCGTGTCATCAATCAAACAAAGCAATTACCTCTGAAGTAATGCATTAATGACCAGGACCGTACACGTAAGGTGTTAAGAACTTACCTGGCTTCGGGTAATTATCGATTTTTATGTGCAACCCTTTTTCTTCGAGCGGGCCGAAGACGGGATGAAAAAATCGCAGCCAAATCAGCATTAACGTTGTATCTCAGCATCTGCAACCCGAAATGCCCCCCCCCTCCAATATTTTGGGAGCCAAGCGGACCCCGCGTTATAATGGAGTCAGCGCTGTCCCCGGTAGCGTTATAGAGGAGTTGCAGTGTATAAAGTTATCATTTACAACTTTGTTCAGGTTCAATTGCAATGAAAGTCTTTCTGTCTATCAAAATTTAAATCCTTTATTAGACTGCAAAATTTTAGACTGGTCAAAATTCAAAGAATTTAAAGACAACAATTTCATATATGTAGATGTTGAAGTGTCTGTCGTTTTCAGTAGATAACAAAGTGGAAAATGAAGAAATTGCTGGCAACAAGCAATTTCTTTATTTCAATGTTGTTTTCCCAAACTCTTTTCTTGTCATAGGAAAGCAGGGTTGTATAGGAATGGAATTAAATACTATTCAAGCTACATGCCCATATTTGGTATGAATGTACTTCTGATAAATACACATCTATTCTTGGTCATGTGATCAAGGTTAATTAGATTTTTTACCATTATCTAAAATATTTAACATAAAAATCTTAATCCATTACCACATAACAATATTTTGGACTGGTCCAAATTCAAAGAAGTTGCAGACAACAATTTCTAATCAATGAATTTTAAAAAAAACTTTGTCTTTTTGGGGGTAGAAAACATTGTGGATGTTGAAGAAATTGCATGTAACAAGTAAATTCTTTATTTTCCACAAAATTTTCCAAACCTTAATTTGGGGGGAAGGTGTGTTGTCTAAAAGTAGGATTGTGTGAAAATGGGTTAACCCATTCCCACACAATGATGCTTGTTAATCCCCCCCCCCTTCCTCAAGAAAAACTTTTGGGAAAACATTGTGTAAAATTCAGAAATTGCTTGTAACAAGTAATTTCTTCATTTTACACAATGTTTTCTACCCAGAAAGTTCATAATTATAAAATTTCATAAAGTTTAAATTGTTGGCTTTAACTCTTTACAATTTGAACCAGTCTAAACTTTGACAGTCTGGTAATGGGGTCACCTTCAAACCCAATGTTTTCCTCTAACTTTATCAGGTCTCAAGCAATAATACATGTTCATAAGTGATACAGATTTTATTTAGTCATATTATATTTTAGATATTGACCGGGCATGAAGGACCTGTGTGTTCATTAAGTTTTAGTCCATCACAAGCCTTGTTAGTGTCGGGATCCTGGGATAAAACTGTCAAACTCTGGGATGTTTTTGAGAAGAAAGGATCAAAAGAAACTCTCAACTGTATGTTTGATGGTAAGTATTAAGGAGTTCTATAAAATGACTTTCAAAAGTCACAAACTTATGCAAAGTTTCGGATAATGCATCCTCAATATTTTGACAGATTCTTCACAAAGTATTGTTCTAATTCACCTCTTTTCATCTGAGACATAAGCCCAGTGTATGATCAAGCAGAACAGAGTTCAAGAGCTGAAGAAATGAAATAATAATATTTGTTTCTTGAGGTATGGGCTTAATTCAATGATGTGGCTTCTCATTTAACCCCTTTTCAAACGACAAATATTTCACTTGTAATAAAAACTTTCTTCATTTCCCAGAATGTTTCTTCCATGATGAAAAGTCATGGACTTGACATTGTTTTTTGCAACTTCTTTTAAATTGGACCAGTCAAAAACTGTCTTTACTAATGGGCCAATACCTACTGAAAATATTTAAGGGCAATTATTGGTCCATTGCTGTCAATCAAAAAGTTGAATGACCAATCAAATCATTTATTTTGATAGGAAATGAACAGTGAAGTCAGACACTTTTGTGAAGTATTAATCAACATGGTAACCAAGGATTTTCCTTTTAATTATGTCCCTTGCCATATGTTTTACAGTTTAATATATGTTGTTATTTGAATCAAAATTCCTGTTAGAGGTTTCACTACAAAACACTTCAAGATTTCAGCTTTTGACTGGGGTCCTGTGTTGCTCAATGGTTAGGGCTGTTGATTTGTAATCTGAAAGACATGGAGGGTTTTCGGTTTAAAATAGCTGCTGGTCACATTGGTATGTCCTTAGGCAAGACATTTCAGAACCCCAGCCTAGAACTAATGATATTCATCAAGCACATGAAATAGTAAACTTAGCTGTGACATAACCAAAAGATTGTTCAAAGGGGCTTTAAACCCATACAAGCAAAATTAACATTGGACTGAGTCAATAAATTTGAGGCTTAGCATAACACTGTCCTGTGTATATATATTTATATAGAAACTTATAATGTTGCTTTGTTATCCCTTCAATTTGATTGTTCAATATAGTTTTTGATTTACAGTATCAATTTGTTAATATCTCAAGTGTCAAATTCAAGTGGCCACCTTATAACCCATTACCAAGCAACAAATTTTTAAACTGGTCCAAATTGAAAGAATTTTCAGATGACATTTGATGTTGCAATTTAATTGAAAATACATATCATAATTGTAGAGTAGAAATATTGTAAAACTATTTCAAAAAGTTTTATCTTTGGTGTGTAATAATTCAGGATTAACTGGGAATGGGTGAAGATTTGTTTGTTATGCAAGTTTGACTGTATCTGTTTCAGTGCTTGCTGTGGCATTCCGTCCAGATGGAGGGGAGGTTGCTGTGGCAACTCTGAGTGCCCAGATAATATTTTGGGATCCTATTGGGAATGCTCAGACAGGCAGTATAGAAGGAAGACATGATATTGGTTATTCTAGGAAAGAGCTGGATAAAATTACAGCCAAGAAATCAGCCTTTGGAAAGTAAGCTTTGACAATATTTGTCAGTATTTATATCATTTACAATAAGATAAGAGAGGTATTTCTTATCCCTTTCCTGTTTTTTGAAATTTTAGGCTAGTACAAATTCAAAGGTAGACGACAATTTTAAGTTGAACTTATTTGAAATATAATCATTCAGCAGGGTAGAAATTTTTGTGGAAAAAGAAGAAATTGCTTGTTACGAGCAATTTCATCTTTTTCCACAATATTTTCTCATGTATAAAAGCATAGGGACGTAAAATCCAGGGAAAGGGTTAACATTGGACAAATCGTTCAAAGGTAATAGAATATTATTGAGTTTGTTGTATTCAGACATATTCATAAAGACATAAAACTGTGTGATGTGCCTGAAAGAAAAATTATTTCTAAAAGCTATTTACTCTTTTCTCAAGACATTTGGCCAACATAAATGCCCTTCCCAAAGGTTTGCATATCTAGGTAAGTTCATCCACCAGTCTGTCTGTTGTGTGCATTCACAGGCAGAACTCTTCGTTTCTGCATTGAACTTTTAGAACATTGGGGTAGAATCCCCATTATGTGACTTGTTTGTATTTTACATAAGGTCACTCCAGGGGACAAAAATCAAATTCAGGGTCTAAATGACTATTTTAGGGTGCACTTGTGTTCTACAAACACATCTTGTAAGGTCAGTCTTAACTTCTTAAGCTTTGTTTTTACATGAATTTCCAATCATTTTTCTATTCATTTGGTACTAATGATTGATTTTGATACAACATGTATTGTTGCTATCAATGAAAAATTCAATTGACTCATCAAACCAATCATTTATACTGGGAGTGAACTTTGAACCTTAATGTTAGCATTTTTCGATCACCTGACCGAAGGTCATGGTAACCTATTGCGATTGTGTTTTGTCTGTCGTTCTGCATTGTGCGTCGTGCGTTAACTTTTTACATTTTCAACTTCTTCTTAAGAACCCTTGGATGGATTTCAACCAAACTGACAGGAAGAATCCTTATGGGAAGGCAATTCAGATTTGTACACGTCATGGAGTTATCTCCCCTTTGGGCTCCATAAGTGGCCAAAAAGGGGTACATCTTTAAAAATCTTGTCATGAACCGGCTTTCAGATTAGATTCACATTTGATATTTAGAGTCTTTAGAGCAAGGACTATCAAGTTTGTGCAAGAAAAAAAATCTGTCAAGAAATGGTGGTGCTGGGGGGGGGGGCAAACGTTGGTGGGGTTCATAAGCTTACATAGTGACACCTTTGAAAATCTTTTTCTACCAAACCAAAAGACCTACAGCTCTGATATTTGGTATGTGCCACCATCTAGTGGACTTCTATCAATATTGTATAAATTATAACCCCAGGGTCAAAATTAACCCGTTCCAGGACATTACAAGTTTAACATAGGCTCAAGAGATTGTATAAATCATGGCCCCAGAGACAGAATTAGCCCATTCCCGGACGTCACAAGTTTTACAAAGGGCTTATATAGTGAAATTTGTAAAAATCTTATTCTCCCAAACAGGAGGGCCTAGAACTTTGATATTTGGTATACAGCATCATCTGGTGGACCTCTATCAAGATTGTAAAAATTATTGCCTCAGGATTAAAATTAGCCCATTCCTGGATGTCACAAATTAAACATAGGCTTATATTGTGAAATTTGTAAAAATCTTCTCCTCCCAAACAGGAGGGCCTAGAACTTTCATATTTAGTATACAGCATTGTCTCGTGGACCTCTATCAAGATTGTACAAATTATTGCCTCAGGATTACAATTAGCCCATTCCCGAATGTCACAAATTTGATATAGGCTTATATACTGAAAACTTTAAGAATCTTCTTCTCCCAAACTAAAAGGCCTAAAGCTTTGATATTTGGTATGTAGCATCATCTGGTGGATCTCTATCAATTTGGAATGAATTATGACCCTAGGGTCATAATTAGCCCATTTCCGGATGTCAAGAACTTTACATATGGCTTATATAATGAAAATTTAAAACTCTTCTTCTCCCAAACTAAAAGGCTTAGAGCTTTGATATTTAGTATGTAGCATAATCTGGTGGATTTTTATTTGTTTTTGTGCTCTTGGGACTCAGTTGACCGATAAGACCTAATGGGCCTTTTGTGTTGGTTTTAAACATCATAAATATAGCTTACTAAAGCTATAGCTGTGATGTTTAGGTCACCAACCAATTTGCCTCATATTTTTTGTCCTTTACCACATATTCTACAAATAAAGATGTTTATAATATCGGAGTTGAGTGGGCATAAGCAATCTTTAATCCACACACAATGATGCTTTAACCCATTACCAGACAACAAAATTTTAGACTGGTACAAATTGAAAGGAGTTGCTGACAACAAATTAAAGTTCATAAAATTCTAGATTTTTTCAACTTTCTGGATAGAAAATATTTTTTAAAATGAAGAAATTGCTTGTGACAAGCAATTTCTTCATTTTACACAATGTTTTCCTAATTGTTTTTCTTGAGGGGCGTCCAAAAACGTCACTGTGTGGGAATTGGTTAAGAAAACAATGTTTAAAATGAAGAAATTGCTTGTAACAACTTATTCCTTCATTATCCCCTATGTTTTTCCAAAACACAAAGATTTTTAAACTTAACCATTAACAGATGAGAAATTTGAGACTGGTCCAATTGAAAGAAGTTGCAGACGACAAATTTAAGTTGATGAAATTTTAAAAATCTTTTCATTATGCGGAAGAAAACTGTGGATAATGAAGAATTTGCTTGTAACAAGCAATTTCTTCATTTTCCACAATCTTTTTCCAAAGTCTTTTTCTTGAAGGGCATCTAGAAGTGTCATTGTGTGGGAATGGGTTAACACTTTGAATTGTATTCTGCAACTTCTTACAATTTGCACCAGTCTGTAATTGTCTTGTATGGTAAAGGATGAATTATATTTCTTCTTTACAGAGCTTTCAACACATTATGTTACACAGCAGATGGTAAATGTGTTCTGGCTGCGGGACAGTCAAAAAATGTGTGTATATACTCGGTGGCAGACCAGATGTTGATCAAAAAGTTTGAAATCTCTTGTAATATGTCCTTTGATGGAATGGAGGTAAGACGCACAAAGTATTGTTGTCTGTGTCAGTGCAAAATTAGAGTTAAAAATGAACAGATGTATCAATCTTAGATTTAACCCTTGTTGTGCTGAACCTGGAATATTCCTGTTTTGGCTGGAGGTATATACAAAGATCAGACTGCATGTATTTGCAGTCTGATCTTTGTATATACCTCCTACTTGTCCCTCTTAAACTAGAGTTGTTTATAAGATAAATTTTCAAAAGAATAATTAATCCACAATATTTTCACCCAGTGCTGTCAGACCTTTGATTGTAATGCATTTCAGTAGAGGATTTTATTCAGCATGACAAGGGATAAAACATACTATTATTCCTTTTCTTTGCAAGAAAGACATGTAATGTGAAGTGTAAATCCTAGGAAAATGTATGATGTTGTAAATTTCATCAGTACTTTTCCACCTGTATCGTTGTGATCTGTCAAGCAAAAAAAGAGACCAAAATATTTGCTAAATTTAGTCAAGTAGAGGTCAACCAGAAGGTTGCATATTAACCCTTGTCATTCTGAACCCAGAATATTCTGGTTTTTAGCAGGAGATGTAGAACAAGATCAGCCTGCAGATAAGTGCAGTCTGATTTTGGTCTACACCTCCTGATTGTAATTTTCCTCTTAGAGTTGTTTATGAAATTGATTTTTAAAACAAATTTTGATTTTTTAACAAGTTCTATCAGTGCTTACAGCCCTTTGATTGTACAGCAATTCAGTAAGGTAATTTATACAGCATCACAAGGGTTAATAGTTCTAAAAAATCAGCAAAAAGTGGAAAGTTATGACCATATATTGTGGTCATATCTCTGTTACAACTACTTGTGTTAATCCTTGTAATTCTGAACTCAGAATGGGTCTACATTTGACAGGAAGTATAGACTAAGATATACTTTCACATTTGTGCAGTCTGATCTTAGTCTCAAGTTTTTTTGAGCCAGAGTTTCTATAGAATTAACAGAAGAAGTATCTACCCTCAATAAGGCTTTCAGACTTTCAGTCCTTTGATTTAATGCAATACTGAACAAGGATCTAATTCAGCTTGTCAAGTTTTAACCCTTGTCATGATGAACCTGGATTATTCCGGTTTGGGCAGGAGGTGTAGACTAAGATCAGACTGCACTTATATGCAGGCTGATCTTAGTCTACAACTCCTGCTCATACTTTTCCTTCACCAGTTGTTTATGAGGTTGATTTCTAAAAGAAATATTGATTATTGAACAACAAATTCTATCAGTGCTTTCAGTCCTTTGATTTGACAGCAATTCAGTAAGGTTATTTATACAGCATGACAAGGGTTAATGTGAAACATTGTTTCCTCATCTATAGGAGTTTTTAGACAAGAGAAAGATGACAGAGTTTGGCAGTCTGGCCCTAGTTGACCAGGATGAGGGCAAGTCTATTGGACTACCTGGGGTGAAGAAGGGTGAAATGTTATCACGACACTGGAAGCCAGAGGTTCGAGTCTCATGTGTGCAGTTCTCTCCTACAGGTTAGATTGCAGATTTGTAGATTAAGCAAAAATTATTAACTCGTGAGTATTAAAAAAAGAAGAAAGGAATTTTTTTCCTTCATAATTCATCATGTTACAAGGTCATCTTGCCTAATTTGATATCTTTGCAATTGAAAAATGCAACTCTCTTGTCAATTTTTTTAAAAACTTAAAAAAGCAGGTCATGTCCTGTTAATGTTTGATGAACTTTTAAAGTAAACTCTACACAATTTTAAACAATGAATCTGAACTAACTAAGAAATACACATTCAGAGTTGAAAATTCACATACATGACCAGTTTGAAAAAATGGATTCACCTGGTGTTATGAGAAACAGATATTTAACTCCTTACCTGCAGTTTTAGACTGGACCAAATTCAGTTGCAAAAAGTAAATTTCAAGTTGATAGAATTTTTAAATTCACTGTCTTTTGGAGAAGAAAACATTTTTGGAAATGAAGAAACAAGCAATTTCTTCATTTTCCACAATCTACCAAGCCTTTTTCTGGAGGGGTATAAAAAAGTGGGACTTTCTGGGAATTAATTTAAGAAGAGATTTGACCTGAGATAGTAATTTAAATATAAAATATTTTTAGGTGGAATGACCACTCTAGAATAAAAAATTCTGCCTAGAGAAAAAAGTCTCCACTCTAGTGAGTTTGCAGTGTGTGCAGTTTGCCAAGGATTGATATTTTTGCACTTCCCTGAAAGCCATATTGTTATACAGTGAAATCATGTTAATTGCAACATCAATTTGTCCACAAATTTTGTTGCAATTAAGCAGAACTTGCTATCAAAAGGAGCTACTTGTTCCTTAAATATAATGTTTGTGCATTTAGTCAGTTGTAATCAAGCAGAAGTTGCTATCAAAAGGAGCTACTTGTTCCTTAAATATAATGTTTGTGCATTTAGTCAGTTGCAATCAAGTAGAAGTTGCTATCAAAAGGAGCTACTTGTTCCTTAAATATAATGTTTGTGCATTAAGTCAGTTGCAATTAAGCAGAAGTTGCTATCAATAGGAGCTACTTGTTCCTTAAATATAATGTTTGTGCATTTAGTCAGTTGCAATCAAGCAGAAGTTGCTATCAAAAGGAGCTACTTGTTCCTTAAATATAATGTTTGTGCATTTAGTCAGTTGCAATTAAGCAGAAGTTGCTATTAAAAGGAGCTACTTGTTCCTTAAATATAATGTTTGTGCATTTAGTCAGTTGCAATCAAGCAGTGAATTGCTCTTATCAGGATTGCAATTATGAGCATTCCATTGTATTACATTTACTTCTTTTTACTCATTACAGGCAGAGCTTGGGCCGCCACCACAACTGAAGGATTACTCATTTATTCACTTGACCATAACCTTGTGTTTGATCCATTCGAACTAGAAATGGAAATTACACCTGTGAATGTTAAAAAGACACTTGTCAAAGGAGAATACTCTACTGCTCTTATGTTGAGTTTCCGTCTGAATGAGCAAATTCTGATACAAGAGGTCCTTGAGAAGGTACCATTGGGGGATGGTTAGTAAATTTGTTAAGTCTGCAATCAAATGGGATGGTGTCTGTGGTCACATTGTTTCAAGTACCGGCTTATTTTCAAGACAGAAAAATTTAAGAGGGATTCATCTAAGTTGTTTGAAATTTAGAAATTCTGGAAAAAAAAATCTTATAGGATTTAATAGTGAAGGAAGTCTGTAATGCACCATTAGATATTCATATTTTGTATGATGACCCACAATTAAAGTTAAAAAAAAAAAGATATGCCCCTCTCTATTTTGGACTCTTCCCTGATATGCTTTATTCTGTATAGAACATAGATGCAAATCTTTGAAAATCTTCTTGTAACAAACTGTTAGGCCTAGAGGTCTCATATTTTGCATGGGGGCATCGCATTTTCAAATATTTATAGGAATAGAATCTACATTAGGTCCCATTTAGGTATTGTCATATATGTACCAAGGAGAGCAATAAAGGATAATGGTTGTCCTGGTGTCTACCATTCCTGATACAAATTTTACAGAATTATCCATTATCACTTATTTCCCTCATACTGATGCACTAAAGAAATATAGCTTTAGGAAACATTGTGAAAAAAGGAAAAATTACTTGTTATAAGCAATTGCTCCCTTACATTATTTTCTAATCTATACAGAGTTTATACTTCAGTTTAAAAAAACTAGAAAATATCCCCTGCAACTTATGTCAGTTTGGACTAGTCAAAAATTTTGTCGTGTGGCGATAGGCTAACATTAAATATTTTATGTTGTGATCAACATCATTCACTTAAGACAAGTCTTAAATTTTGTTGTCTGCTAATATGTCAAATCTATGGATTCCCAAGTATTTTTCCTTCATAATTTCAGTGGATGTAATTATTGAGAACTTACCAGACACCTACATCAACAAACTTCTTACTTTTCTGTCTTCTATGTTGGAATCCTCTGCTCATATTGAATTCTATCTGATCTGGATTCAAAGGATTTTGATGAAACATGGTCCAAAGTTAAAACAGAGATCACAGAAGATTATGCCAAGTCTAAGAACACTCCAAAAAAATGTCACCAAAAAGTCAGAGGAACTTGGAAAAATGTATGTATCTTAAAGATGATAAATTGTTTGTTTCAGTGTAAGATTGATTCATTTTTCATCAAGTAAACGAAAAAAAACACCTCATCTGGAAGTATGCTTTTGTTTTTCACTTAATAAAAATTCATTAATTCTATATGAAAAGCAAACAGCTTATCAGTTTATCATGTCAATATTTTTATTTTAGTTGAATATGTAATTATCAAGTGATATTCCAAAGAAACTAAGTTGGTAATGAATGGAATATGATTTCCAAACTATACATCCATAAATACACTTTTTTTAATAATCATGGAATTTTACATAGATATTCTCTTTAGAAATCTTTCTCAAAATAAACACTTAGTCAGCTTCTATTACTTGTATTCAAAACTAGATATCTAGAATGTTGAAAAAATCTTATATTTCATAAACATTCCATTGTCATCATTCCTTCAATTTGGACCAGCCTATCTGTCTGGTAATGGGTTTTCCCACATTGGGCTATTTAAGGCTATCAATAGCGAAATGAACTGTGATCATGTGGGTGATAATTGTATTTTGTATTATAATACCTTGATAATACATTACTCAAAAGTGAAAAGGATAATCAATTTGCTGTAGCTTAACCCATTATCAGATGGCTAAATTTTCTAAATTTAAGACTGATTCAAATCGACATAAGTTGAAGATGACAATTCTTAGTAGGTGTTAATTACAAAAAATCTTTGTCTTTTAGGGTAGAAAACATTCGTGACATGGAAGAAATTGCTTGGTACAGGCAATATCTTTATTGTCCGTTATGTTTTCCAAAGCTTTTTTCATCAGGGACAGTGAAAAGCTGGATTGTGTCGGAATGGGCTAAGAAGTTTGATATCATAATGTAATATCTGTATTTCAGTTGTGACCACAATAAATATACAATAGAATACCTACTGGCTCTCTCTAATGCCAAACGCAAATTCAGCAGCATGGATAAAGAATCTACAGAACATACAAATAACAGTGCTGATGTAAACAGTGAAAATAGTGATCAGATGGATTCAGACAGTAACATTGCTGATGATGACAGTGGAAGTGAAGAGACAAGTAATTCAGACTCACAATTATTGACTCGATCTGATCAGGTGTTGGATTATCATATGGCTGGTGATTCTGATAGTGATTAACCTGTTACTAGTTAGTGAAATCATTTAACCCATTATCCCAGACGGCAAAACTTTAGACTGGTCCAAATTCAAAGGAGTAGCAGACAATAATTTTTTAAGTTTGTGAATTTTGCTGAATTTGCTGAGTAGAAAACATTGTGTTAAGTGAAGAAATTACTTGTTGCAAGCAATTTCTTCTTTTTACACAATGTTTTCCCAATTATTTCTTATTGCTGTCAGGATACTGAGATTGACTTCAACTATTATACAAATCGGAGAATGACTTCAACTATCATACAAATTGTTAATATACAGTCCTGACTGTATTTGAGGCAGTTCAGGCCTTTGATTTTAGGGTGTCAAAATTTGTTATTGTGTGGGAACAAGTCAAAGATTTAATAAATAACAAGATTTTAGGCTAGACTGAATTTAAAGAAACTTAAATTGACAATATAGTGTCAAGGTAATTTTACATATAAGCACCATTTGAGTCGAGAAACATTTCCGAAAGAAGAAATGGCTTTTTCTAAGCAATTTCTTGTTTTCCCAGTCTGATTTTCGAAATCAAATTCCGTCAGGTTTGTGAAGAACAGAGCATAGTGATACTTGTCCTTATCAAAAGAGATAAAAAGAGTTCATACCTAGAAAACAATGTTTTGGATTGACTCCAAACCTTTAGACCTCTATAGTTACCTTCTTATAAAAGCATGGCCATGACAATAGTGCATTTTGGTAGCACCTCGGACTCCTAATCAAGGGTTCCCGGGTTCGATCCCCAGTCGTGGCAATTATCCTTTCTGACATGTGGGCTGTGGCCATAGCACAGTGGTAGTGCTTCAGACCCTCAATCATTAGGACCAGGGTTCGATCCATGGTTGCTGCAAATATTCTTTCTGACATTTGTCTCCCACCCATAGGCAGATAATCGTAAACCTAAGATGGTTGAGCAGCTGAGTATAGTGGTACAGTACAGAACATCCTTAATTTGACAATCATTTCAATCACATTCCGAGCAATCACTTTCAATCACATTCAATCAGCTTCAGCGTTCAATCAGGTAACAATCGCGGTTTTCCAATCTGCGATACATCAATCCTTAAACGAAGGCGTTCAATCAACAGCGTTCAATCATTCCGTTAATTTACATAGCCAAATTAGTTTTTGTGATAAATATTTTCGTTAAAATTTGGTAATTCGAATATTAAAAATAACAACAATATTTTCGTTTAAAATGATTTGCGACATTGTAGGGATTGAAAGAAATTTTGCAATGATTGAGCGATCGCATCTAAACAAGAAAGCGCTCAATCTGCTCAGAGTGAAAAAAGCGATCAACGTTCAATCACAATCATTCAACCACGATTGTTTACTGTTTAGCATTCAATCCGGTTACAATCAGATTGTCAAATTAAAGATGTTCTGTACTGTAGTACTGGTGTTTGAAATACATGTGCCAGGAATCCATGGCTGGGTGCTCCAGCCGCCGCAATATGACTGAAATACTGTTAAACCCCATTCAAGCAAACAAAAGCATATACATAAAACATTTAGACTTGTCCAAATTGAAAGAGGGTGCAGACAACAATTTCAAGTTGGTGGAATTTGAAAAATATTTGCCTTTCTGGGTGGGAAAACTTTGTCAAATGAATAAATTGCCTGTGACAAGCAATTTCTCCATTTTATGTAGTGTTTCCCTAAACTCTGTTCCTGGGGGCATCAAAATGCGGTCCTGTGTGGGATTGGGTTAAGCATTATAACAGTTCAAAAGAAAAAAAGTAAGATAAAGTTATTTGAAGATGATTTGTGAGTTTGTTGTCTTTCCTTCCTTTAAAGTTTATGCCTTTCATAGAGCTTGATGAATCTCTACGTCTAAAAAGGAACAATCAGTCATCAGCCATGCCCTCTGAACCCTTACAAGAAGTTTGACTTAGACATCAAATAGAGGATAATCAACTGGTTATTCAAGATATGAAAAAATATTTCACAAGTATGCATTGTTAGGTGTTGAAAAAATGAGTGCACAACCTATAATAAATTATTTTCGTCTGCATTTTCTTTCAATTTGGACTGGTCTAAAATTTTGTCAAGTGGGAATGGGTTAAGGTGGGCTATTGTGATCAATTCACGTCCGAGTTGATGTTGTGCCTCTGTCAACAATTTCTTTAAATATCTACTCCTCTTGAACCTATGGGCCAATCTTGCTAAAACTTGGCAGGGATGTTGCTTTCATATGATGCACCAATTCTTCATATTTGGTCTCTACCTGGGTAAATCCTATTTTAACAGATACAAAGAGGGAAACTTCAAAATATCTTCTTCTCTGAAATGAGAAAGCCTAGAGCATTGATATTTGGTATGTAGAATTTCCTAGTGAACTTCTACAAGGCTGTATATGTGATGTCTTTGGGTCATATTTTGGCTCCACCTTGGTGCACCCTATTTTACCATAGAGACAAATGGAAATTCCTTAAAGTCATTCATCCATTGCCAAAAGAATATAAATAGAATAAATAAATGAAATAAAAAAAATGAAGCAATACTTCAAAAATCCTCTCCAAAAACATTTGAACATTGATATATAGTACATATGCATGTAGAATGTCCAAGTGAACTTTTATAAAATTTATTCATATTATGACCCTCTGGTAATATTTAGACACCACCTGTGGATCCTTCTTTTTTACATAGAAATTAAGAGGGAATTGTTAAAAATCCTAGCTTTTGACTCACCCAGAACACACCTTAACTTATACAGAAACAAAGAAAAAATGAATTCAAAATCTTATTACGAAAAATGACCAAGCTTTAAAGTGTCATATTATGTATTGGGTTACCAACTAGTGAACTTCTATAAAAAATTTCCCTGTGGTAATTTTTTCTTAGCTTTGTTGAGAACTTTAGAGCCCAACTTGTTTTCTAAATGCTGGTAGATAATGAGCTGATTTTGAGTAACAGGTCATTAGTTAAAGTTTCGTTCCAGTCCATTCATTTTTTGGTGAAGATACAGATGCCTTACTTAGATAATTTCTCTGAAATTCCAGTTTTCCTGACTTTTTAGCTCACCTAAGTACAAAGTGCTCATGTGAGCTATTGTGATCACCCTCTGTACAATGTCCGCCTGTTGTTCCGTGTCTGTTAATAATTTTTTAATCAACATCTCCTCCCAAACAACTGGGCCAATTTCAACCAAATTTGGTAGAAATGTTCCTTAGATGGTTCCCTTTGAAACTAACTAAAAGAATTGAAATCCATTGAAAGGCAACAACAGTGAAATTCTAATAAAAATCTTTAAAAATCTCCTTCTCCTGACCCAGAAGGCCTAGAGACTTGATATTTTGCTACAATCATTATCCTCGGGTCCCCAGGAGCAGAGTGCTGGGGATGGGTTTCAATATAGAAACAAAGAAGGGTTTTTGAACATCTTCTCCTCACAAACCTTAAGGCCAATTTCAATAAAATTTGTCAGAAATATTCCTTAGGTGGCCCCTTTCAAAATCAAAGGACTGAAAGTCCTGAGAGCGGTTTTGCTGGTTTATAAGTAACCGCGCTCAATAATGTGAGCATTTTTCATCAATATGAGTGAGTGAATCGTACACCTAAGTAGGAGGAGCAACTGGTGGCTCGATAAGGATGTAGTGGTAGTATTGGTGTGTGAACTACCAGGAATCCATGGTTAGAAGCTCCACCCGCCCCGATATAATTGAAATACTATTAAAAGTTGCGTTAAACCCTATTCAATCAATCATGACCTATTACTGTTTGTCGAAATCGCTATTTTGAATTAATCGCAACGTTTCCTTCTTAAGTGCGTGAAAATTTGTGGTTGTATGATAAAAGGTTAAATGAAAAGCATATTATTATCACGATTGAAGTAGTTAAATGTCCGTTTCAAGATTTAGTTGAATTCGAGAGGTAAAAGATGTTTTATTTGATGGGGTTAATAGGCGCTTGAATCGCGCCTGTAACAGGGTTGTAATGTGTTATATATACTCTGTAAACGGGGTGTAATTTTGCCCAGCCCTGCCAGGTCAAAACACTAACAGACAGTTTACATGTATTCGCTAACTCCACTAACCACTGACCTTGATTCTATCTTGAAACGCGAGGATATTATTTCTCTCATTTTTACAATTCACTAGACAAATTACCCAGGATATATTAAGTTTTAAACCATTTTCCTGGATAATCATGATTAAAAGGAGGCTGTTGGCATTCAGCAAGTAAGTTATTTTCTTCATCAGCGATGAAACAAGATGGAGGCAATCACATAGATTTTCACTTCACGTTTATGAGCATGCGTGGAAATGAGTGGAAATGTGTGAGAACTTGTTTCAGGTTGATCGATATGAAATATCGGTTTTTCCTAAAAAAACGCTAAAAACTAAAAGAATTGAAATCCATTGAAAACTCCAGTTACCATGGCAACATAATTTTCTTTCTTTTTAATTCTTCTCCTGACCCAGTAGGCATAGAGCCTTGGTATTTTGCATAAAACAACAATATATTAATCTCTTTCAAAATAGCTATAATCATTACCCTCAAATCCCCTAGGCGTATTCCATATATAAATAAAGAAGGATTTTTAACCCATTACTGCGCAGCAAAATTTTAGACTGGTAAATTGAAAGGAGTTGCAGACGACAATTTAAAGTTTATGGAACTCTAGATTTTTTTTTAACTTTCTGGATAGAAAACATCATGGAAAATGAAGAAATTGTTGGTTACAAGCAATTTCTTTATTTTCCATAATGTTTTTCCGTTGTCTTTCTTGAGGGGCGTCCAAAAGCATCATTGTGTGGGAATGGGTTAAAAACCCAAACCACTGGGCAAGTTACAACCCAATTTGACAAATTTTTCTTAGCTGGCCTCCTCCAAAAATAGCTAAAAAAATTGAAATCAGCTGAAAACTAGGGTATCATATTTCTAGCCTTAACATTAAATTTGACTATTGAAGAAAAAGAGCCTTTATCTCGGGTGAGCGCACCAGGCCCAATGGCCCTCTTTTTTTTAATAAGCTGGTATATATAGAACTCATTGACCCCATTACTCAGATTATTTTTAGACATGTTCAATTTGTAAGAAGTTGCAGATGACAATTTAAAGTTTATGACAGATTTGTTCAACTTTCTGGGTAGAATACACTGTGGAAAAAGAAGAAATTCCTTGTTGCAAGCAATTTCTTCATCTTACACAATGTTTTCCCAATTGTGCCATTGTGTTGGAATGGGTTAAGGTGTGTGGGATGGCAATAGTACTTACAGCTGCTTAAGTTGGAGTTTTGTTTGGGTCCATTGATTCATTTTCACAAAAATGGATAGAGTAAGTTATTTCACAGCTGCTAGGAGACTTGGTATTGTAATAGCTTAAAAGTTGTTCAATTACTTATATTGATTTTAGGGAGTTCCTTTTAGTGTGAGAGGACACAAATAACTTTATTTCAGGTCACCCGAGTACATCATGTGAGCTTTGTGATTTTTCAATTTGCATTGTCTATCATTGACAACTCTGTGTAACCACTCTACAGGTCACAATTTTTACTCAGTCTTTCTCAAACTTGCTGTAAATGATTGTATGATCATCAAGGAATTCCCTTTTGAAAATGTTGAAATTTCATTTTATATCACAGGAAAAGGAGCCTTAGTGACAATTTCTGTTACCACTTTATAGTTCAATTTTTTTTCAATCTTTACCAAACTTTCTGAACATGTTTGCATGGACATGTGGTTCAGCCTCACTCTGCAATCTTAGACTTGTTGGAAATAATATTCCATTAAAATTTAATTTAATCCCTTTTGGCATGACGTTTTTTGTAGCCTACATATTGTTCAGTGCATTGACACACCTCTTTTGAACTTAACTTGTGTGTGTTAATGTAGGGAAAAACTTGATGGTTGTTGTATTCAAATTAAATTTGTTAAAAAAAAGTATGTCACTGTATCATTTGCCTTATTTTGTTTCAAGGCAAACGAACTCTCTTCAAGATGAACCGAGTTTCAAATCCTAACGTAACTTTTGGAAAGAGCTACGCAGTGCTAAAATTTACCCCTTTTTACTCTATTTTCAATTACTGAAAAATTCACAGGAGTGCAACCGATTGGTATGGTGGCTAGAGTAGCCTCCCTTACCAGCGGACTGTCAACAGACCATAAACAACTGGACCTCGAACCTTGAATGTTCGGTTAAATAACGATGTCACGTCGTTGTTGTTGCCTATCTGCACTCGTTCTTACCGGGGCTGTGCTTTTTATCCTGGGATGTGTCTTTATTCCGGTATCGAAGAATTTAATTCATAATCAGATAGTTGAGGTAGGTCCTAGTTTCTCAACTCACATGACATCCTGACCACTGACAGCTTGTAGACACGGGAAATAATTTACATCTTTGAGCCTACTCTTTGTTAGTCAACTTCAAAGACTTATTCTCAATGTGTAATTTGAAAATTAAAAAAATAGCATGATATATGTGGTATATGAAAACATTCTGGTAAAGGGAGAATGCGCTTGTTACTCTGAACGACTCTTTTTCTACGTTGTCTTCAGTGGAAGCTTTCGTGGACACTTACTCAGTATTATGGCATTACTAGACAATAAAGTCATTGTCTAGTCCAAATTCAAAGAAACTGTTGTCAATAATTTCAAATATCTCTGTCATTATTGTAAAAAAATAAGAAAGTGTGTTTAACAAACAATTTCTCATAGCTGCAATATTGTAGCCCCCTTTCTGATAACCTGCTGGCGAGGGCCCTTGTCAGCTGATTATCAGAAAGAGTGCTACGATATCGCAGCTAGAATTCTCCCTACAGTTATGCCAGCCTAAAATTGGTTTAACTTTCCTGATTATCAATTTCTATAGAAAAGGTCCATGATTATGTATGAGTATTTGTTCTGTTGATTATTTGGCAAGACAATTTCTATTAGTGTTGTAAGTTTCGACTTGAATAATTCAGAAAAACAAAGATAATAAAAATGGAGAAGGAAAAAACCTTTTAACTTATACTATTTCTTTAATTCAGTTAGTCAATAAAAAGAAAACAAAATACTGGAACAGTTAATTAGTAAGCTATAATCAAACCATATGACATCATTAGTAAGCAATTGTGATGTTGTTATAATATACATCAATTTTCAACAATTTATGTACCGGTATTTATATTTTTATTTCTTGTAAGATATATAATTTAATTGAATTTATTTACAAAATGTCCACTTATGCTTATGAAAGTGTGTGTTTCAATAAAATTTGTCATAATGTAAACATTTATAAAATAATAGATAATGAACTGTTTGTATATCATTGTATTTTATCCATTTTCTGAACAAAGCCAACTATGATAGACAATTATATGTATCTAATTTGTCTTTTCAATCTTACTGAGTTTAATTTATGCACATTGTTAAAAATATCAAGGAGTGTGTCCGAGAGTTTATTTACATGTATTTACTTTTTTCCCCTGTGGTTCTTAACCCTTGTCATGTTGAACCTGTTTTTGGCAGGAGGTTACTCAGGTATAGACAAAGATCAGCCTGCACATAAGTGCAGTCTAATCTTGGTCTACACCTCCTGGTTGTCTGCTTTTAGCCAGAGTTGTTAAAATAATGAATTTTTCAAAGGAATATTGACCTGTATGAAAATCATCCAGTGCTGTCAGTCCTTTGATTCAAAGTAATTCTGTATAGGATTTTAATTTGATTTGGCATGACAAGGTTTAACACTATTTCTATGACCTCTTTTACATTTACTGGTATTTGAAACAAGAATGTACAGGAAGTTTCTTCTTGCATAATTAATCATGTACATACTTCATACAATCACAAATAAATATGTTTGAAAAATAAATATTATATAAATTACTAATTTCATGAACCTTATACCACTACTACAAAGATTTCAATGGATGATTGCTGAAAAATCGATTGGATTCAAGGCGGAAAATGCCTTGTTTCAAAACAATACAAATATATGAAATGGCTTAATTAACTCTTATCTCAATAATTGTATAAGTGGATATTCCTTTGAAACTGGCGATTAACATAAGTGGATATCCCTTTGAAACTTGAAATTAACAAACAATGTTGTTAAATATGAATAAACCTCTATGCCAAAGCAAACATCATTTTCAATTTTGAAATGTATTCTTTTCTTATTTTTCTATTTGTTTCTTATATTGCTAATGATGACAATAATCAATTATAAATTGATAAATTTGCAGTTGTTAAATTAAAATTACTGGTAATTTCAATGTTAAACATTAAAAGTCCAATCCATCAACAAATTAATTTTCAAATTTATATTTTTGTAGACGGAGAGTGTGTTTTCAAAACATTTAAAAATATACAGGGGCTGGTTTGACCTATTTGGGGCTGGTTTAACTGATTTTTATAAATGTAGGCAGGATTAACTGATTACAGCTGGTTTGACTGGGGGCTGGTTTGACTGGTTCCCTGACCGACTTCAGTCAATTATGATATTGATTTCTCCTAGCAGGTACATTTAGGTGTGTTTTGGCCACATCTGAATAGCAAATAGTTATTTCATTTAAATGGATCACACTTTCAAAGTCCTTCCATTCCCTTAAATTGATTGGCTGCATGATCTCACTAGTAATGACGTCATCAAGAAATTTCAGGTGACGTGAAAAAGTTTAAAAAGTGGACACGAACTGACTGATGTCATAAGCTGCCGAGTGATAAAGTCTATAAAATCTCCTTAATATCAGATTTCTCTTAACCTATTTCCAGACAGCAAAATTTTAGACTGGTCCAAATTGAAAGGGTTTGCATACAATAATTTTAAGTTCATTAAATGTCAGATTTTTCAATTTTTAGGTCACCTGACCGAATGGTCATGGTGACCTATTGCAATCATCGTTTGTCCGTCGTCGTGCATCGTCCGTCGTCCGTCGTGCGTCGTCTGTTAACTTTTAAACATTTTCATCTTCTTCTCAAGAACTACTGGGCAGATATCAACCAAACTTGGTAGAAAGCATCATTGGGGGATGCCAATTCAAGTTTGTGAAAATAGGGGTTCTGGGGGTCATAGGGGCCCAAATAGGGGCCAAAAAGGGGTAATTTTTAGTACTTCTTTAAAAATCTTCTTCTAATAAACCATTAATGCCAGAGCTTAAATATTTTTTGTGCATGACAACTAGGACAGGCATATTATAAATTGTGAAATTCATGCCCCTGGGGTCATGTATGGGGCCACACCCAGAGGTCAAAGTTCATCATGTTAAAAAATTCACATTTTCATCTTCTTCTGATGAAGTACAAAGCCAATTTCAAAGAAACTTGGTGAAAAGCATCATTTGGTAATGGTTATTCAGATTTGTGAAAATAAAAATGCTGTGGGGTCAGGGGGCCCTAAAATGGGGACCAAAAGGGGGTAATTTTTGGTAACTTTTAAATATTTCATCTTCTTCTCAAGAACTACTGGGCGGATTTCAACCAAACTTGGTAGAAAGCATGATTGGGGGATGCCAATTCAAGTTTGTGAAAATAGGGGTTCTGGGGGTCATAGGGGCCCAAATAGGAGCCAAAAAGGGGTAATTTTTGGTACTTCTTTAAAAATCTTCTTCTAATAAACCATAAATGCCAGAGCTTAAATATTTTGTGTGCATGACAACTAGGACAGGTATATTATAAATTGTGAAATTCATGCCCCTGGGGTCATGTATGGGGCCACACCCAGAGGTCAAAGTTCATCATGTTAAAAAATTCACATTTTCATCTTCTTCTGATGAAGTACAAAGCCAATTTCAAAGAAACTTATTGAAAAGCATCATTTGGTAATGGTTATTCGGATTTGTGAAAATAAAAAGACTGGGGGGTCAGGGGGCCCTAAAATGGGGACCAAAAGGGGGTAATTTTTGGTAACTTTTAAATATTTCATCTTCTTCTCAAGAACTACTGGGCGGATTTCAACCAAACTTGGTAGAAAGCATGATTGGGGGATGCCAATTCAAGTTTGTGAAAATAGGGGTTCTGGGGGTCATAGGGGCCCAAATAGGGGCCAAAAAGGGGTAATTTTTGGTACTTCTTTAAAAATCTTCTTCTAATAAACTGTTAATGCCAGGGCTTAAATATTTTGTGTGCATGATAACTAGGACAGGTATATTATAAATTGTGAAATTCATGTCCCTGGGGTCATGTATGGGGCCACACCCAGAGGTCAAAGTTCATCATGTTAAAAAATTCACATTTTCACCTTCTTCTGATGAAGTACTAAGCCAATTTCAAACTAACTTGGTGAAAAGCATCATTGGGTACTGATTATACAGATTTGTGAAAATTAAAAGGATGGAGGTCAGGGGTGCCTAAAATGGGGACCAAAAGGGGGTCATTTTTGGTAACTTTTAAACATTTTCATCTTCTTCTCAAGAACTACTGAGGGGATTTCAACCAAACCTTTTTCTAATTCTTTCAAACAAAATCTCTTGTCTTGGTGCTCTTTTACTCAGGTGACCGTTAAGGCCCACTGGGCCTCTTGTTTGTATCTAATATTGTGTAATATGATGAAATTGCATGATACAAGCAATTTTTTTCATTTTATGCAGTGTTTTCTCAATTGTTTTTCTCAAGCTTCATTGTATGCGAATGACTAAGGATGGACTAATAAACACAGAAGATTTTTATCAATTTGAATGCCAACTTGTGAAATTTTTGCATCACAAATTACATGTACAAAAATTTAAAAAAGCTGGAACCTTGTTAGACGAAACTAAAATGAAATTATTTGTATGTTAAGGAAATTATGCTGTAGAGGTGTTAAACTTCCTTTTGATGAAATATTGTCTAAATGAACAATAGAGCTGGGACAGGTAAAAATTTTGTTCCTGGGTACCTATGGTTGTATTGACCCTCAAGTATACAATATTATAAAATCCCTTTTCAATAGCCAATAGTTAGTTATTACAGTTATCTATCTTTTATGTATCCTGGCAAATTTTCTAAGATCATAGAAAAACTATACATTACTAACATTGATCCTTTTCTTTTGTATTATTTCAAATACTTCAAATTAGTTTGATTGATTGAATGGGTTTTAAAGCCGCTTTGAACAGTATTTCAGTCATAAAAATATAGCGGCGGCTGGAGCACCTAACAATGGATTCCTGGTATTTCTCACACCAGTACTACCACTACATCCTTTCCTAGCATCCAGCTGCTTTGCCATTTAGGTTTATAATTATCCAACCATTGGTGAGAGACAAATGTCAGAAAGAATATGTGCTGTCGCCAGGGATCGAACCCACAACGATCCCATGATTGAAGATTTATAAGGAGTCTTACGCGCTACCGACTGCACTATAACGGCGGATACTTCAAATGAAATAGTGCATGTAGTATCCATTCCAAACTAGTATTATGGTCTGCATCTGGTGTTAACCCATTACTAGTCAACAAAAATTTAGACTGGTCCAGTTTGAAAGAAGTTGCAGACGACAATTTTAAGTTGATGAAATCTTTAAAATCTTTGACTTTTGGGGAAGAAAACTTTAAGGAAAATGAAAAAATTGCTTGTAACAAGCAATTTCTTCATTTTCAAAAATGTTTTCCAAAGCTTTCATATTGATTAGCATTTAAAAGCATCACTGAGTGGGAATGGGTTAATCTACCTAATACCCAGGTACTTGAGTACTCGTCCTAGGTCTAATGAACATCATGCTTCAGCACTTTATCTCAAGAGAACTCAAATGAATTCTTTCAGCCAAAGTTTCATCAATGAATAATGGAATTTTTACAACAATCAACTTGAAATGAAAGTCACTTCCTCAAGTTATATATAAACTATTTTTTTTTTAAATATATTAGATTAACCCATTCCAGCGCAATCTTACCTTTTTATGCCCCTCAAGAAAATTCTTTTGAATTCTTTTTTTGTAATTAAGGGTGGAAAATGAAGAAATTGCTTGTTACAGGCAATTTCTTCATTTTCCACAATTTCTTCATTTTCCACAATATTTTCAACGCTAAATTACACAAAAAAATTAAGATTTCATCAACTTGAAATTGTCGTCTGCAACTTCTTACAATTTGGATCAGTCTAGAATTTTGCCGTGTTGTAATGGGTTAATAATGAAACATGGAAATTATTTTTCATATGGAAAACAAAGCAAAATATGAGGACTAGAAGTTAAAAATTATCTTTAGATATAACCCATTGAAGGGCTAGGAAATTTTAGACGAAAATTGGAGACAACAGTTCAAAAAGTGTGTTTTTTGAAAAATAAGTATCAAATGATAATGAATAGAAAATATTGTAAGAAAGAGAAAAGATAAAATTGCTTGTAACAAGCAGTTTCTCACACTGTTTTACACAGCTTTCATTCTAGAGCACATCAAATTCAGGGATTGTAATGGGTTAAATAGCTGTTTACTATTACATGTATAAACATGAGTTGTCATTTCAATGGTTTCAAAGTTCTGATTTTACCCATTGAAATACAGTCCCACATATTTACAAGCTGAAGAAATAAAAGTATAAGGAAAAACATTTTCTTCTTTTCTCCCAATATTTTCTATCCTATCTGATACAAAATTCAAAGATTTTAATTCTAAATTGTTGTCTGCAACATCTTTTAATTTGGACAAGTCTAAATTTATGTCATGTGGTAATGACATATGGTCTTTTCCATTCCGTTTTTACTGGAATAATGCATCTTTCATTTATTTTTAGCTCACCTGAGCACAATGTGCTCATGGTGAGCTTTTGTGATCGTTGAATGTCTGTCGAGTGTCGTGCGGCATGTTGCGTCAACAATTGAAGTGTTTACACTCTAGAGGCCACAGTTTTGACCCAATCTTCATGAAACTTGGTCAGAATAATTTTTAGGTCATGAAGATGAACCCTATTGATTATGGGAGGGTTCTATTTGAAAACACAGGAAAAGGGGCCTTAATGACAATTTCTTTGTTTACACTCTAGAGGCCACAAATATTGCTCTATCTTCATGAAACTTTGTCAGAATGATTACAAGGTCATACAGATGATAACACAGGAAAAGGGACCTTAATGACATTTTTTGTTTACACTTTAGAGGCCACAATTTTGGCTTAATCTTCATGAAACTTGGTCAGAATAATTGTTAGGGCATTAGGATGAACCCTATTGAGTATGGAAATGTTCTATCAGAAAACACAGGAGAAGGGGCCTAAATGACAATTTCTTAGTTTACACTCTAGAGGCCACAATTTTGCTCAATTTTCATGAAAATAGGCCAGAATAATTGTTTAGTCACAAGGATTAACCCTACTGATTATAGGAAGGTTCTTTTGGAAAACACAGGAGAAGGGGCCTTAATGACAATTTCTTTGTTAACAATGACAATTTCATTGTTAACGCTCTAGAGGTCATAATTTTGGCTCAATGGTCATGAAACTTGGTCAGGATACTTTTTAGGTCATAAAGATGAGCCTTATAGATTATGGAAAGGTTCTATAGGATAACACAGGAAAAGGGGCCATAATGACAATTTCTTTGTTTACAAATATAGAAGTCACAGTTTTGCCTCAATCTTCATGAAACTGGTTATAGTTATTTGTCTCTAGTTGCTTTTTTTTTTAACAGCAGACAATTCGGGTGAGCAATCTAGGACCATCATGGTCCTCTTGTTCTGTCTTTCCCGGAATATCTTGTTAACTCATTCACACACAATCCCATTTTTAGATGCCCACAAAGACCAAAGCTTGGAAAACATTGTGGAAAATTAAGAAATTGCATGTTACGAACAATTTCTTTATTATCCACGATATTTTCTTCTCCAAAAGACAACTAATTTTAAAATTTCATTGACTAAATATTGCTGTCTGTAACTTTTTTGAATTTGGACCAGTCTAAAATTTTTGTTGTCTGGAAATTGGTTCTCAAAAACTTTAAAAAAAGATGTATGGTACATGTACAATATTGATGTTTGAAATGAATGATTTGATTTACATAAAAGAAAACTTGTGGAAAAAAGATATACTATATTGACGTTTGTAAGATTTGATTTATAAAAAAGGTAATACCGTTGCAAAATAGGAATAGTTGTGGGTAAAGGAGAAATTGCTGTCAATGAAAGAACCCATCAAACAAATCATTTAGACCAGGAGTGAAGTTTGAACTCCAACATTGGCCGCCATTTATGTGAAGCATTATTGTTGGTTTGGTGACTATAATGTCATACCTAAAGTTAATTCAAGCTGTAGTTACGATACTTAGGTCGCCAACCAACCATTTTGTTTTTTTGTTACATAATTACTGGCCATAAATTTTGCATAATTATGTGGTTTAAGATCGAAGTGGAACTTCCTGTCAGAGTCAGTGGGCTGGGCCAATGGAGGGGTCAACGGTTGGTCAATTTCCATGCCCGACTTGTTGGATGTGGGCTTTCCTACTTGCGGACAAGTTTATTTTTCAAGGCTGTCTATCCAGGGACAAGTACCGGTAAATACCAGAAAAAATCTAGGCATGGTACATAAAAGATCTCAAAAATAACTAATTTTTATTACCTGGACTGTTTTCGGAGAAAACCAGAGGTATTGTCATCACCTTGGAGTTGTGTGCGTTGGCGTGACAAACTTTAACCTTGGTCATATCTCTGTTGTTATTGAAGATTTCCTCATGAAACTTGGCATGTGTATTGACCATCACAAGAGCTATCTAGACTATTAAGGGGGATAACTCTAAAATGTTTTTGTAAGAGTTCTGTCCCTTTTTCAACTTAGAATTTTTGCATTATCCAGCACCTGCAGCCGAGCGTTGGCACCCATTGGCAGTGCTCTTGTTGTAGTATTATCATAATTTGAATATTGAGGGTAAGAAAATGTGGTTAATGAAGAAAATGCTTTGTTCCAGCATTTTCTTTACTTATCATAATGTTTTCTCAAAATTAATCTATTCACTTATTTCAGCAGACATATTCATTTTAATTCATGACAAGTAGAAAAACCATGTCTTATTAGTCCAGGGACATGTGGAGAAAATCTGTATCCTTCTTGAAAACTATTTGCTCAGATAGTATAGTGTGATGCCATACTATATGAGGAAATAGTTTTGAAGAAATCATATTGTCAGGTTCACAACCAACAAATATACATTTCCTGAATTGGTTTGTTGTGCTGCTTTTCACGAAAAAAAGTTAGGTCTGCAAATGAAATACATCAAACAGAATCTTGGGCTTGTTAACCCATTCCAACTCAACAAAATTTTAGACTGGTCCAAATTGAAAGAAGCTGCAGACAATATTTTCAAGTTGGTGGAATTTAAATTTTCTTTTTTTTTTCTTTGTCTTTTTGGACAGAAAACATTGTGGATAATGAAGAAATTGCTTGAAACAGGCAATTTCTTCATTTTCCACAATGTTTTCCAAAGCTTTTTTCTTGAGGGGCGTAAAAAGGAGGGCTTGTATGGGAATGGGTTAAAACAAATGTTTTTGTAAGGCCATGTGGTCACATGTGTAGCATGTGTAAGGATGTTATGCTGGTATTTGCTGGAAGAGTCTATGAAAATTCTTTGCCCAATAGTGAATACTTCATAAAGACTTCTTTGTCCATGATAAGTTCAGCCAACTGATGACTTTTTACCTCACCTTAGCATGGTGAGCTTTTGTGGCTCTTGATAATTTGTTGTTAGCTGTTCCATTTGTCTCCCAACATTGGGTGGATAATCGTTAGTCTAAGTGGGATGAGCAGCTGGAGGCTAGGAAAGGATGTAGTAGTAGCACTGATGTGAAAAATACCAGGAAACCATTATTAGGTGCCCCATCCAAGGCGATACTACTGAAATGCTGTTAAAAGTGGCGTTAAACCCCATTCAAGTAAACAAAAATTTAATGTTTGTCGTTTGTTTCATATCGTCAACAGTTTATTGTTACCACTCTACAGGTCGCCATTTTTGCCCAATCATTCTCAACCTTGCTGTAAATATTTTCATGCTGGTCGGGAAAATGCCGATTGAATATGCTGGCATTCCAGTCTATAGCGATAGAAAAGGCACAATAATGAGAAATTTCCTTATTGTCATTTTTCAGGTCTTGATTTTGGCTTATTCTTTCCCAAACTTCTTCTAAATGTTTGTATAGTAATAAGGAAGATCTCTAATTGAATATTATTTCTACCTAATTTGACAAGCAATTTCTTCATTTCCCACAATGTTTTCTACTACAAAAGGCAATGATTTTTTGAAATTCCATAATTTGTTGTCTGCAATTTCTTTCTATTCAGACTAGTCTGAAAAAAAATTCGTCTGATAATGGGTATAATTTAGTGAAAATAAATGTTTTGTCTTCGAATTAAAGTTAAGTAGTTGGCATGAGAATGAGTTCAGATGAGTGATCTATGGTCATCGTTGCTCCTTTGTCTGATTAACCCTTTTATCAGACAACTGAATTTTAGACTTGTCCAATTTGTAAAAAGTTACAGACAAAGATTTTAATTTGATAGAATTTTAAGCATCTATATCTTTCTGGGTTTAAAATTCTTTGAATAATAAACATGTTTTCCAAAACCATCTTCTTCAGACCCATAAAAAACAAGCTTTTTTTGTTTTAACCAACAACCAGATGGCAAAATTTTAGACTAGTCTAAATTCAAAGCAGTTGCAGACAACAATTTAAAGATTTTGAAATTCTAGATTTTCACAACTTTCTGGGTAGAGAACATTATGGTAAATGAAGAAATTGCTTGTAACAAGCAGTTTCTTCATTTTACACAATGTTTCCGCAATTGTTTATCTGGAGGGTCGTCAAAAAGTGTCATTGTGAGGGAGTTGGTTAACTAGTAATGGAGCCAGTTTCAAAGTTCTAGTACCACTTGTAAATTGTGCATTTGACGTGAAGAGTGTTTTATCATCTCAAAGTGACTTAGTTTTAACCCACAATAACAAAATCTTAGACTGGTCCAAATTTTGGGTTAGTTCAGACAAACTGATGAGGACCTCAACCCTAAGCTTAAACCATTACTACAATGACAATGTTTAATGCATTCCCAAGTTACGAAATTTTACACTGGTCCAAATTGAAAGTAGCTGCAGACTACAATTTCAAAATCTTTATCATTTGGGGTAGAAAACATTATGGATGATGAAGAATTTGCTTGTGACAAGCAATTTCTTCATTATCCACAATGTTTTCCAAAGCATTTATATTGAGGGGCGTTTAAAAGTGTCTTTGTGTGGGATTGAGTTAAGACTGGTCCAAATTTAAAGAAGTTGCAGACAAAAAAATTAGACCAGATGTATTTTAAAAAATTCTTTATCTTTTGGTTTTTATCTATTGTTGTAAGCAATCTCTTCATTTCCCATAATGTTTTCCTGAGTAAAAAAGAGGGGTTGTGTGGAATAGGGTAACCCTTTTCTGTTCAGTCCCTGGTTTTTACGTCCCTGTGATTTTATAATTGTGAAAACATTGTAGAGAAAGAAGAAATTGTTTGAAACAAGCAACTCCTCTTTTTCCACAATATTTTTTTACCCTGCTGAATGGCTTTTTTCAAATTAAATCCACTAAGTTTTCGTCTGAAAAATCTTTGAATTTCGAGAGGTCTAGAATTTTGCAAGACCCAAAAGGGATTCACTCTTTTGGGTTGCCAAGCAATATCTTACCTTTTCTTTTATGTCCCAGACCGTATATTTTAAGAAACAATGTCATTTGAAACCTCAGTCAAAATGTCATGTCGTGAAGTCAGTGGGTGTGGCCAGTGATCTGTCAGTTTGGATGAAGCAAAATAATGTGATATATTGTTGGTGGGCAGCCAAAATAGAGTAGGTTGAAAAATCTGTAGTTACAAGATTTTGGTCACTCATTTACAATATAGGTTATAAACAGGTTATAAACAGAAAGCAGAGCAAGCTGGGTATATATAGCCATTGACTAGTTAAGTTGCATATTTATTTTCAACCTATAAACCTACAATCTAATTTTTGAGGAGCTGAAGAAAATCCACTTTTCAATATAAATTGTATATGAGTAAAAGGCAAACTGCTTCTAACAATCAGTTTCTTTGTTTCTTGCAATGTTTCTACCTAATTTTGCACTTACCAAGTTTAAATTATAGTTAGCATCTTTTTCCAATTGAGATGAGGCTAATGATATATAACCTAGAAAATTGGCTAACTCATCATTTAACGTCATTTTTCTATTGCAGCAAATCAATTTGAAATCCCAAACAACCTATGACAACTGGGTGAAAAATCCAACTCCAATATATTTTAAAGTGTGGGTATGGGATCTGACAAACTGGATGGAAGTACAAGCCGGTACTGGCAAACCATCTCTTCATGAAAAAGGCCCTTTTGTTTACAGGTAGGTACATGTGTTAACCCTTGTCATGCTGAATTAAAATACAGTATAGAATTGCTTTAAAATAAAAGGAGTGACAGCACTGGAAGATATTAATGAAGGTCAAAATTTACATGTATTTTAAAGAATGATTATTTAAACAATTCTAGCTTAAAGGGGACAAAAAGGAGGTGTAGACCAAGATCAGACTGCACTTATGTGCAGGCTGATATTTGTCTATGCCTCCTGCCAAAGCAGGAATATTCCAGATTCATCATGACAAGGGTTAAGAGCCCCTGTATATATGTGGCTGGCCATGCCTGTTGACCCCCACCATAGCAGTTTGACAGAGATAATAACCCTTGTCATGCTGAGCCCTGAATATTCAGTTTTTAGCTCCTCTGGCTGAAAGCCAGTGAGCTATTGTCATGGCGATGTGTCTCCTGCATGCATCTGTGTGTGTGTGCATGCGCCTGTCCATAAGTTTTAACTTTAAAATTCTTCAGAAACCCTCAGAAAGTACTGAATAGAATTCAACCAAATTTCACAAAAATGATTCTTGGGCTACCCCAGATTTCTTCAATGAATTTTTATCAGATGAAAAACGTGGCTTTAACCCTTGTCATGCTGAGCCCGGAATATTCCGGTTTTGGCAGGAGGTATAGACCAAGATTAGACTGCACTTATGTGCAGGCTGATCTTAGTCTACAAGTCCTGCTTGTACTTTTGCTGCCAGAGTTGTTTATGAAGTTGGTTTCTAAAAGAAATATTAATTTTTTATCAACAAGTTCTATCAGTATTTTCAGCCCTTTGATTTGACAGCATTTCAGCAAGGTAATTTATACAGCATGACAAGGGTTAATGTATGGGGCTTATTTCAATATTATGTTGAAACCTTAAAAAATCATCTTCTCAGAAACCAGTGGATGGATTTTAACTAGATTTTAGGAATGATCATTGGGTGACTCTTTATCATATTCCTTCAAAGAATTTTGATTGGATTATAAACATGGCTTTCATGGGTGGGTCTCATTTCCATAGGTGAAAGCTTTAAAAATTTCTTCTCAGAAACCAGACAATGGATTGAAACCAAATTTTACTGGAATGTTTCTTGGGTGACTCTTCATCAGATTCCTTCAAAGAATATTGATCAGATGAAAAACATGGCTTAAATGGGCGAGTCTACTTTTCGTAAATGGTGAAACCTTAAAAATCTTCTTCTCGGAAACCAGTGAATGGATTTCAACCAAATTTCATGTGAATGATCCTAAGATGAGTTTGTAAGATTACTTTAAAGAATTCTGATTGGATGAAAAACATGGCTTAAATGGGCAAGTCTATTTTTCATACATGGTGAAACCTTAAAAAATCTTCTCGGAAACAAGGGAATGGATTTCAACCAACTTTCACAGGAATGATCCTCAGATGACTTTATCAGATTCCTTCAAAGAATTTTGATCAGAGGAAAAGCATGGCTTTTAATGGGCGGGGCTAAATTCCATATAAGGTGAAAGATTTGAAAATCAGAAACCAGTCAGTGGATTTCAACCAAATCTCACTGGAATGATCCTCTGATGACTCATTTAATTTTGATTGGTTGAAAATATGGCTCTTATGGTCTTGGTTTATGTCCATATGTGGCAAATAGTGATTTTTTTTGAAAATTTGGAATCCCCTAATGATAAACCATTGGGAGAACATTGTGTAAAATGAATAAATTGCTTGTAACAAGCAATTTATTCATTTTACACTATGTTTTCTATATTATGTTGAAACCTTAAAAAATCATCTTCTCAGAAACCAGTGGATGGATTTTAACTAGAATTTAGGAATGATCATTGGGTGACTCTTTATCATATTCCTTCAAAGAATTTTGATTGGATTATAAACATGGCTTTCATGGGTGGGTCTCATTTCCATAGGTGAAAGCTTTAAAAATTTCTTCTCAGAAACCAGACAATGGATTGAAACCAAATTTTACTGGAATGTTTCTTGGGTGACTCTTCATCAGATTCCTTCAAAGAATATTGATCAGATGAAAAACATGGCTTAAATGGGCGAGTCTACTTTTCGTAAATGGTGAAACCTTAAAAATCTTCTTCTCGGAAACCAGTGAATGGATTTCAACCAAATTTCATGTGAATGATCCTCAGATGAGTTTGTAAGATTACTTTAAAGAATTCTGATTGGATGAAAAACATGGCTTAAATGGGCAAGTCTATTTTTCATACATGGTGAAACCTTAAAAAATCTTCTCGGAAACAAGGGAATGGATTTCAACCAACTTTCACAGGAATGATCCTCAGATGACTTTATCAGATTCCTTCAAAGAATTTTGATCAGAGGAAAAGCATGGCTTTTAATGGGCGGGGCTAAATTCCATATAAGGTGAAAGATTTGAAAATCAGAAACCAGTCAGTGGATTTCAACCAAATCTCACTGGAATGATCCTCTGATGACTCATTTAATTTTGATTGGTTGAAAATATGGCTCTTATGGTCTTGGTTTATGTCCATATGTGGCAAATAGTGATTTTTTTTGAAAATTTGGAATCCCCTAATGATAAACCATTGGGAGAACATTGTGTAAAATGAATAAATTGCTTGTAACAAGCAATTTATTCATTTTACACTATGTTTTCTATATTATGTTGAAACCTTAAAAAATCATCTTCTCAGAAACCAGTGGATGGATTTTAACTAGAATTTAGGAATGATCATTGGGTGACTCTTTATCATATTCCTTCAAAGAATTTTGATTGGATTATAAACATGGCTTTCATGGGTGGGTCTCATTTCCATAGGTGAAAGCTTTAAAAATTTCTTCTCAGAAACCAGACAATGGATTGAAACCAAATTTTACTGGAATGTTTCTTGGGTGACTCTTCATCAGATTCCTTCAAAGAATATTGATCAGATGAAAAACATGGCTTAAATGGGCGAGTCTACTTTTCGTAAATGGTGAAACCTTAAAAATCTTCTTCTCGGAAACCAGTGAATGGATTTCAACCAAATTTCATGTGAATGATCCTCAGATGAGTTTGTAAGATTACTTTAAAGAATTCTGATTGGATGAAAAACATGGCTTAAATGGGCAAGTCTATTTTTCATACATGGTGAAACCTTAAAAAATCTTCTCGGAAACAAGGGAATGGATTTCAACCAACTTTCACAGGAATGATCCTCAGATGACTTTATCAGATTCCTTCAAAGAATTTTGATCAGAGGAAAAGCATGGCTTTTAATGGGCGGGGCTAAATTCCATATAAGGTGAAAGATTTGAAAATCAGAAACCAGTCAGTGGATTTCAACCAAATCTCACTGGAATGATCCTCTGATGACTCATTTAATTTTGATTGGTTGAAAATATGGCTCTTATGGTCTTGGTTTATGTCCATATGTGGCAAATAGTGATTTTTTTTGAAAATTTGGAATCCCCTAATGATAAACCATTGGGAGAACATTGTGTAAAATGAATAAATTGCTTGTAACAAGCAATTTATTCATTTTACACTATGTTTTCTATATTATGTTGAAACCTTAAAAAATCATCTTCTCAGAAACCAGTGGATGGATTTTAACTAGAATTTAGGAATGATCATTGGGTGACTCTTTATCATATTCCTTCAAAGAATTTTGATTGGATTATAAACATGGCTTTCATGGGTGGGTCTCATTTCCATAGGTGAAAGCTTTAAAAATTTCTTCTCAGAAACCAGACAATGGATTGAAACCAAATTTTACTGGAATGTTTCTTGGGTGACTCTTCATCAGATTCCTTCAAAGAATATTGATCAGATGAAAAACATGGCTTAAATGGGCGAGTCTACTTTTCGTAAATGGTGAAACCTTAAAAATCTTCTTCTCGGAAACCAGTGAATGGATTTCAACCAAATTTCATGTGAATGATCCTCAGATGAGTTTGTAAGATTACTTTAAAGAATTCTGATTGGATGAAAAACATGGCTTAAATGGGCAAGTCTATTTTTCATACATGGTGAAACCTTAAAAAATCTTCTCGGAAACAAGGGAATGGATTTCAACCAACTTTCACAGGAATGATCCTCAGATGACTTTATCAGATTCCTTCAAAGAATTTTGATCAGAGGAAAAGCATGGCTTTTAATGGGCGGGGCTAAATTCCATATAAGGTGAAAGATTTGAAAATCAGAAACCAGTCAGTGGATTTCAACCAAATCTCACTGGAATGATCCTCTGATGACTCATTTAATTTTGATTGGTTGAAAATATGGCTCTTATGGTCTTGGTTTATGTCCATATGTGGCAAATAGTGATTTTTTTTGAAAATTTGGAATCCCCTAATGATAAACCATTGGGAGAACATTGTGTAAAATGAATAAATTGCTTGTAACAAGCAATTTATTCATTTTACACTATGTTTTCTATATTATGTTGAAACCTTAAAAAATCATCTTCTCAGAAACCAGTGGATGGATTTTAACTAGAATTTAGGAATGATCATTGGGTGACTCTTTATCATATTCCTTCAAAGAATTTTGATTGGATTATAAACATGGCTTTCATGGGTGGGTCTCATTTCCATAGGTGAAAGCTTTAAAAATTTCTTCTCAGAAACCAGACAATGGATTGAAACCAAATTTTACTGGAATGTTTCTTGGGTGACTCTTCATCAGATTCCTTCAAAGAATATTGATCAGATGAAAAACATGGCTTAAATGGGCGAGTCTACTTTTCGTAAATGGTGAAACCTTAAAAATCTTCTTCTCGGAAACCAGTGAATGGATTTCAACCAAATTTCATGTGAATGATCCTCAGATGAGTTTGTAAGATTACTTTAAAGAATTCTGATTGGATGAAAAACATGGCTTAAATGGGCAAGTCTATTTTTCATACATGGTGAAACCTTAAAAAATCTTCTCGGAAACAAGGGAATGGATTTCAACCAACTTTCACAGGAATGATCCTCAGATGACTTTATCAGATTCCTTCAAAGAATTTTGATCAGAGGAAAAGCATGGCTTTTAATGGGCGGGGCTAAATTCCATATAAGGTGAAAGATTTGAAAATCAGAAACCAGTCAGTGGATTTCAACCAAATCTCACTGGAATGATCCTCTGATGACTCATTTAATTTTGATTGGTTGAAAATATGGCTCTTATGGTCTTGGTTTATGTCCATATGTGGCAAATAGTGATTTTTTTTTGAAAATTTGGAATCCCTTAATGATAAACCATTGGGAGAACATTGTGTAAAATGAATCAATTGCTTGTAACAAGCAATTTATTCATTTTACACTATGTTTTCTACCCCAAAAGTTGAAATAATCTAAATTTCATTAACTTTAAATTGTCGTCTCTAACTCCTTTAAATTTAGACCAGTCTAAAAATTTGCAATCTGGTAATGGGTTAATGGTATCAGAAGAGCGTGCTTAGCTCAGATGGTCATACTTTTCTCTAAATCATAGGGTTGCAAGTTAAAGCCAAACCTTGGCCAACATTCTTGCAAATTCATGGATATCTAAATTAGGGTATGATATAATTAATGCATTTTTCAAAGCCCTGTTAACACTTTCCTGTTCAATTTCTGGTTTTTATGTCTCTGTGATTTTATACCCGAGAAAAAAAATGTGGAAAAAGAAGAAATTGCTTGTTACAAGCAATTTATTCTTTTTCCACAATATTTTCTACCCTAGTGGATGAATATTTGTTGAATGAAATTGATTGTATGTTGTCGTCTGCAAAACCTTCGAATTTGGACAGGCCTAAAATATTCCAAAGTGTTAAACACCAGAAGAACCATGTTTCACATAGCTCCTTGGAGCTGTGATTTGGTAAACATTTGTGGTATACTATTCTTTATAAAAAAAAAGTCTTAATTAGAAATTTAAAACATTTTTATATTACTAGATGACCAAATTTTTATGTCTTCATCATTCAATTGTTTTGTCTGTCATTCTGTTCTGTACATCTGTCTGGCAAAATTTTCACTGTGTACTAAAATTTGTTTTACTTGAAACATCAATTTTCTTTTCAAATTGGGTCAAATAGAAGATTACCAGCATAAACCACAAATTAAATTCATAGCAGTTTCAGTCAAAACAATTGTTGAATGTTTATGTTTGGGAAATAAAAGATTTCTGGTGGTTTAGCAGAAAAAAAATCATTTTAAGGATTTTCCCAAGAGACTGTTGTGTCCTGCACATGCAGTCTCCGGCTGCCTCCCTGTATACAGACAATGTAACAAGCTTACCTGAATTTGTTTCTCAAAGTAGGCACATCAGTTGAGTACTTGACATGGTGATGTCAATGAGAAAGTAAGGTTAACAAGACACTTCTTTCAATCGTATGGTTGAAATGTTTACATCCACTTTGCGACCAATCTTTTGGCAACAGCACATATGAAATGAATATAACAATCTAAAATGGCAGGTATGCAAGTGCTTGCTCATAGATCTCCTAAATTGTCTTTTCTGTCAGTTGAGATGCTTGCTAGTTCAATTTATCATGAATTCTAGTTTGTTTTTATGACCCTTCCATGTAATGGCAACGGGCATAGAGAGTTAGTAATGTCTGTGTATGGGTCGGTGTGTGTGTGTGTGTGTGATGGTTTACATGTCCAGTTCTTATCAGGTGTGCAGTTTTCTACATTAACCCCTTACCATATGGTGAAATCTTAGACTGGCCCAAATTGAAAGAAGTTGCAGACGGCAATATGAAATTCATGAAATTGTGGATTTCTTCAACATTTTGGGTAGAAAACATTGTAGAAAATGAAGAAATTGCTTGTAACAAGCAATTTCTTTATTTTCCACAATGTTTTCCAAAGCTTTTTTTCTTTGAGGCGTTAAAAAGCGTCACTGAGTGGGAATTAGTTAACTGATAGATTTCAAAGTAACTTGGCTCAGTTTTTCTCCTTGAAGTGTACTAGTGTCGTACATAAAGTTGTTTTGGATATTCCTGAGTACAAGCTCGCCGCTGAAGGTCATGTGACAAGCAGTTATGTTTGGGCATCCATGTTTTTATGACGATTTCTTAATTTGGATTCATAGACAAGAAGCTTTCAGTATCAACTATTCTTTTCCAAAAAGAGCCATACCTGTTGAGGAAAGTTTGATTTATATTTCACCTTTCAGGGAAAGCCGTAAGAAAGTGAATGTTACGTTTCACGATAATAATGGTACAGTTACATATCGAGAAAACCAATATTTCGAATTTGTTCCTGAGATGTCTGCCGGGCCGGAAAGTACAACTTTTAGAACCATGAATATTCCCATGATGGTAAGTAACAAAAAGTATGGTATCCAACATGAATTAACCCATTCCTTTTAAATCCCTGTTTTTTGACATCCCTGGGATTTTAAAGTATAAAAAACATTGTAGAAAAAGAAGAAATTGCTTGTAACAAGCAATTTTTTTCTTTTTCCACAATTTTTTTTACCCAACTAAATGGTTATTTTTCAAACTTTAAATTTTCGTCTGCAAAGCCTTTTATTTGTATAGGTCTAAAATATTGCCAAACAGGAAAGGGTTAACCCATTCCCACACAACAAAAATTTAGAATGGTCCAACTTGAAAGAAGCTGCAGACGACAATTTCAATAGGATGAAATTTTAAATTTTTTCTTCTTTTTGGATAGAAAACAATGTGGATAATGAAGAAATTGCTTGATTCAAGCAATTTCTTCATTTTCCACAATGTTTTCCAAAGCTTATTTCTTGATTGACGTAAAAAGGAGGGATTGTGTGGGAATGGGTTAAGTATTACTCATCCCATTACCAATCAACAAAAATTTAGACTGGACAAATTTGAATAAAATTGCTAACCACAATTTTAAATTCATGTTTGTTTGGGTTTTTTTTAGGGTAGAAAACATTGTGGGATATGAAAAAATTGCTGGTTAAAAAGCAATTTCTTCATATCCACCATGTTTTCCATTTTTAGGTCACCTGACCGAATGGTCATGGTGACCTATTGCAATCATCGTTTGTCCGTCGTCGTGCGTCGTCCGTCGTGCGTCGTCCATCGTCCGTCGTCCGTTAACTTTTAAACATTTTCATCTTCTTCTCAAGAACTACTGGGCGGATTTCAACCAAACTTGGTAGAAAGCATCATTGGGGGATGCCAATTCAAGTTTGTGAAAATAGGGGCTCAGGGGGTCATAGGGGCCCAAATAGGGGCCAAAAAGGGGTAATTTTTGGTACTTCTTTAAAAATCTTCTTCTAATAAACTGTTAATGCCAGAGCTTAAATATTTTGTGTGCATGACAACTAGGACAGGTATATTATAAATTGTGAAATTCATGCCCCTGGGGTCATGTATGGGGCCACACCCAGAGGTCAAAGTTCATCATGTTAAAAAATTCACATTTTCATCTTCTTCTGATGAAGTACAAAGCCAATTTCAAAGAAACTTGGTGAAAAGCATCATTTGGTAATGGTTATTCGAATTTGTGAAAACAAAAAGGCTGGGGGGTCAGGGGGCCCTAAAATGGGGACCAAAAGGGGGTAATTTTTGGTAACTTTTAAATATTTCATCTTCTTCTCAAGAACTACTGGGCGGATTTCAACCAAACTTGGTAGAAAGCATGATTGGGGGATGCCAATTCAAGTTTGTGAAAATAGGGGTTCTGGGGGTCATAGGGGCCCAAATAGGGGCCAAAAAGGGGTAATTTTTGGTACTTCTTTAAAAATCTTCTTCTAATAAACTGTTAATGCCAGAGCTTAAATATTTTGTGTGCATGACAACTAGGACAGGTATATTATAAATTGTGAAATTCATGCCCCTGGGGTCATGTATGGGGCCACACCCAGAGGTCAAAGTTCATCATGTTAAAAAATTCACATTTTCACCTTCTTCTGATGAAGTACTAAGCCAATTTCAAACTAACTTGGTGAAAAGCATCATTGGGTACTGATTATACAGATTTGTGAAAATTAAAAGGCTGGAGTTTAGGGTGCCTAAAATGGGGACCAAAAGGGGGTCATTTTTGGTAACTTTTAAACATTTTCATCTTCTTCTCAAGAACTACTGAGGGGATTTCAACCAAACCTTTTTCTAATTCTTTCAAACAAAATCACTTGTCTTGGTGCTCTTTTACTCAGGTGACCGTTAAGGCCCACTGGGCCTCTTGTTTTAAATGGAGTAAAGTAGATAGCTATGGGGTTAGAGCAACTCCAAAACAGTGAATTTATCATTTTAAGCTCAGCTGTTTTACAAGAAAACATGAGGTATTGCTATAGTCTTTATTTTGTCTGCATGGTCATTGTCCTAAAACTTTGACATTTTGTAATATCTCTGTTTTTACTGAAATCATTCATTTAAAACTTGGAATATATGTTTACTATCAAAAAAGTAATCTATAATGACAAGGAGGATAACTCTAACGTCCTTTTTCAACTTAGAATTTCACCTTCTATAAAACTTTTGAACATTCTAAGCAATGTTAAGGGAAAAGGATCCTATTGACAATTTTTTGTTACCACCCAAGAGATCACAGTTTTGACCCAATCTTCACACACTTGCTGATAATCTTTATTAAGTCAAGAGGAAATTTTGGCTTAGCCTCAAAATTGCGGAAAATATTTTTATGGTCAAGAGATAGAACCCTTTTGATTACGGTGACATTCTCACCAATATCAAGGGAAAAGGAGCCTTATTGACAATTTTCTTGAAGCCATTCTAAAGATCACAATTTTTGCTCAATCCTTCTCAAATTTCTTTAAAACCTTTGTATAGTCAAGAGGAAAAATGTTATTGAATATGGTGACATTCTGACCAATATCAGGGGTAAAGGAGCCTTACTGACAATTTTCTTGAAGCCATTCTAGAGGTCACAATTTTGGCTCCATCTTTCTTAAACTTGCTGAAAATATTTGTATAGCTATGAGGAAGAACCCTATTGAATATGGCGACATAATGATCAATATCAAGGGATACGGGGCCATATTGATTTTTTCAGGGGTCACAATTTTGGCTCAATATTTCTCAAACTTTTTGAAAATACTTGTTTAGTCATGAGGAAAAACCCTATTGAATATGGTGACTTTTTAGCTCACCTGAGCACAAAGTGCCAGGTGAGCTATTGTGATCGGTCGTTGTCCGTCGTCCGTCCGTCCGTCTGTCCGTCTGTCCGTCTGTCCGTCTGTCCGTCCGTCCACAATTTCTTTAAAAATCTTCTCCTCCTAAACTAGTAGGCCAATCAAGCTGAAACTTTGCAGGGATGTTCCTTGGGTGAAGTTCTACAAAAGTTGTTAAAAGAATTTAATTCCGTCATAAACTCTGGTTGCCGCGGCATGTGAAAATTGGAATCTTTAGTAAATCTTTAAAAATCTTTAAAAATCTTCTCCTCCTAAACCAGTGGGCCAATCAAGCTGAAACTTTGCAGAGATGTTCTTTGGGTGAAGTTCTACAAAAGTTGTTAAAAGAATTTAATTCCGTCAAAAACTTTGGTTGCCGCGGCATGTGAAAATGGGAATCTTAAATAAATCTGTAAAAATCTTTAAAAATTTTCTCCTCCTAAACTAGTAGGCCAATCCAGCTGAAACTTTGCAGGGATGTTCCTTGGGTGAAGTTCTACAAAAGTTGTTAAAAGAATTTAATTCCGTCAAAAACTCTGGTTGCCGCGGCATGTGAAAATGGGAATCTTTAGTAAATCTGTAAAAATCTTTAAAAATTCTCTCCTACTAAACCAGTAGGCCAATCAAGCTGAAACTTAGCAGAGATGTTCCTTGGGTGAAGTTCTACAAAAGTTGTTAAAAGAATTTAATTCCGTCAAAAACTTTGGTTGCCGCGGCATGTGAAAATGGGAATCTTAAGTAAATCTGTAAAAATCTTTAAAAATTTTCTCCTCCTAAACCAGTAGGCCAATCAAGCTGAAACTTAGCAGGGATGTTCCTTGGGTGAAGTTCTACAAAAGTTGATAAAAGAATTTAATTCGTCAAAAACTCTGGTTGCTGCGGCATGTGAAAATTGGAATCTTTAGTAAATCTGTAAAAATCTTTAAAAATTTTCTCCCCCTAAACCAGAAGGCCAATCAAGCTTGAACTTTGCAGGGATGTTTTTTAGGTGAAGCTCTTCAAAAGTTGTTAAAAGAATTTAATTCCGTGAACTCTTGTAACTGCGGCATATGAAAATGGGAAATTTTAGAAAATCTTTGTTGTCTTTTTTTTAACAGACTACAAGGCCAAAGGCATTTATATTTTATATAGAGCTTAATCATATTGTTCTCAACCAAGTTTTTTTTAAATATTTAATCTCTGGGGTCAAAAATTGCCCCGCCCCTGAGATATGAAGTTTGGAAAAATGCTAAATTAGAGCAATTTCAAAAGACTTCTCCTCTTTAACTATAAGGTCTAGGATATTCATATTTGGTATGGGGCATAACTAGATGGTTTTGTACCATATCACTAAAAGTTGTCTTCTTCAGGTCAAAAAAAGCTCTGCACTAGGGGTCCAAAATTTGGAAAAACGCAAAATTTGAATATGGTTAAAAAAAATTCTTCATTTTAAGGAGGAGGGCATTTATATTTTGAGTGTAGCATAGCCTGGCTGTTATCTATCTGTTTTGATCAAATTATGCTTGTAGGTTAATAAACACCCCTTCCCTGGGTGTCCAAAGTTAGTAAAAATGCTCAATTAGACCATGTTCAATAGTCTTTTCCTCCCAATCTAAAAAGTCTAAGGCATTCATATGTTGTATATAGCATATCCAGATGGTTCCCTACCATGTTAGCTAAGATTTTAGCACTGGGATCAAACATGGCGCACTGCCCCAGAGGTCAAAAATTTTTGAAAATGCCCAATTAGAGCAACACCAAAAGTCTTCTCCTTCTAAAACATAAGGTGAAGGGCATACATATTTGGTATGTAGCATGACTAAATAATTTTGTACTACGTAACAGGAAAATATGCTCTTAGGATAAAAAATGTCTCTGTTCCTGGGGTTGAAAATTGCGTAAATTGCATTGAAAGAATTCTTCTTCTTAAAAATAGGTTCCAGAGCATTTACATTAAAAACAAAGGATAACATTATTGTTATCTACCATGTTAATATCCTTTTGACAAACATGGCCCTTCCCAAGGCATCCAAGAATATGAAAAACGCTCAATAAGAGCATGTTCAAATATTTTCGACTCCTCATGTATAAGTTGTAATGCATTCATATTTTGATTTATAGTACATCCAGATTGTTCTCTACCAAGGTTGCTAAAATTACACCCATTGAAGTTGCAGACAGTAATTAGAGTTTGATTGAAATCTAAATACAAAGAATTTCAGGTAGAAAACACTGTTAGAAATGGATAAATTGCTTGTCACTCCCTTTCTCACTATGTATTTTTCAAACCTGTTTTCCCTGAGGGTGACAAATTCTGGGATAGTTTGGTAATGGATTAAACTATAAAGCCAAAGGCATTCATTATTATTGTAAAGCATTACTGGATTGTTATGTACAAATCCCAAAATCTTATATATTTTTTATTTATTTTGCTCAAGTTGTGTCTTTTTTATACTAAAAAGTACTGTAATTTGGAGATGCCTCAGGTGAGCGATTTAGGACCATCATGGTCCTCTTGTTATAATTCATATCAAGGGAAAAGAGGCTGTATTAATAATTTCCTTGATAATACTTCAAAGGTAACAATTAGGGATCAATCTTTCTCAAACTTGCTGAAAATTTTTGTCTTGTCATGAGGATGATGTCTATACAATAAAGAGACATTCTAACTTATATCAGCAGAAAATGGGCCTTATTGATAATTTCATTTTTCACCGCTCTAAGGGTCACAATTTTAGCTCAATTTTTCCCATACTTACTTTAAATATTTGTATTGTCATGAAATAAGAACCCCTATTGAATATTGTAGAAGGTTGTATTTAAAACAATATCAATTGTCTTCTCATCTAATCTTTTATGTCATTGTTATAAAATCTAAGTTGATATGTTAGATTGAGAAAATGAATTCAGGTGAGTGATCTATGGCAGTCCTGGCCCTTTTGTTTGTTAACCTTTACTGGCTATCAATTTTTCAAAATGACATCAAATAACATACAAGTGTTACTATATATACAAGTTTTGCCTTACAGACCATTGCCAATATAGTGAAGAATGAACCAGGGGCTTTGCAGAGTTTAGCTGAAACCTTATTCCTGTTGAGTAAAGAGGAGCTATTTATAACACTGAATGTATCTGATCTGATATGGGGTTATGAGGAACCTTTGCTGAAAAAGGCAAAATATTGGGCAGATAAGCTTGGCTATCAATTAAATGACAGATTTGGATTGTTTGTAAGTTATACAGTTATACAGAACTTAGTTTTTAAGCTCCTGCCATGTAACGGATTTGAAGCTAATATAACACAGTTGTTCCTCTTAACCCATTCCAACACAAGCCCTCCTTTTTACGCCCCTCAAGAAAAAAGCTTTGGAAAACATTGTGGAAAATGAAGAAATTGCTTGTATCAAGCAATTTCTTCATTATCCACAATGTTTTCTATCCAAAAAGACGAAAAAATTCAAAATTCCATCAACTTGAAATTGTGATCTGCAGCTTCTTTCAATTTGGACCAGTCTAAAATTTTGCTGTCTAAGAATGGGTTAAAGAGTGCATGCACTAGTGTCATACTTAAAGTCTGTTTGGATGCTTCCAAGTTCAAGGTCATAAGTGACGGTCAAGTAATTATGTTGTAGCATTAATGTCTGTGACATATTTCTAGTCTTATGTTGATCTTGTATACTAGTTTACAGTATATTTGCCTTTTCAATTGTTGAATAATTTAGATATTTGATTGCTTGCCTCAACACTTATTATGATGTATATATCCTTTTTCATAACTGTATTAACCCTTTCCTGTTTTTGGAAATTTTAGACTGATCCAAATTGGGAGAAGATGCAGACGACAATGAAAATTGGTTGCAATTTGAAATTAAACTATCTGATGTGGTAGAAAACATGCTGGGAAAAGAAGAAATTGCTTGTTACAAGCAATTTCTTCTTTTTCCACAATGTTTTCTCAGTTTTACAATCATGGTGACGTAAAATCCCGTGTTTGTACTGGAAAGGGTTAAAATCAAAGGAGTGATAGTAAGGGAGGCACTGTCTAAGGATCATAATTTCTTTTAAATATTAATTCTAAAACCAACATTGACTTGAAAGGGATAAACTGGTGGTACAGACTAAGATTATACTGCCCATATGTCAAGGGCTTAGAGCAAAAACATAGCATGGCTCTATACAATGTATAGAGCCATACTATGTTTTTTCTTTGAGCCATCGATGTGCAGGCTGATCTTTGTCTATGCCTTCAACCAAAACAGGAATATTCACAGTTCAGCATGACAAGGGTTAATAATGTTTTTTTTTGTTGCTTTTTTAGTGGATAAATTTTCTGGCCTGTCTGTATTTCTAATTTTCTGGCCTGTTTGTATTTCTTTAACCCATTCCAACACAATGGAATTTTAGACCAGTCCAAATTGAAAGGAGCTGCAGACGACAATTTCAAGTTGATGGAATTTTGAATTTTTTCGTATTTTGGGATAGAAAACATTGTGGACAATGAAGAAATTGCTTGATCCAAGCAATTTCTTCATTTTCCACAATGTTTTCCAAAGCTTTTTTGTTGAGGGGCGTAAAAAGGAGGGAATGAGTGGGAATGGGTTAATGGATTGTTTCCAAATTTCTAGAGCATAAGTCAATTGATTATCTGAATGGTTTCTACCACATGGCTATGACCTTTTTTATACACCTTATGAATAGTGCAGTTCCACATAAAACATGAAATATAAACTCTTGATTAGGCTTAATACCTTGTGTTTGACACTTTATCAGCCATCTTAACAATGCCAAATATTCATATTCTAATAATTTTTGTATGATTTTTTGTCTTCCTTAATTTTCCCAAAATACAGTTGAATGGCTATTTAACAGTCAGAAAATTTGATTCAAATGAGAACAAATGCTGAGTTTTTACAACCTTAGAGTGTTTTATTTTAAGATTGCCCCTTATTGCCTGACATGCCATACATTCTATTCTTCATTTTTCAGACCAACGGTTCCAATGATGGTGTTTATAATGTTATGACAGGTGCTACTGATGCTTCTCAGTTTGGAATCATCAAAAGTTGGAATTATAACTCGTAAGATTCAAATTATTTTACACTTAACCCAATCCAACACAGCAAAATTTGAGACTGGTCCAAATTGAAAGAAGCTGCAGACGACAATTTCAAGTTGATGGAATTTTGATTTTTTCGTCTTTTTTTGATAGAAAACATTGTGGATAATGAAGAAATTGCTTGATACAAGCAATTTCTTCATTTTCCACAATGTTTTCCAAAGCTTTTTTCTTGAGGGGCGTAAAAAGGAGGATTTGAGTTGGAATGGGTTAATTGATGCTGACCAAGTCCTCTGATTTCTGAAAGGACGTTCAACTTCAATGTCAAATGATGTTATTTTGTAAAAGTTATGGCCAAGTCACCAAACCAACAAAAATGCTTCACTTAAATGCTGTTCAATGCTAGAGTTCAAAGTTCACTCTGATGTATTTGGGCTGCTGCAATAGCACAGTGGAAGCGTGTAGGACTCCTAGTCATGGGGTCCTGGGTTCAATCCCCATCCACTGCAAATATCCTTTCCAACATTTGTCTCCTATAAATGGCTTTGAAAGGATGTAATGTTACAAGTTTGGGAATTAAAAAACCAACTGCAGTTACGAGATTTTAGCAGAAATCGACAAAATTAAGCAAAATAATAAAATTCTCCTCTTACCTTCCTTGTCTATTGTATCTAAATAAATGGTAAATTTCTACATGTTTATAAATTGTGTTTCTCTTCTGTTTCCCAAAGGTTAAAAAGCTAGAAAGTTATTTAAGCCTATGCATTAAGGAATCGAGATTTACGCTGAGCAACTGGACTTGGAGGAAATTGGATTTAACTGTCTGTTTATGGAATTGAAAAGTTATTGCCGGTAGTTTCACTTTAGAATTATTCTCTGGCAAAACATTTTGAATTGGATTCATGTGTTAAATCAGATGGTAAAGATTGTGGTTAAATCAGCGTTAACATCGAATCTAGAACCATCATAACAGCAACCAAAAATGGTCACCCCAATCCCCTGTAAATTTTGGTAGCTTTTACGTTTTGCAATATCTGGTATTACAAATTCACCTGAAACTCAGAATAAATGTTCACTATCAAAAGATCAAACTATACCAACAAGGGGGGGCTAACTCTGAATGCCTTTTTTAACCCTTTCCCGTTCAAATACGGGATTCTGCATCTTGTGATTTTATACTTGAGAAAACATTGTGGAAAAAGAAGAAATTGCTTGTAACAAGCAATTTCTCCTTTTTCCACAATATTTTCTACCACATATGATGGTTTCATTTCAAATGGCATCCAGTTGTCATTGTCGTCTGCAACCTCTTTCAATTTGGACTAGTCTAAATTTTCCAAAAACAGGAAAGGGTTAATGAATTCTGCTTCTTTTTTTTACTCAGAGGAAATTTTGACATTTCATGATATCTCTAGTACATGTATTACTAAACAAATTCACTTGAAACATAGATTCCATTTTCATGTTAATAGCCAAGCATCAGCATCTGTATGCAGTGCTCTTGTTGTGGTCATAATGTGGTGGGCATTACACTGATGATGTTATCCAATCCCCAGATTCTTCAACAGCAGTTAAGAAACGATGTTATATCTTTTATAGGATTTGTTCTTTTGATAGATTTTCTTTTGTTCCAGAAAGCTCAACTTTTGGACTTCAAGTTCATGTAATATGCTAAATGGAACAGGTAAGAACTCTTATAATAAGATATACCGACACCATAAGCCCCTTTGAATTGAGAAAAACTTTGTAGAAAAAAGAAGAAATGGCTTGTAACAAGCAATTTCTTCTTTGTCCACAATATTTCATACCCTACAGAATGGTGATTTTTCGAAATTAAATCCGCCATAAATGTTCGTCCGCAAAACCTTTGAATCTTGACAGGTCTAAAATTTTGCAAAACAGGAAAGGGTTAAACAAGTCATCTATAAACAGATAAAAACCAGGCTATGCCAAGTTTTTATCTGTTATAGATGAAAAGTTTAATGAATTTAACATATTTTGTGAGCACAAATTCAATATTTTATTTAAAATATGTCGTATATCTTTGGGTTAAATCAATAAAATTCCTACACTACATAGAAATAGATATTTAGCAAAAACAATTACCGGTAACCCTGTTTATAAAATGATGTCATTCATGCATTAACTCTTTCCTGTACAAACACAGGATTTTACGTTGCTGGGATTTTCTACTTTTTTCCCACAATATTTTCTACCCTATAGGATGGTTTCATTTCGAATTGCATCCAATTTTAATTGTCGTCTGCAAACTCTTTCAACTTTGACCAGTCTAAAATTTCCAGAAATGGGAAAGGGTTAAGTTGCATCTTTTTGAGGTAATGTTACCATAGGCTTCAGTTTATTTACATAGTTATTACACCAGTGTAATATCACCCATGTAATACCAAAAATATTCAACGGATTTATTTCACTCAGGAGTTGCTGGTCATGTTCTAACTGTCTTTTTCAGATGGGACAATATTCCATCCATTTATGAAGAAATCTGATACCATCTATGTCTTCTCATCTGATATATGCAGGTAACATGCTTCAAACAAATTGACCAGTTGCTGGCCCGACCAACTGAACTCGCTGGCCATACCCATTGACTCAAACAGGAAGTTCCACTTCAATATCAAACATCCTTATTTGGCAAAATTTATAGCCAGTAACATGTGACAAGATAGAAATATAGTTCGTTAATGACCTAAATGTTGTAACTACAGCTTGAATTTATGTTCAAAAAGCATTATGGACGATGGATAAATTGCATGTGACAAACAATTTCTTAACCCTTGTCATGCTGAACCCGGAATATTCCGGTTTTGGTAGGAGGTGTAGACTAAGATCAGACTGCACTTATGTGCAGGCTGATCTTAGTCTACACCGCCTGCTTGTACGTTTACTGTCAGAGTTGTTTATGAAGTTGATTTCTATTGATTTTTGAACGATTAGACCTATCAGTGCTTTCAGCCCTTTGATTTGACAGTATTTCAGTAAGGTAATTTATTCAGCATGACAAGGGTTATTTTTCTCAATATTTCTCAATTTTTTTTTGAGGGGGTAGAAAGGCAGGATAGAGTGGTAATGGTGTAAGTCTCCAATCCAACAAAAATGCTGCATGAAAATGTCGGCCAGTGAGGGAATTCAAAATTCACTTCCAATCTAAATGAATGAATTGACTGGTCAATTGATTCTTTGATTGACAGCCACAAATGGTCATTTGCCAAACATCATAATTTTTGACTGGTTCATATTATCAAAAGAGAATGTAGAAGATATTCAAAAGTTGGCGTAAATTGAAATTCAGAGCCTTATAGGTTGGCCGACATTTATGTGAAGCATTTTACTTGAATCAAAGCGAATTTTCCTGTTGAAGCTGGGCCAGCAATCCATTAATGTGTGAAGTGCTTTGGTATTTTCATTCAGACCCATTATCACCATATTTCAAATTTTGGTCTATTTAACCCATTTCCAGACAGCAAAATTTAAGACTGGTCCAAATTGAAAGTAGTTGTAGATGACAAACTAAGGGATATCAAATTTTTTATTTTTTTACCTTTGGGGTAGAAAACATTGTAACAAGCCATTTCTTCATTTTCCGCAATGTTTTCCAAAGCTTTTTTGGTCTCTGAAAGCGTCATTGAGTGGAAATGAGGTAAGTAAATTTTTTTTTTGAAAATGAGATGAGTAACTTGTTCACATTTCTCCGTTACTCACAATGTTTTTAAACCAATCGACATGTAACTATCTTGTACAGGGAACTATTATTAGACAACAATTCCTTGGTCCAGTCCAAAATTGACCAATCACTGGCCTACCCATTTACTCCTTTGTCTGTGTCCACTGACTCAAACAGCAAGTCCCACTTTGAATTTAAACAACATTATTTGGCAAAATTTAATGTCAGTAATATATAACAAAAAAGTAGAATGGTTGGTTGGCGACCTAAAAGCACTATGTTTAAGTTGCCAAACCAAACTAAAGATTAAAAAAAATGACTGTCAAAACTTGTTTCTTTTCTGAATGAATGATTTCATTGGTTGACTTGTCATTTGATTGACAGCCGAGATTGGTCAATTGAATAGAATTTCAATCAGAAACTGAAACTATTGAAAGAAAAAGAATCTCTTAAAACAAAAACATGGAATGGCAAGAAGAAAATGCTTAGCAAATAGTTGAAGTGAATTAATCTATTCCCACACAATGCCACCTTTTTACGCCCCTCAAGAAAATACTTGGGGAAAACGTTGTGAAAAATGAAGAAATTGCTTGTAAAAAGCAATTTCTTCAATATCCACAACGTTTTCTACCCATAAGACAAGAATTTTTTCAATTTCATGATCTAAAAATTCTTGTGTGCAACTTCTTTAAATTTGGACTGGTCTAAACTTTTCATGTCTGGTAATGGGTTAAGAAATACCTCTGACATAATCAGGTTCAAAAGGAATGTTTTCACCTATTATAATTAACAAGTTCTCACTTAATCCCCCAAGATAAAATTGCAGAAAACATTGTAAAAAAAAGAAGAAATTGCTTGTTAAAAGCAATTTCTTCATTATCCACATGTTTTCTACCCAAAAAGAATAATTTAAGTTTCATGAAATAAAAATTGGTGTCTGCAACTTCTTTCAATTTGGACTGGTCTAAAATTTTGATGTCTGGTTTATTAACCCTTTCCTGTACAAACACGTGATTTTACGTTGCTGTAATTTTATACTTCAGAAAACATTGTAGAAAAAAAAGAAATTGCTTGCAACAAGCAATTTCTCCTTTTTCCACAATATTTTCTACCACTTAGGATGGTCTCATTTGAAATTGTAACCAATATTCATTGTTGTCCGCAACCTCTTTTAATTTGGACCGGTCTAAAATTTCAAAAAACAGGAAAGGGTTAGGAAATTCCTCTAACATAATCATGTTTCTTATTTAAAAGGAAAGTTTTCACCTATCATAATTAACACGTTCCCACTTAATCCCCTCAGAATAAAAGTGTGAAAAACATTGTGGGAAATTAAGAAAATGGGTATATCTACTCTAAAGTAAAAAAAATCATAATACGGCCAACTTAAAATTGTCATCTGCATCTTCTTTGAATTTGGTCCAGTCTAACAAGTGGTCGTCTTGTAATGGGTCAAAACATTGTCTGAAGAAATTTTTAAAGTGTCATTTGATACACAGACCTTGATAAGACATCCACCAGAGGGTGTCTCCATTACATTGGTTCCCCTTCCATTTATTCCAGGTCAATTTATTTAACCTATCTGAGATCCAACTCTCACAAGGGTATTCCAACAGAGAGATTTGGTACTCCAGCTGAGGTGTTTTTAAGTGGAAAAACTTACTCTCCAAACGCAGGGTTCTGTTACCCAACTTCTAATGATTGTTTGCCTAGTGGGTTGCTGAACGTGGAGAACTGTAGAGATGGTATGTAAATGATTAATCTGGAAATTGAAAAAGTTGCTAACAACTCCAGATGATTGGATGACTCATTACCAGATGACAAAATTTTAGAATGTTGCAAATTCAAAGTAGTTACAGATGCTAATTTGAAGTTGATGAATTTTAAAAATTTTGACTAATATGGTAGAAAACAGCAGGTGGACAATGAAGAAAATTTATGTAAAAAGTTGCTAAGTACTCCAGATGAGTCAATGACTTCAAGTATTGTTGAAAAACACTGTCCTTATATGAAATATGAAGTGTATAGAGCTTGGTATCTCTTGAAATTATTCTGTTTGTTTTAACCCATTCCTACCTAACAAAATTTTGACTGGTCCAAATTGAAAAATATTGCAGACAACAATTTTTAGTTAAAGAAATTTTACAAATCTTTATCTTTTTGGGCAGAGAACATTGTGAGTAATGAAGAAATTGCGTATATCAAGCAATTTCTTCATTTTGCACTATGTTTTTGAATACCCTTTTCTTTAGGAGCATAAAAAGAGGGATCAAATGATAATGTGCTTAAGTGTAACTCAAACTTGATCCTTTACTTACAATGTTATGGTAGCCCATTGATTCTGTGCTATCCTTTTTTCAGGTGCTCCAGTTGTGTTTTCGTCCCCTCACTTTCTTTATGCAGACCCTGCAGTGATCAACTCAGTTATTGGAGTCAATCCAGATCCAGAACTACATCAGACGCTGATTGACATAGAACCTGTGAGTCGGAATTATATTTTCCATCTCAACCAGATGACAAAATTTTAGACTGGTCCAAATTCAAAGATGTTGCAGTCAACAAATTTTAGTGATACAATTTTAGATTAATTTTACTCTGATTGACATAGAACCTGTGAGTTATGTGTTATTGAATTTACCAGACTGGTCCAAATTGAAGTTGTTGATGACAATTTCAATTCAGTGAAACTCATTTTTTTGTCTTTAACCCTTTCCTACACAGTCCTGGAATTTTATGCCCCTATTATACTTAAAATTGTGAAAAAAGAATTTCTTCTTTACCCACAATATTTTCTATCATATACGCTGGTTACTTTTTTAATTTACTTACTTTATATTGGTATCTGTTATCCCTTTAAAATTGGACAAGTTGAAATCAGTAAAGGGCTAGGAATCGCCCGAATTCGCTCTTAGCTTCTAGGAACCTGACAACAACCTGAAATTTTTTTCCTTACTCGTGAATTGATTCATAATTTGTTGTAGTATACTATCTGAAAATGTAAGCCCATTCATAAAGAATAACCGCAAAAAGCAGAATCACTGAATGTGCACAGTGATTAAGGTCATGACCTCTACAGGTACTTCTATTTATACCATGTTAAACAGTGTTGCATCAAGGCCACTCACTAGAGAGAATCCTACAGGTTTGTCATTATGTCAAAAGTTAACATCATCAGAGACATAGAATAATGTATATTTAAGTCTCTGACATCATTTAATCGACTGCCTGAATTCAACCATCATTACGGATTTCATTTAACAAAAAATGGGTATGGTAGGCCTCGGTGTTCAACGATTGGTCGATCTTAGACATTGTCGAAAGTGAAACTAGACATTCTGCCGTCTCGGATTTTTTCGATTATTATAACCTTCCTTCTTACAATTATAAAAGTTACCAGCTACATAGTTTAATCCAGTTTTGTACACGTGCATCTGTTCCGTGTAAATTCCAGATTTGTAAAATAGAGTTCTTTGTTGACTTATTGTTACAGTATTTTTAACAATGGTTAAGCAATAAGACCAAGTTCATTACAAAAGTCAATGCACGTGTCATTTTCTCAACACATCAGTTATCCCAGGTATCCCAGGTATTCAACAACTCGTCGGTCTCCAAGGAGACGTGGCTATGCGGGATACTTAGATTTTTTCCAAGGATTGAAATATTTACGTCGGTGTAAAACTAAATTCAATTAGATTCTGAAAACAATCAATAATAATAAAACATGTCGCGGGTGAAAATTCTAGCTTTTAAATATTGGCATGGACCAAAAGAGAACCATAATTTGTAGACCTGTAGAAATTTACGGATTATTCAATTCCGATAGACAGGGAAGGTAAGGGTAGAATTTAATAATTCTCCGCACGCTGAATTTCATCGGTTTCTGCTAAAATCTCGTAACTACAGTTGTTATCTTTCGAAATATCGGAGGGTGATATTCCTTAAACTATCCTTCGTTTATTTTGTCTGAATTGGACAATAAGGCTGTTGATAAGGTCAGCTATGGGCGAGAAAACATGGTTGGGGGAAGATAGAAGTCTTCAAATGTGATTTCATAGTAAGGAAAACTTAACAGACAAATCAGAGAATGACTTCAACTATCATACAAATTGTTAATATACAGTCCTGTCTGCATTTGAGGCTGTTCAGGCCTTTCATTAACTTTACATAAGGCTTGCAGGCTTGGATGATTCAAAGGGTTACCCAACACGGCTGTAGTACTAAGTTAATATCTCAGATTGAAGCGTTTGAAAGACCTGATAGAGAATGCCATGATAAAATATTGTAAAGCATAAAACTTCCTTTGAAGCAATTGATGCAAGCAATTTCTTCATTTTCCATGATGTTTTTCAAAGTTTTTTTCTTTAGATGCGTAAAAAGGAGGGATTGTGTGAGAATTGGGGTTAATGTCTAAAATAACACATTGTTCATTCTCACTGCAGAACACTGGTGCAGCTTTCTATGCAGCTAAAAGGCTTCAGGTGAATTTACAGATGGAAAAAGTAAACCATATACCGTAAGTTTTTTTAATAAAGCTTTAATTAACCCATTACCAGATAACAAATCTGTTAGACTTTTCCAGATTTGAAGAAGTTGCAGTCAACAATTTAAAGTTAATGATATTTTAGTTTATTCAACTTTCCGGGATAGAAAACATTGTGTAAAATGAAGAAATTACTTAAACCAAGCAATTTCTTCATTTTACACAATTTTTTTCTCAGTTGTTTAACTAGAGGGGCTTCAAAAAGCATCATTGTGTGGAATTTGGTTAAAGGAGGATTTTCAAATACAGTAAAACTTGCATTATGAGACCTTCCTTTTTTTTTTTAGCTTTATAAGGGTTAAAACAAGAAAACTGTTCATCTTTGACAAAGTTATCGCAAACTGCACAGTAGGTGCAACATTTTGTGGTGACTTTTAACTCTTGTCATGTTGAGCCCAACATATTCCTGTTTTCAACCAGTCTGGTTTTGGTCTAAGCCTTCTGCTTGTCACTTTCAAGTCTGAGTTACATATAAGATTTACTTATATGAAGAAATTTTGGCTCACAATATGAGGGTCACTGAGTGCTTTCAGCCCTTTGATTGTAATCCAGCTCTGAAGAAGGATTTCTTTTAGCTTGACATGAGTCAACCATTGGTGGCAAAATTTCAGACTGGGCTAAATTCAAAGATGTTGCAGATGACAATTTTTGCTTAGTGAGATTTTAATTTTTTTTCATTATGTGGGTAGAAAACATTGGATGACTAAGAAATTACTTTTTTGTTGAGCCCGCTTGCGGTGAGCAAGACATAGTTGTCACTTTGACAAGAAGGTGTATGTGCGTTAGTCCGTCAGAATTTGTCCAGACAATTACTCCTACACTTGGATTTCAAAATAACTAGGCACAATTATTCTCCATCATGAGTAGATGTGCCATTTGAAAGAATTTTTGGGATAGTTCTAGTGTCAAGGTCACAGCCTAAGGTCAAACACCAAAATTGTGCTTATCCGGAGCATTTCTCTCACAATTATAGATGGATTTCAAAATAAATTGGCACTTTTTCATGAGTAGATGTGCCATGATTTTTTATTTGGATAGCTTCAAGTTCAAGGTCAAAGCTCAAGGTTAAACACTAAAATTATGCTTGTTCGGAGCATGATGCCTACAAAACTTTGCGTGCACAAAAGCAGTTGTCCTGGGTCAACCATCTAGTTTAAAACAAATATTGATACAAAAGAGTTCAGATCTAGCACAGGTCAGGCAGGGTTGATTTTACAAAATGTTTCAATTAGTAAAGTAGAAAGGTCATTCTTTACTAACCCATTACCAGACGACAATATTTATACTGGTAAAATCTGAAAGAGATTGCAGACAATAGTTTTGTCTTAGGTTGTTCAAGTTGTTTTAACCCTTTCTAGGTTTTTGAAATTTTAGACTGGTCCAAATTGAAAGAGGATGCAGACGACAATGAAAATTGGGTGCAATTCTAAATAAAACCACCCTATGTGGTAGAAAACACTGTGGGAAAAGGAGTAATTGCTTATCATAAGCAATTTCTCCTTTTTCCACAATGTTTTTAGCTCACCTAAGCACAAAGTGCGAGGTGAGCTATTGTGATCGGTCGCTGTCCGTCGTCTGTCCGTCCGTCTGTCCGTCCGTCCGTCTGTCCGTCCGTCCACAATTTCTTTAAAAATCTTCTCCTCCTAAACCAGTGGGCAAATCAAGCTTAAACTTTGCAGGGATCTTCCTTGGGTGAAGTTCTTCGAAAGTTGTTAAAAGAATTTCATTCCGTGAAAAAATGTTGTAACCGCGGCATATGAAAAAGGAAATCTTTAGTAATTCTTTAAATATCTTTAAAAATCTTCTCCTCCTAAACCAGTGGGCCAATCAAGCTGAAACTTTGCAGGGATGTTCCTTGGGTGAAGCTCTTCAAAAGTTGTTAAAGGAATTTCATTCCGTGAAAAAATGTTGTAACCGCGGCATATGAAAATGGGGATCTTTAGTAATTCTTTAAATATCTTTAAAAATCTTCTCCTCCTAAACCAGTAGGCCATTCAAGCTGAAACTTTGCAGGGATGTTCCTTGGGTGAAGTTCTTCAAAAGTTGTTAAAAGAATTTAATTCCATCAAAAACTCTGGTTGCCGCGGCATTTGAAAATGGGAATCTTTAGTAATTCTTTAAATATCTTTAAAAATCTTCTCCTCCTAAACCAGTAGGCCAATCAAGCTGAAACTTTGCAGGGATGTCCCTTGGGTGAAGTTCTACAAAAGTTGTTAAAAGAATTTCATTCCGTGAAAAAATGTTGTAACCGCAGCATTTGAAAATGGGAATCTTTAGTAATTCTTTAAATATCTTTAAAAATCGTCTCCTCCTAAACCAGTAGGCCAATCAAGCTGAAACTTTGCAGGGATGTCCCTTGGGTGAAGTTCTACAAAAGTTGTTAAAAGAATTTCATTCCGTGAAAAAATGTTGTAACCGCGGCATTTGAAAAAGGAAATCTTTAGTAATTCTTTAAATATCTTTAAAAATCTTCTCCTCCTAAACCAGTGGGCCAATCAAGCTGAAACTTTGCAGGGATGTTCCATGGGTGAAGCTCTTCAAAAGTTGTTAAAAAAATTTCATTCCGTGAAAAAATGTTGTAACCGCGGCATATGAAAATGGGGATCTTTAGTAATTCTTTAAATATCTTTAAAAATCTTCTCCTCCTAAACCAGTAGGCCAATCAAGCTGAAACTTTGCAGGGATGTCCCTTGGGTGAAGTTCTACAAAAGTTGTTAAAAGAATTTCATTCCGTGAAAAAATGTTGTAACCGCAGCATTTGAAAATGGGAATCTTTAGTAATTCTTTAAATATCTTTAAAAATCGTCTCCTCCTAAACCAGTAGGCCAATCAAGCTGAAACTTTGCAGGGATGTCCCTTGGGTGAAGTTCTACAAAAGTTGTTAAAAGAATTTCATTCCGTGAAAAAATGTTGTAACCGCGGCATTTGAAAAAGGAAATCTTTAGTAATTCTTTAAATATCTTTAAAAATCGTCTCCTCCTAAACCAGTAGGCCAATCAAGCTGAAACTTTGCAGGGATGTCCCTTGGGTGAAGTTCTACAAAAGTTGTTAAAAGAATTTCATTCTGTGAAAAAATGTTGTAACCGCGGCATATGAAAATGGGAATCTTTAGTAATTCTTTAAATATCTTTAAAAATAGTCTCCTCCTAAACCAGAAGGCCAATCAAGCTGAAACTTTGCAGGGATGTTCCTTGGGTGAAGTTCTTCAAAAGTTGTTAAAAGAAATTAATTCCATCAAAAACTCTGGTTGCCGCGGCATTTGAAAATGGGAATCTTTAGTAATTCTTTAAATATCTTTAAAAATCTTCTCCTCCTAAACCAGTAGGCCAATCAAGCTGAAACTTTGCAGGGATGTCCCTTGGGTGAAGTTCTACAAAAGTTGTTAAAAGAATTTCATTCTGTGAAAAAATGTTGTAACCGCGGCATATGAAAATGGGAATCTTTAGTAATTCTTTGAATATATTTAAAAATCGTCTCCTCCTAAACCAGAAGGCCAATCAAGCTGAAACTTTGCAGGGATGTCCCTTGGGTGAAGCTCTTCAAAAATTTGTTAAAAGAATTTCATTCTGTGAAAAAATGTTGTAACCGCGGCATATGAAAATGGGAATCTTTAGTAATTCTTTAAATATCTTTAAAAATAGTCTCCTCCTAAACCAGAAGGCCAATCAAGCTGAAACTTTGCAGGGATGTTCCTTGGGTGAAGTTCTTCAAAAGTTGTTAAAAGAAATTAATTCCATCAAAAACTCTGGTTGCCGCGGCATTTGAAAATGGGAATCTTTAGTAATTCTTTAAATATCTTTAAAAATCTTCTCCTCCTAAACAAGAAGGCCAATCAAGCTGAAACTTTGCAGGGATGTTCCTTGGGTGAAGTTCTACAAAAGTTGTTAAAAGAATTTCATTCTGTGAAAAAATGTTGTAACCGCGGCATATGAAAATGGGAATCTTTAGTAATTCTTTGAATATATTTAAAAATCGTCTTCTCCTAAACCAGAAGGCCAATCAAGCTGAAACTTTGCAGGGATGTCCCTTGGGTGAAGCTCTTCAAAAATTTGTTAAAAGAATTTCATTCTGTGAAAAAATGTTGTAACCGCGGCATATGAAAATGGGGATCTTTAGTAATTCTTTAAATATCTTTAAAAATCTTCTCCTCCTAAACCAGTAGGCCATTCAAGCTGAAACTTTGCAGGGATGTTCCTTGGGTGAAGTTCTTTAAAAGTTGTTAAAAGAATTTAATTCCATCAAAAACTCTGGTTGCCGCGGCATTTGAAAATGGGAATCTTTAGTAATTCTTTAAATATCTTTAAAAATCGTCTCCTCCTAAACAAGAAGGCCAATCAAGCTGAAACTTTGCAGGGATGTTCCTTGGGTGAAGCTCTTCAAAAGTTGTTAAAAGAATTTCATTCCGTGAAAAAATGTTGTAACCGCGGCATATGAAAATGGGAAATTTTAGTAAATCTTTGCTGTTGTTTTTTTTCATAGACTTCAAGGCCATAGACCTTTATATTTTGTCCCTTACTCACAATGCTTTTTTAAACCTTTTTTCCTGAGGGTGACTAATTCTGGGATAGTTTGGTAATGGATTAAACAATAAAGCCAAAGGCATTCATTTTTTTGGAAAGCATTACTCGATTGTTTTGTACAAAGCCAAAAATCTTATATTTTGTTTTATTTATTTTGCTCAAGTTAAGTCTTTTTTATACAAAAAAAGGACTGTAATTTGCGGATGCCTCAGGTGAGCGATTTAGGACCATCATGGTCCTCTTGTCTCAAGTATAAAATCACAGTGACATAAAATCCCGGGTTTATCCAGGAAAGGGTTAATATTATATTTCTTTGACTGTTAGGGTTTGAAAAATTCTTGACAATGATTAAATTACTTATCACAAGCAATTTTCTTAATTATCCAGTATGATTTCTACAGCTTTTTTAGGGAAATACAAAAAATTGGGATTGTCTTGGAATGCGTTAAATAAAAGTACTTTTGAAATATGAAGAATTTTGACCCTGGTTTACCTGATTGGTCTGCACAGACTGACCAGGGTACTGATAAGACATTTCATGCTCCACATCGATAAGATCGGGGGCATATTTTTTTTAACAATGTCTGTCTGTCTGCAAATAGTAAAATTGAGTGCAAAAACTTGACATTTTGCTGTTATTCAAACACTGTTCATGATACATGGCTCTTATTTGGGATATAGGTTCCTTACATTGATTGGCATCAGGTGGTTGTAAGAATTAGGTCATCTATCAATCATTTTTAGCTCCAATGGCTGAAAGCCAGCAAGCTATTGTCATGGCGTTGTGTCCGGTGTCCGCCTGTCCGTAAACTTTTGCTTTAAAAATTTTCTACTAAGAAGGTACTGGACAGAATTCAATAAATTTCACATAAATGATCTTTGGGTGATTCCTTCAAAGAATTTTGATCGGATGGAAAACATGACTTTAATACCTTAAAAATCTTCTCAGAAACCAGTTGATTGATTTCAACCAAATTTTACAGGAATGATCCTTTTGTACCCTTTATCAGATTCCATCAATTAAAAATTGATTTGTTTAACTTCTGGTCATTTATGGTTGTGGCTTATGGCCATATATAGTATCTAGTGAATTTTTTTAAAGAAATTGTTAATACCTTTTTTATCAGACTTGGTAAATGAATTGACTTTTGTAAAACAATGAAAAGGTTGAAATATTGAAAGATGTCATTGAGAAATTTTATTTGCCTCACATGGCAATTATAATTCCTGAAAACACCATTTGCTTAATCAGTACAATCAGGCCTGTGGAGCAATACAGGTGTTCAAGCGCCTCTAGTCGTATGAATCTACTCCATAGCTTTAAAGGGTTTGAATAGGTTTTTAGTTTCATACCTGCATGAAAACAGAATCTTCATCTCTTAAATGAAAGTAATTTGCTTGAATCTTCAATCCTTTGAGGCCAATCTTACTTTTTTACATGCAGTTTCTTCATTATCCTAAAATTTTTTACCCCTGAAAGACAAAGATTTTCATCAAATTGGAAATTGTCATCTGCAACTCTTTCTATTTAGGCTGCTGTCATACTGCAGTTGGTTGTGCATCAGACTTCTAATCTTCAATAATGGGATGTCATGGGTTTGATCCCTGGTGGCGGCACATATCTTTCCGACATTGGTCTTTCACCAATGGGTGGATAATCATAAACCTAAGTGGGATAGGAAAGGATGTAGTGGTAGTACTGGTGTGAGAAATACCAGGAATCCATTGTTAGGTGCTCCAGCAGCCACCATATGACTGAAATACTGTTAAAAATGGTGTTGAAACCCCATTCATTCAATCAATCAATCTTTCAATTTAGGCAAGTCTAAAACTTTGTTGGTGGTCATGGGTTTAAAAAAATTGCCAGTATTATAGTTCCAAACCTTTAACCAACTCCCACACAATCCTTCCTTTTAAGGCCCATCAAGAAAAAGCTTTGGAAAACAATGTGGTAAGTGAAGAAATTGCTTGTAACAAGCAATTACTTCATTGTCCACAATGTTTTCTTCCCTACAAGATGAAGAATTTTGGAATTCCATCAACTTTTAATTGTTTTCTGCAACTTCTTTCAATTTGGACCAGTTTAAAAATTTGTCGTGTGGGAATGGGTTAAAAGTTTGAAGAACTCAAAGGTGATGGAAATCAGTGATTGTGTTGGCCCATTACGAGACAGCAAAGCCCAAATTGGTCCAAATTTCAATAGGTTTTAGTAGATGCATTAAAGTGCATTGAAGTTGAAAAGAAATTATACGATAGAAAATGTTCTTGGAAAACCAGAAATTGCTTGTATCATTATACACTAAATTGTAAGAGATGTACACTGGTTATTCTTTTCAGGCAAATAATGTAAGGCAATTTTCTGTACTCTTCAAAGGTTTTATCTAAAAAATAATATTTTTGTCTTGTTTGGTTATAGATAAAAGTATTAACCCTTGTCATGCTGAATAAAATTCTTTTTTTCAGAATTGCATTAAAATCAAAATCTGAAAGTACTAGAAGGCATAAATATAGTTGGTCAATATTTTTCTTCTAGGATTAATTTTGTAAAAAACACTGATTTCAAAGAGACAAATGGGTGATGCAGATTAAGATCAGACTGTATATATTTGCAGACTAATCTTAATCTTTACCTCCTGCAAAAAACAGAATTTATTCAGGAGTCAGCATTACAAAGTCTAACTTTTTTTTTCACATTCACTCACTTCAGAAAACAATGTTACAGATTCACTTTGTTAAACTTAACATATTGGTTTAATTAGAGAATTCTTGTAAATTGGTATAAAGAAAAGAAATTCTGCAAATTCTCTTGCTGGTAACATCACAGCTTTGACAAAAGTAACATTTATCTCTTCATTTGTTTCAACTCATCTGCTATATATTTTCATGATTTAAAATAGAAAAAAGAATTTTTGTTTTGAATGCAGCAAAATGTACATCATTATGTTGCTACTTAAAAATTCAAGTTAAATTTGCTTTAACAAATTACCTTAATAATTTAGACAGGCCAAAATTAGAAGTTGCAGATGGCATTCAAATTGGAAAAATGAGATTTCTTATTGCTTAAATCTTTCTTTTCCTGCAGTGTTTTCAAAATCATTTTTCTTCAAAAGATCAAATTGTTGTAATAGGTTAACTGCTCACCAACTGGACCTGAAATGGCCAGGTCAAAGAGAAAAGCATGTTTCCAAATATGCAAAATCATTTTAACCATTAACCCATTACCACACAACAAAATATTAGACTGGTCCAAAGTGAAAGGAGTTGCAGATGAAAATTTAAAGTTTTGTGAAATTTTAACAATCTTTTTTTGGGGGGGTAGAAAACATTGTGGATAATGAAGAAATTGCTTGTAACAAGCAATTTCTTCATTATCAATAATGTTTTCTATAGCCTTTTTATAGAGGGGCGTTTAAAGGCGTCCCTGTGTGGGAATGGGTTAAAGGACAACAAAAATTTAGACTGGTCCTAACTGAAAGAAGTTGCAGAAAACAATTTTGAATCGATTGTTTTTTAAAATTCTATGTGCTTGTGGATAGAAAACGTGGTCGGAAATTAAAAAATTACTGGTGACAATGTTTTCCTTAGCTATTTCTTAACTCTTGTCTTGCTGAATAAAACTCTTTTTCAATTCAGCATCAAAATCAAAGGACTGAAAGCGCTTAAAGCACTATTTCTAGGTTTATATCTATTTTGAAAATTACATTTCTTAAAAAACACTGATTTAAAAGGGACAAGCAGGTGGTATATACTTATGTGCAGCCTGATCTTTGTTTATAGGTCCTGCAAAAACAGGAATATTCCGGGTTCAGCATGACAAGAGTTAAGTGTCATTAAGAAGTGAGATTGAATGGGAGTGTTCTGTTAATATGCTATGATTAATTGTCTAATTTCTTTATTACAGGCAAACTTATAACCTGACAAATAAATGGTTGCCAGTTATTTGGATTGAAGAGGTCAGTCGGATGCTCTCGATTTACTAGTTTTACTGTCAATCAGGAAACTGCTAGGCTCTTGAAATACTTACTTTAACCTGTTAACAGACAACAAAATTTTAGACTCGCTCAAATTGAATGAGTTGCAGACAACAATTCAAAGTTTATGAAATTTTAGATTTTTTCAACTTTCTGGTTAGTAAACATTGTTTGAAATGAAGAAATTGCTTGTTACAAGCAATTTCTTCATTTTACACAATGTGTTCCTAATACTTTTTATTGAGGGGCGTCCAAAAGCGTCACTGTGTGGAAATGGGTTAACCCCTAGAAACCAAGTTCATCTACAAGACTTTTGTGAAACCATTTTGTTTGTGGGTGGCATAAAGTTATAACTTTTGAGGTTTCAGTTCCTCATCTGTTTTTATCAGCTCACCTGGGCAAGAAGTGCTCAGGATGAGCTAATTTGATTCATCAATGTTCATGACATCCAGGTAAAAAAAACACTTGTACTTCCAAATGGTAAGATCTGGAGCTTTAATATTTGATATGTAACATTGCCTTATGAAGCTATACCAAAGCATTTCAAAGTATTGGTTTAAGATGAAAAGAAGTCCATATTGTGTGGGATCTTGATTTTTACATAGAAACAGAAGGAAATATTTAAAAATCTTCTTCCTCCTAACTGTAAGCCATAAAGCTTTTACATTTGGCATGTGATATTGCTTTATGGCTCTCTGTCAAGATACTAATTTAATGTTCAAAAAGTGCAGATAAGCCCTATATTTTTGGATCCCTGATTTGATGTTGAAATAAAAAAGGAAGTCTTTAAAACTCACTTCTCTCCAAACTGTAAGACCTAATGCTTTTTGAATTTTGTATGTAGCATTGCTTTATTCTCTTCCAGTAGTACAAACAAAAAGGACCGCAAATGGTCTGCTGTTTGAGATACCTGGAATGGACATGGTCTTGTTCTGTCCCACATTTAGGGATTGATTCCAAATTGGATATTTTCTTTTAAACAAAACCTGCAGATATTAAACTGAGGCAAATATATATTAAAAATTACTCAGCTTGTATTTTTACGATTGTTATCTCCATGTTAACTCAGCGCTTGTATCATATTTCCAACTCCATCAGAGTAATTTCCCTTCCAATTGCATCAAATCACGGTCACACTAAAACAAGCCCTACAGAGATTTGTAGCCCTACAGACGCCCTATGGAAATTGTACACGCCCTACGAGTATAGGAGCTATAATAGTGAATAATTGTTAGTTAGATTGAAAATAACATTTTTCTTCATACTTCAAAAAGAATTCTTTGAATTTTGCTTATTTCTGATGATATTGATGTTTATAAAATCACATAATTTGACCGGAAGTACTTGACGAAACGCCCCATCGTTTAATTGATCGCCCAACAAATTCATAAGCAAGTACATGTCTATATATTAGTAATTTTGAGAGACAAAGTATCCATATTTTGATTTTTATCTTTATTTTGGTATAAATTCACTTTAGAAATGACTTTTAAGATACAAAAGGGATCTCAATGCAATGCAAGGGAAGCAACTCTTTATTAGCAATCAAAATTAACTGGAAAGTCCTTTTTATGAAATACGGTATTCGACGTTAAGCTTTTGTAACAAGCATTTTTTTGCAATGTTTTCCAACATTCTTCAGTGTTGCAAAAATAAGAGATTGTGTGGTTGAAATGAAATGAAATCAAATAAATGAATAAATAATTGATATTGTGGAATTTAACAATTAAATCTGGATGGTAAACATTAAGGGAAAAGAAGAAAAATCTAGTTACAAGCCTTTCCTTAATTTACCACAATCTTTTTTAAAGCCTATTCCTTTCGGTTTCGTAATTAGATGAATTTGTTAAAGGTTTCACCAGAACATCAAACAATGACTTTTAAGGCAACTAATTATTTTCCAACACAAAACACAATAGAAGAAGGATAAATTTGTTTTAAGTTGTGGCAAACTTAGTAGGAACATGTATACTTTCATTTTTTTGGCTCGTCATTTTGCCCGTCTCATTGGTAATAAATAATTTCTACTTTTCTCACATTGTCTACATTATCAGGCACTTGAAATTTGAACAAGCTTTGAATTATCTTCAGCAAGGCAACATCTTTCCAATTTTATTAATTGGTAACTAAATCTCCCATCCTATAGGCTTCTAGCCTATGCTAAATTGAGTTGCCTCCCTTGTCTTTACGGTTTCGACTCGAAAAATCATTTAAAACTTGAAGATAAATCTGAAATTTTTTTAATAAATTAAACCAATTCCTTTTCTAACTACGGGGATAAGTATTATAATATAAATTTGACTGTATTTTTGAGGGATATCTCATTAAACTGTCAGAGGTTTCCCAAGTTACTTCCGGTCAGGTTTAGGCAATTGTAAACATCAAAATCATCATAAATAAGATAAATCCTCGGAAAATATTTTGAAATATAAAGAAACATGTTAATTTCAATCATATTTACTAAAAATTATACACCATTATCACTCATATACTCGTAGGGCGTGTTCAAATTCCATAGGGCGTCTGTAGGGCTATAAATCTCTGTAGGGCTTGTTTTAGTATGACCCATCAAATCATTCTTTATCAAATCATGAAATTAGGGACCAAAAATTGCAAAAGCAACTGTAGATCAAAATAAAATGGTCAGAATATCTAAATGACCAATACCACTGATAATAGGTGTTCTGCAATTTAAAGTAAATGTTCAGTGTTAACTACAGAAACCTTTATTTGATTAATTACCCAAGTTACAAACCAAACAGCCCCTTTTAATTAAAGGATTTCATAACAGATTTCATGTAAACAGATCAGTAGGTGTGAAAATCAAGGTAAGTGGTGAATTAGGACGCTTTGTTAGTCCATGATAGGATAACATCTACAAATTGAACATAGAAGTTTGTGCTATAACCATACTTTTGGAACTTGAAATGGCCTACGAACCACTGACATTCGAATTAGACATAGTTTTCTAATAAAGATAAAGAAGGAAAAAAAACCAGTGGGACTGCCTAAAGTATACAGACTAACACAAACCTACGAACCAGTGATGTTCGAATTAACAAGGTTCTACTGTAACACTACTGAATTAGAATTAGCCTGTGGTGGGATCCCAGATTTTTCTTCAAGATAAAAAAGGAATTCCTTGAATTATCCTTTTTCGAAATCTTTGAGCCTCAAGTTAATTAAGTTACTGAGATAAGGGACCATCATGGCCTTTGTTTCTTCTGTTGAAAATGTTAACCCTTTCCCATAAAAGCCTATGATTTAATGCACCCTAAGAAAAAAGGTTTTAAGCAATTTTTTTATGTCCACAATGTTTTCTTATTTAAAGACAAGGAATTTTTCAATTTCACCAACTTAGAATCATTGTTTGCTACTTCTTTCAGTTTGCACTAGTCTAAAATTCTGTCATCTGGTAATGGATTGATATTTTGGTGTCTCAGACAAACTGCCTTGTCTGAATGATGTAGATTTTGCTAGCATGACATCAATTGATAGATCACGGCTGTCAATCAAAGAAAAAATGGCCAATCAAATTATTTATTTTGAAAGGGGTGCAAGTTGAATTGCAACATTGGCTGTCATTTATGTGATGCATTTTTGTTTGTTTCGTAACTTAAATGTCATAATTATAGCATATTCAAGCTGTAGCTATAACATCTAGGTCACCAACCAATTATTATAATGTTTTGTTACATGCTACTGGCGATAAATTTTGCAAAATAATGCTGCTTAAAATGGAGTTGAAGCTTCCTGTCACTGTCATTGGGGAGGGGTGCAGATGAGCAAGTGATTGGTCAATAATCAACTTTTTCAGCATGCACCATATTCAGAACCAAAATCCTACCTTCTTTTAGGTTACTAAAGATTCACCATGGCTGGTTGCCATTGGGGTAGAAAATATCTGGTGTTGCTATTTGTTAAAAAATAAGTTGTTGCTATTGGGGTAGAAAATATCTGGTGTGTCCTTTAGGGTAAAAATATCGTGTTGCTATTGGGAAAAATATGGTTGGTGCTGCTTTAAGGGTAGAAATATCTGGTGTTGCTATTGGTTAAAAAGAAGCTTTCTGATGTTTCCATTGGGGTAAAAATATCTGATGTTTCCATCAGGGTGAAAAATATCAGGTGTTGCCGTTGGGGTAAAAAATATCTGGTGTTTCGATTGGGATGAAAAAAGTCCGGTGATGCTATTTGGTAAAAATAAATTGGTGTTGCTATTAGGGCAGAAATATCTGGTGTTGCTATTGGTTAAAATATTTCTAGTGTTGCTAATAGGGAAAGAATATCTGGTGTTTCCATTAGGATGAAAAATATCTGGTGTTTCAATTGGGGTAAAAATACCTGGTGTTGCTATTGGGTTTAAAGTATCTGGTGTTTGAATTGGAGTTGGAAATATCTGGTGGTGCCATTTGGGTAGAAAATATCTGGTGTTGTCCTTGGGTTGAAAACTTTAGTCTTAGAAAGGCTTTACCCCATGTTTGTCTGACCATCAAATACATGTAACTTAATTCACTACTTGGTGCAAAATTACAGACTTCTGAAAATAGGAGAAGGTTGCAGAGAACAATTCAAAGTAATCAAAGTGCATCAAAATTTGAAAATTTTAGCATGAATTAATAAAAACATTATGTCAGGTAGAAAATATAGTTAGAAAAGGATAAATTGAAATAATCCTTATTAGGGTATTAATCACTTTCAATGATAGCCTCTATCTTACCTGGGTCGAGTCATTTCATCAACCTTTCCATATATCTATGTCATGGATGACTGAGGATCAATTTCATTATTTACTAAGAATGACATTCCCAAATGTAAAATTTTGCCCCTATTACCTTTAGAAGCAAATAAAAATTAGCCTGTATATATGAGAATCATGCAAAATTTATAAATCTTGTATTTATTCAGTTGTGTCGATTGTAAAACATTCCAAAAATTTTTGCATAACAATCTGATCGTAACCTTGTTATAAATGAGATGAATCTCTCCCTTTTCTTTTAGTCCTCCACGATCACAGACGACCTTGCAGATGAGTTTAAATCATCACTACAGACACCTGTAAAAGCCATCAACTACGGATTGTATGTGGCAATTGGAGTTGGGATTGTATTGATCATTTTAACAATTGTGCATATTGTTGTGAGGAGGATGAGACAAAAGGTAGGTAGAGCTTCTTGTAAATCATATAACTGCACAATCCCGTATTATTGCACCATGAATTGATAAAATTTGGAAAGCATTATTCTTTCCTTGTCATTTTTCAACCCTTTTCCTTACATGTTTTTAGCTCTTCTGGCAAATGGCCAGAAGAGCTAAAGCAATGGCTTTTAGTAAGGTATATGTACGCCCATCCTTCAGTCCGGTCATCCGAGAACTTTTCCTTGTTAACACTCTAGAATAAACAGTTTTCATGAGATTCTCTTCAAAATTTCTCAGAATGATTGTACCTTCAAAGGGATCGTTCCTTTTGAAAGTTGGTCAGATCCGTCAAGAAACACAAGAGAAATGGCCTAATTAAAATTTAATGAAAAATATTTTATCAAAAATCCTAGTTAACACTCTAGAGTCCACAATCTTCATCAAATTCCCTTAAAAATATCTCAGAATGATTGTTCTATCATATGGATTGTTTCTTTCAAAATTGGGTATGATCCGTCAAGAAATAGAGGAAAAGGGCCTTATTAAAGTTTGATTAAAAAATCTTTGTTAACATGCTAATGTCCACAGTTTTTGTCAGATTCCCTTAAAATTTTCACAGAATGTTTGTACCATTTGTTCCTTTTGAAAGTGGGTCTGATCTTTTTTGTATCACTGGAAAATGGGGACTATGAAAATCTAATTAGAAAAACCTCGTTAACACACTAGAGTGCACAGTTTTCAACAAATTCTCTTAAAACTTTTACAGAATGATTTTACCATCATAAGGATTGTTCAAATCAAAAGTGGGTCTGATACGTCAAGTATCATGGGAAAAGCAGGCTTATGAAAATTTGATTAAAAAATCCTAGTTAACAGAATGATGTCCCCAGATTTCACCGGATTCACTTCAAACTTTCACAGAATGATTGTACTAAGATAAGGATTGTCCTTTAGAAACTGGGTCTGATCTGTTGAGAAACACAGGAAAAGGGGCCTTATGAAAATTGAAAAAAAAAATCCTTATTAATGCTATCAAGTCCACAGATTTCATCGGATTGTCTTTATACTTGCACAGAATAATAATACTTTTGAAAGGATAGTTCCCTTCGAATTGGGTCAGATTAATCAAGTAATATGGGAAAAGTGTCTGTATGAAGATTTTATAAAAAGAAAACCATTAATGCAATAAAGCCCGCAGCTTTGATTGGATTTTGTTTAAACTTTCACAGAGTTATTGTGAGGTCATAACCATCATACTTTTCAAAATGGGGTCTGAACTGTCAAGAACCACAGGAAAGGGGGCCTTATGAAAATTTCCTTTAGAAATCCTTGTTACCAAGTCCAGAGCTTTCATCTGATTTTCTTCTAATCAGGCCTGATCTTTCTTGTATCACAGGAAAAAGGGACTGTATGAAAATTGGATTACAAATTCCTCATTGACACAAGAATGTTCTCAGTCTTTATCAGATTCTCTTCAAACTTTAATAGAATGATTGTACCACCATTGGGATTGTTTCTTTGTAAATTGGGTCTCACTGTCTGATCTGTTAAGATTCACGAGAAAATGGGCCATATGAAGGTTTTATTACAAAAACAGCATTATCAAAATAAAGTCTTCATTCTTTATCCTTTTCTTCAAACTTTTAGAATGATTGAACTATCAGAATGATTGTTCCTTTGTAAATTAGATCTGATTTTGTAAGTTTCACAGGAAAAGGGGCCATATGAAAAATTTATTACAAGAAATTCTTGACACAAGTCAGCCCTGTTTTCATTGATTCTCTTTAAACCTTTAGAGAATGATAGTAGCTTCATTAAAATTGTTCCTTTTGAAATTTGGTTGGTTCTGTAAAGTATCACAGGAAAAGGGGCCCTATGAAAATTTGACTGTAACACAATAAAGTCCACAGATCCTTTCATCATGAGGATGGTTCTTTCAGAATTTGGTACAAGGGGTCAAGTTTCATGTAAAAGGGGCCAGATGAAAATTTTATTTAATTATTCTAGTTAACATAATGAAGTCACCATATTTCATCCGATTCACTTTAAAATTTCACTGAATGATTAAACCATCATAAGGATGGCTCTTTTTAAAATTTGATCTGACTAGTCAAGAACCATGGAAAAAGGGGACTTACGGAAATATATACAAAATAAAATCCATTGTTTTCATCAAATTTTCTTCAAACTTTCACATAATGATTGTATAATCCTAAAAACTGATTCCCTTTAAAATGGGTAAGATCAATAAAGTATCACAGGAAAAGGTGCCTTATGAGAACCTGATTGAAATATGCTTCTTAACACAAGTCCACAGATTTTATCGGATTCTCTTCAAAGATGCATGGAATAATTGTGGCATTGGAAACACCGGAAAGGGGGCCTTAAAAATTATCATTCAGAACATTCTTGTTTATGCGATGAAGTTAAAAATTTATTGTCTTTAAAATTTCACAGGACTATTGTAGGGTCGTAAGAAATGTTCCTTTCAGAACTGAAGTGGCTTGATCAGAAAACAGCTCTCATGGCGCAGTTGGTAGCGCATCAGACTCCTTATCTTCGATCTTGGGATATCATGGGTTAGATCCTCTTGGGCTGCACATATACTTTCCGACATTTGTCTCTAAACAATGGGTGGACCTAAGTGGGATAGCAGCTGGAGGCTAGGAAAGGATGTAGTGGTAGTGGGGTGAAAAATACCAGGAATCTATTGTTAGGTGCTCCAGCCGCTGCCATATGACTGAAATACTGTTAAAAGCGGCATTAAACCCATTCAATCAACTGATATGGTCGGATAATCGTAAACCTAAGTGGGATAGCAGCTGGAGGCTAGGAAAGGATTTAGTGGTAGTACTTGTGTGAGAAATACCAGGAATCCATTGTTAGGTGCTCCAGTCGCTGTGATATGACTGAAATACTGTTAAAAGCGGCGTTAAACCCCAATCAATCAATCAACTGATCAATTGATCAGAAAACACAGGAAAAGGGGCCTTATGGATTTTCACTCAAAACAATCCTATTTATATGATCAAACCGACATTAATTGAAAATTTCACAGGATAATTGTAGTGTCATTTTTTGGAAATGTAGTGCATTTGTCATATGACACAAGATGAGGGGCCTTAAGAATTGTTGCTAAAAATAATAAAGGGGATAAAGTCCAATTGTTATTTTCATTTTATTCAGTCTTCTTTACGCAATTAACTTCCTGAAAAATCATGACTGTAACGGAAAACTTAATACCCAGTAGAGCCTATCTGGCCCTCATGGGCCTTTTGTTTTTAACCCATTACCACTGAACAAAATTTTGGACTGTTTAAAATTGAAAGAAGTTGAATACAACATTTCCAAATTGCTCTGAATTTGAAAACTATGGGTCAAATTGATTGTTTCAAGAAATTACTCCTTTTCTCACAATGTTTTCTTTAATCTAATTCTTCAGGGGTGTGAGAAAGAGATTATGTGGGAATAGGTGAAAAAGATAAAATCTTTCATTTGTATATGACAAAAGCTATATCATCACTTGTGGCCCTTGGACTCTCCCTTTAAAAATATTTTTTGTTGTTCACCTTATGAGAGGTAAATCTATCTTACTGAAACAAATAGTTTATGCTATATAGCATTTAGTTGATATTGTAGGCATATTCAATCCTTAGTTTTCACTTTAAAGTTGATCTTTTTTTCTTCCTAGCAATCATACAAGTTTTTGACAGAAGAAACAGATGGGTAAGATTCAGCATGCTTGGAATTTGAGATACCAACTCTATATTTAAGTTTATTAATTGCTTTAGTTAGACTTTCTATGATTTGGTGTTGGCTCTTTTGCTATATTTCTCTCGCTTGTTTTAGCTAGTCTAACAAACTGTAAAGTCAATTATCAATGAGCTTAACCCTTTTCATGCTGAACCCAGAATATTTCAACTTTTGAAGGTGGAGTAGAATGAGATCAGGCTGCTCATATGTGACCTTGACCTTGGAGCTCTGGGATTTTTTTTTTTTTTCAAATGGTACATTTACTCATGAAAGAGACAATTTTGTGAAGTCATTTTGAAATCCATTCATAATTTAGGAGCTTGGCATTATTTTAATGTTTGACCTTGAGATGTGACCTTGGAGCTATCTGAATTTTACTCATGATAGAGAACAATTGTGCTAAGTAATATTGAAATCCATTCATAATTGAAGGAGCCCCCAGAAAATACTTCAAATAAATGTTGGCCGAAGTCGGAGTACAAAGTTCAATTGGGGTCTTGATTAATGATTTGATTGTTTGATTGATTTCTTCTTTTCTCACATTTTTTAGCTCACCTGAGCACAACGTGCTCAAGGTGAGCTTTTGGTATCACCTTTTGTCTGTCGTGCGTCGTGCGTCGGAAGTCGTCAACAATTCTTTAAAACATCTTCTCCTCAGTAACCACTGGGCGGAATTCAACCAAACTTGGTAGGAATGTTCCTTGGGTGACCCTTCTCAAAAGTTGTTCACGGATTTTTGATTGACCCCCAAATATGGGCTTGGCAGGGCGTGGCAGTTTTTAACTAAGAAATCTTTAAACATCTTCTCCTCAGTAACCATTGGGCCAATTTCAACCAAATTTGGTATGAATGTTCCTTGGGTCACCCTTTTCAAAAGTTGTTCGTGGAATTTTGATTAACGCCCAAATATGGGCGTGGCAGGGCGTGGCAGTTTTTGACTTAGAAATCTTAAAACATCTTCTCCTCAGTAACCATTGGGCCAATTTCAACCAAATTTGGCATGAATGTTCCTTTGGTGACCCTTTTCAAAAGTTGTTCGTGGAATTTTGATTTACGCCCAAATATGGGCGTGGCAGGGCGTGGCAGTTTTTTATTTAGAAATCTTTAAACATCTTCTCCTCAGTAACCATTGGGCCAATTTCAACCAAACTTGGCATGAATGTTCCTTGGGTGACCCTTTTCAAAAGTTGTTCGTGGAATTTTGATTTACGCCCAAATATGGGCGTGGCAGGGCGTGGCAGTTTTTGACTTAGAAATCTTTAAACATCTTCTCTTCAGTAACCATTGGGCCAATTTCAACCAAACTTGGCATGAATGTTCCTTGGGTGACCCTTTTCAAAAGTTGTTCGCGGATTTTTGATTGACCCCCAAATATGGGCGTGGCAGGGCGTGGCAGTTTTTGACTTAGAAATCTTTAAACATCTTCTCCTCAGTAACCATTGGGCCAATTTCAACCAAATTTGGCATGAATGTTCCTTTGGTGACCCTTTTCAAAAGTTGTTCGTGGAATTTTGATTTACGCCCAAATATTGGCGTGGCAGGGCGTGGCAGTTTTTGACTTTGAAATCTTTAAACATCTTCTCCTCAGTAACCATTGGGCCAATTTCAACCAAACTTGGCATGAATGTTCCTTGGGTGATCCTTTTCAAAAGTTGTTCATGGAATTTTGATTTATGCCCAAATATTGGCGTGGCAGGGCGTGGCAGTTTTTGACTTAGAAATCTTTAAACATCTTCTCCTCAGTAACCATTGGGCCAATTTCATCCAAACTTGGCATGAATGTTCCTTGGATGACCCTTTTTTAAAAGTTGTTCGCTGAATTTTGATTTATGCCCAAATATGGTCGTGGCCGGGCGTGGCAGTTTTGACTTAGAAATCTTTAAACGTCTACACCTCAGGAACCATTGGGCCAATTTCAACCAAACTTGGTATGAATGTTCCTTGGGTGACCCTTTTCAAAAGTTGTTCGGCAGAATTTCGTTTCACGCCCAAATATGATCGTGGCAGTTTTTAACTAAGAAATCTTTAAACATCTTCTCCTCAGTAACTATTGGGCCAATTTCAACCAAATTTGGTATGAATGTTCCTTGGGTCACCCTTTTCAAAAGTTGTTCGTGGAATTTTGATTAACGCCCAAATATGGGCATGGCAGGGCGTGGCAGTTTTTGACTTAGAAATCTTTAAACATCTTCTCCTCAGTAACCATTGGGCCAATTTCAACCAAATTTGGCATGAATGTTCCTTTGGTGACCCTTTTCAAAAGTTGTTCGTGGAATTTTGATTTACGCCCAAATATGGGCGTGGCAGGGCGTGGCAGTTTTTAACTAAGAAATCTTTAAACATCTTCTCCTCAGTAACTATTGGGCCAATTTCAACCAAATTTGGTATGAATGTTCCTTGGGTCACCCTTTTCAAAAGTTGTTCGTGGAATTTTGATTAACGCCCAAATATGGGCGTGGCAGGGCGTGGCAGTTTTTGACTTAGAAATCTTTAAACATCTTCTCCTCAGTAACCATTGGGCCAATTTCAACCAAATTTGGCATGAATGTTCCTTTGGTGACCCTTTTCAAAAGTTGTTCGTGGAATTTTGATTTACGCCCAAATATGGGCGTGGCAGGGCATGGCAGTTTTTGACTTTGAAATCTTTAAACATCTTCTCCTCAGTAACCATTGGGCCAATTTCAACCAAACTTGGCATGAATGTTCCTTGGGTTACCCTTTCCAAAAGTTGTTCATGGAATTTTGATTTATGCCCAAATTTGGGCGTGGCAGGGCGTGGCAGTTTTTGACTTAGAAATCTTTAAACATCTTCTCCTCAGTAACCATTGGGCCAATTTCATCCAAACTTGGCATGAATGTTCCTTGGTTGACCCTTTTTTAAAAGTTGTTCGCAGAATTTTGATTTATGCCCAAATATGGGCGTGGCCGGGCGTGGCAGTTTTTGACTTTGAAATCTTTAAACATCTTCTCCTCAGTAACTATTGGGCCAATTTCAACCAAATTTGGTATGAATGTTCCTTGGGTGACCCTTTTCAAAAGTTGTTCGCAGAATTTTGATTTATGCCCAAATATGGGCGTGGCAGTTTTTTTAACTTTGAAATCTTTAAACATCTTATCCTCAGTAACAGTTGGGTCAATTTCAACCAAACTTTGCATGAATGTTCCTTTGGTGACCCTTTTCAAAAGTTGTTCCTGGAATTTTGATTTATGCCCAAATATGGGCGTGGCAGGGTCAGGCACTTTTTTGACTTTGAAATCTTTAAACATCTTCTCCTCAGTAACTATTGGGCCAATTTCAACCAAATTTGGTATGAATGTTCCTTGAGTGACCCTTTTCAAAAGTTGTTCTAGAATTTTGATTGATGACCAAATAAGGGCTTGGAAGGGTAGGGCAGTTTTTGACTTTGAAATCTTTAAACATCTTCTCCTCAGTAACCATTGGGCCAATTTCAATTTTGAATCATCTTACATTAGTCAGGTGAGCGATTTTAGGGCCATTCTGGCCCTCTTGTTTGTGATTTAGGATGGTTACTTTTTGAATTTAACTTCTTTTATAATGTCCTATTCTACCCCTTTGAATTTGGACAGGTCTAAAAATTTTAAATTTTAAGAAATAGCATTAACAGCATAAATGCTAATCATGCTGCCCAAAAATATTCCATATGTGTAGTCTTATCTTAGTCTACACCATCTACTTGTTCCATTCAAGCTATAGTTGTTCATGACATAAATTCAGGAAATAAATATTTGAGTCTCCAGTGCTTTCAGTCCTTTGATTTTAATGCAACTGTGTACAATTTTTATAATTTAGCATGTCAAGAGTTAAATGACAATAATTTGCAAAATTCATGCCAAATTACAGGTAAAAAAATTAAAATGGTTAGCAACCTTATGGCTGTAGCTACAAGGATTATATGTCTGCCAATGTTCAATTACAATCTAAATAAATGATTTTACTGTTGATTGATTCTTTGATTGATAGCTGCAATCCATTAATTCCAAATGAGGTAGAGATGCACTCTGATGCGGCCATATTTTGTGTAACTAAGGTTATTTCATCATTTGACAGTTATTGGTGCAAAGAGTTGTGAAATGCAACAAAATTGTTACTGCAATTGTGATGTCATCAAGATTACTTTTCATCATTGCAATGTTGATGGGTAAAAAGGCGAGCCTTTGCAATATTGACAGCAATATATTATGTTGCAGTGTCTCATGTAGAATATCTAGGCATAATTTCGTTTCTTTGATTGACAGTTGCAATCCGTTAATTCCAGATGAGGTTAAAGAAATTAATTGGTAAGAGATGCACCACGCTGCGGCGCATAATATTATGAATAATGATAAGGTGAGGAAGACCAAAAAGAAATGAAAAAAATGTTTATGATGGGTAGATTTTGCTTGCTTGTAAATTTTGTTGTTTTTTAGCTCCATTGGCTGAAAACTGTTGTCATGGCATTGTGTCCATGCACGCGTGTGTCCACAAACATTTACTTAAAAAATCCCCTCTGAAAGTATTGAACAGATTACAACTTAAATTTCACAGGTATGATCCTCGGGTGACCCTTTATTTGATTCCTTCAAAGAATTTTGATTAAAAAAATGGCTTATATGGGTGTGGCTAACATCCATATGTGTTGTATACGTCTTTTCCCAGAAACAAGGCGATGGATTTCTACCAGATTTTAGAGGAATAAACCTTCAATGAATGTAAATCAGATTGAAAATATGGCTTTTATGGGCGGTGTCAATTTTCATATATGGCATACAGCAAAGATTTCTCAGAAATGATATGATTTAAAAAAAAATGTATGGTTTTACAAGCAGGGCTAAATTCCATATGAATTTTGGTGTATAGTGAAAACTTCAATTTTTTTCTCAGAAACTTGGTGATGGTTTTCAATTCACTGGAGGCTATTGTTCCTCTTGGCCAGAGCATATCTTCTATGTTAATTGATGGATTTCAAAGTAGCATGGCTAAGTTGTTTTCCTTGATGAGTAATAGTGTCATGTATAAAGTTCTGTTGGATACAGATGAACCTCATATGAGAAGCATTTAGCCCATTCCCATACAATCCCCCTTTTCTCGCCCCTTAAGAAATAAGTTTAGGAAAACATCTTGGGAATTTAAAAATTTGCTTGTATCAAGCAATTTCTTCATTATTGACCATGTTTTCCATCCAAAAATAAAAAAATCCATCAATTCCTGCTTCTATTAATTTAGACCAGTCTGAAATTTTATTGTGTTGGAATGGGTTAAGAGGGGGCATGGGTCTCTGCGACACATTTCTTTAATACAATCTTTTACCCATTCCCACACAATGACGCTTTTAAACGCCTCTCAATATAAAAAGCTTTGGAAAACATTGTGGAAAATGAAGAAATTGCTTGTAAGCAATTTCTTCATTATCCACAATGTTTTCTACCCCAAAATGCTAAGATTTTCAAAATTTCATCAACTAAAAAATGTTGTCTGTAACTTCTTTCAATTTGGACTAGTATGAAATGTTGTTGTGTGGGAATGGGTTAAAAGGCTATATTCCATCAGTGTGTCATAATGAGGGATTGTGTGATTAAAGTGTATGGTGAAACAGACAAATTTGAGTAATACACAGGCTTTGAGCCCCCCTGGCAGATAGCCATAGGGATATTGGCATGTATGACATGCCTCTCATTGTTTGGCCGTCTTTCCATAAACTTTTTCTTTGAAAAGCTTCTCAGAAACTTAAGGCTCCAATTCAACCAATCAGTTCAAGGATCCTTGGGTGACTGTTATCAGATTCCTTCAAAAAATTTGATCGGATGAAAAACATAGCTTTTTTTGGCAGGGCAGTTTTCCATACTGTTGTATAGTGACCTTGAAAATCTTTTTGTCAGAAAAAACTGACAGAATTATTACCAATTCCACAGAACATGGATTTTAACCCTTGTCAAGCTGAATATAACCCTTGTCTGAATTTGCTTTCAAAGGCCTTAAAGTGCTGGAAGCACTAGTTAAGGGTAAAAAATTATATTGCAAATTAATTTTATAAACTGCTCTGGGCTGAAGGAGACAAAAAAGAGGTGTAGACTAAGATCAGACTGCACATGTGAGCAGGCTGATCTTTGTCTATACCTCCTGCCAAAACAGGAATATTCATGAAAAGGGTTAAGAGGGGACTTTTTTGCAACATATTAAATATAGCAAAATCATTAAAGTTGTCTCCTTAGACTGTATCAAAAAGATATCATTTAAATCTTATATGGCTGTTTTATGAATATCTTACGGTAGATTTGATGAAAAAATTTGATCAGTTGAGAATTTTGGAATTTACAGGTCTATTTGTAAGGCTTATTAATGGGAGGTAATAAATTCAACAGATTTGGTAAACTACATGTATTTTGCATATCAGTTGCTTCCCTTCAACCTTTTCTAGATTGAAGAATTATTGCAAATGTGTTTTTCAGTTGATTTTAATGAAAGATTAATCACGATCCTTTAGCCCTTTAACAGATGATAAAAATTTAGATTGGTCCAATTAAAAGAAAGGGCATGATAGTTTTGATTTAAAGCTTTTGAAAGTTAAGAATTCTTTGTCTTTTAGGGCAGGAGTCATTGTAGACAATTAAAAAATTACTTGCTTCAACCCATTACCTCATAATGCTGATTTTGAATGCCCCAAAGAAATGTGTTTATGGAAAGCTTTGTGAGTAAAGGATAAATTGCTTGAAACACTTGTACCAAGAAATTTCTCCTTTCCTCAAATTGCTTTTTCTCTTTTCTGTCACTGAAAGGCTCATTGAGATGTTGTCAACAAGTTCTTTCAATCTGGACAAGTCTAAAATTTTGTAATGTGGTACTTAACCAATGTTATGCTGGATAAAATCTTTCTCTAAAAAATCATTAACATCACAGGACTGAAAGCACTGGACAGTTCTTATTTAGAAAATTCCTTTTTTATACAACTCTGGCTAGAAAGGAAGAAGCAGGGGGTGTAGACTAAGATCAGACTGCACATAAGTGCAGTCTGATCTTTGTCTATAACTCCTGCCCAAACAGGGATATTTCAGGCAAAGCATGACAAGGGTTAACATTTATAATTGCTTGAATTCTATTCAAGATGCAATGCTCATATTTGGCATGATGGTAGATCTTTTCAATACACATCTGCAGATACCAAGGTCAAGATCATGTGAAAAGATCAAGGTCACTTGTTAAGGTCAAACTTTTTCAAAACTTAACCAAAAAACTTAATATTTCGGGCCCAGCATGACAAGGGTTTACATTTACAATTGCTTGATACCTGTTCAAGATATAATGCCCATATTTGGCATTATAATTGACTTTATCAATATAAGTATCTGCATATACCCAAGTTTGATTTACCATAGTGTTTTACAAAAATACATCTTGTTTTCTAGTTTTTATTATGCTTTTCAAAGAATTATTTTGAGAATCATGAAAATAGCTGGAACGTTTTGAATTGGTTGATTAGTAACATTAGGCCTATGGAGTGCTTAAGCACCTCTAGTTAATAAGAATATTTGTATCGATGCATGTTTGTTAGATTACTTATAATCTGTACAAATATGTGTAACATGGCTGTCAATCAAAAAATAGATAGAACAATCAGATCATACATTTAGACTAGAAGTGAACTTTGAACTCTGACATTGGATGACATTTATGAGAAGGGTTTTTATACACCTCTGAAGGTGGAAATGAATTGGTATCATCTCCATTCTGTACGTCCATTACATCATCCATTCAGCAGTATGTTTGTACTTTCACATCTTGTCAACTCACCTCATCCTACATTTATAGACGAAATCAAATGTTTTTTTCACAGAATGTTCCTAGTATGACCTTGTGCACATTGTCAGGGTTTTACCATTTGAGGCTGCATGACAGAAAAATGCAAAATTTCTTGTTAATGCAACTCCTCATCCAATTCTGGACAGATTTATATTGCAATTTTCACAGAATGTTTCTAGTCGCCCGACATTTACATATTATATATTTTTTTTACCAATCTAGGCTGTGTCACTGAAAGGGGGGTCATAATGTTGAGGCTTATATTGTTACTATGGCACTCTTCTTATACATTTCAGAAATATACAGAGCTAGATGAAATTAATGAAACAGAATACTCAGACTGACCGGGAGAGAGGAGAAGTCAATAAACCATGTGTGCCTTTCATCAGTGTTGTTGCGGTGCCTGTTAAACCATGATGTGCCTGATGTCTTTGTTAGTTTAGTTTCAACCATTCCTGAATTTTCAAGTTATAGACTGGTCAAAATTGAAAGAGGTTGCAGACAACAATAAAAAGATTGGATGCAATTTGATATGATAACCATCCAATATGGTAGAAAATATTGTGTAGAAAGGAGAAATTGCTTGCTGTAAGCAATTTCTTCTTTTTCCACAATGTTTCCTCAAGTATGAAATTACTGGGACGTAAAAACTAGGATTTGTACAGGAAAGGGTTAAACCATTATGTGCCTGATGTCATTGTCCAAGCAGGACTAGCCTTCTAACCCTGATCAGCTTTCATTATCAACTAGACGTCTGCCTTTTATAACACAACACAACAGCCGCCGTCATAGTGCAGTTGGTAGCTCGTCGGACTGTCAATCTAGAGGTCCCTGGTTCGATCCCCGACGGCAGCACTCATCCTTTCCAACTATTTGTCTCTCACCAATGGGTCAATAATCGTAAACTTATGTGGGATAGCAGCTGGAGGCTAGGAAAGGATGTAATGGTAGTACTGGTGTGAGAAATACCAGGATTCCATTGTTAGGTGCTCCAGCCGCCATGATATTACTGAAAGATTGTTGAAAGCTGTGTAAAACCCCATTCAATCAATTATAACACAAAACAATGATTGATGTATCAGCATCACTAAAAGTAGTGAAGAAAAAAATGTAACCAGCAGCTGCTGTTCTGCCAGATAACAAAATACAGTCAATTTTTCTCAAGCAACCACCCCTATTAACTGACCACTTTCATTTTGCGACCAGCATAAAGATTTCTTTATAAAAAATAAAGGATCTTCGTATTTCTACATGATTTGCTTCCATGTTGATGGATCTCATTAGGATTGTATCAATGAGACCATTATAATGATTTCCATTAACATAGGTTTAAGTATGAATCCTGCAATAATTTTTGTATGAAGTATAACCAATCACTCATATATGTCACAAAAAAGTGCATTAGGCGACCATTCTCTTTAACAACCATATTCTGACCTTCCCTTGTTAGGTTGCTTATTAAAACTTTAACCCTTTCCTGTGCAAACCCTTGTTTTTACGTCCCTTGTCGTCTGCAACTTCTTTCAAATTGGACCAGTTTAAAATTTTGAAATAGGGGAAAGGGTTAACTGTATATTTCATTCCTAGACAGGGTTTGATATCCTTTCTGACATTTGTCTCCCACCAATGGGTGGATAATTGTAAACCTAATTGGGATGAGCAGCTGGAGGCTCAGAAAGGATGTAGTTGTATTACTGGTCTGAGAAATACCAGAAATCCATGGTTAGGGACTCCAACCACAGCAATATGACTGAAATACTGTTAAAAAAGGTGTTAAACCATATTCAATAATTCAAACAGTTGTTTTTCATACATATGTGCAAGGTCAGGACCACAATCAAAGGTCAAGAGTTGCTAATCTTCTACAATACATCAAGGGTTGGATTTGTAATTATTTTTGCATGGTTGTCTAAAGTCTTCATGATAACTTGTCATTGAATGGTTTGTTTGGTCAAAAAACAAAACTGACATGTCAGGTACTTTATTTAAACTATTTCCGCATAATAAAATTTTAGACAGGTCCAAGTTCAAAGAAGATGCAGGCCATTTAGCTGATGAAATTTTAAAATCTTTGTATTTTGGGTTAGAAAACATTATGAATAATGAAGATGAGGGGCATGAAAAAGCAGGATTGTGTGGGGAGTTCTTGTCTGTGAAACATTTATCCTTCAAAACTGTACTTTAGTTCTGTATTGTAGGCTTAAAGGAAATGTGGTCATTTAGGATAAGGTTAGTTGTAATTGTTAAATTCAAACTCTTTCCTGTTTTTCGATATTTTAGACTGGTCCAATTTGAAAGACATTGCAGACAACAATAAGAAATGAGTAAAATTTAAAAGAAACTATCCTACATGGTAGAAAATAATGTAGGAAAAGAAGAAATTGCTTGTAACAAGTAATTTCTTCTTTTCCCACAATATTTTCTCAAGTATAAAATCACAAGGACGTAAGAAAAAAGGACTGTACAGGAAAGGGTTAAGATGTTTTTTCAAAGAAAATTGAAGTTCATTGAAATAATCTTATTAACATTTCAATCATCTAAATCAATGTAAAATGCTCATAATCAAAATGTGGTTGTCTTCTTTATTTATTCTTTATATTTTGTGCCTTCAATGTTTTGTGCAGGGAAATCAATTAAGCTCACGATGTACACAAATGTTTCTTTCTGTATACATTGTATATAATGTTAGAATGTAAATTATGAATATACTTTATATAGTGTTCTGTCGCAAGTTATAAAAGGTATGATTTTTAGCTCATCCATTTTCGGAGAAAACATGAGATATTGCTATGGTTACGTTAGCGTTATTGTTAGTGTTGTTGTTGAAAAAAAACTTTGATATTTTGTAACATCTCTGGTACTGAACACATTCTCTTGAAACTTGGAATATATGTTCTTTATCTAAAGAGCAATCTATACCAAAAAGGACGATAACTCTAGATGCATTTTTAAATGAATTATGTCCCCTTTTTCGACTTTAACCTACTCTATTGCACTAGAACAGCAGAGCGTTTGCATCTGCATGCAGTGCCCTTATTCTATTTAGTCCCAGACGATATTGCTTAACCCTCTCCTGTTTTTCAGCATTTTAGACTGGTCCAATTTGAAAGAAGTTGCAGACAACATTTAAAGTGGATGCAATTCTAGAAGTCAGCAACCTATATGTTAAAAAAATTGTGAGAAAAGAAGAAATTGCTTGTTACAAGCAATTTCTTCTTATCCCACAATATTTTCTCAAATATAAAATCACAGAGATGTAAAAACAAGGGATTGTGCAGGAAAGGGTTAACCCATTCCCACAATCCCTCCTTTTCATGTTCCTCAAGAATAAAGCTTTGGAATTGCTTCATTATCCACAATGTTTTCTTAAGTTAAAAAGTGAAAAAAATATGTTTTCTATCAATTTTAAATTGTCATCTGCAGCTTCTTTGAAATTCGATTAGTCTAAAAAAAGCATGTATTGGAATGGGTTAATCATGTAATTATATTTACCATTCTGTAATCTGTAAAAATAAAACCATTTTCTGAAAGTCAACTTGACATAAATTATTTAAAGATAAATTTATTTTGAAATACAAAAAATATTTAACAGAAATTTTTTGCAGGCAGCATTAATCCATTACCAGATGACAAAATGTTGACTTGTCCAAATTGAAAGAACTGGCAGCAGACAAATCCAAGTGCAAATGAATTGAAAATTAAGTGTTATATAGGTTAGAAAACATTGTAAGAACAGCAGAAATTGGCTTAAAGTAGTGATTTCTTCTTTTTAGCTCACCTGAGCACGTAGTGCTCAAGTGAGCTATTGTGATCGCCTTTTGTCCGTCGTCCGTCTGTCGTGCGTCGTCCGTCGTCCGTCAACAATTTCTTTAAACAACATCTCCTCCTAAAATCTGGGCCAATCTGAACCAAATTTGGCAGAAATGTTCCTTAGGTGGTCCCCTTCAAAAATAGCTAAAAGAATTGAAATCCGTTAAAAACTCTGGTTGCCATGGCAACAAAAGTGAAATTTTAAAATAATCTTTAAAAATCTTCTCCTCCTGACCCAGAAGGCGTAGAGCCTTGATATTTTGCATGAAGCATCAGTATATTGACCTCTTCCAAAATAGCTAAAATCATGATCCTTGGATCCCCAGGGGCGGAGCCCCAGGGGGGGGGGGTTTATATAGAAATAAAGAACGATTTTTTAAATGACATCTCCTCTCAAACCAGTGGGCCGATTTGAACCAAATTTGGCAGAAATGTTGCTTAGGTGGTCCCCTTCAAAAATAGCTAAAAGAATTGAAATCCGTTAAAAACTCTGGTTGCCATGGCAACAAAAGTGAAATTTTAAAATAATCTTTAAAAATCCTCTCCTCCTGACCCAGAAGGCATAGAGCCTTGATATTTTGCATGAAGCATCAGTATATTGACCTCTTTCAAAATAGCTAAAATTATGATCCTCGGGTCCCCAGGGGCGGAGCCCCAGGGGGGTGGGGTTTATATAGAAATAAAGAACAATTTTTTAAATGACATCTCCTCTCAAACCACTGGGCCAATTTGAACCAAATTTGGCAGAAATGTTGCTTAGGTGGTCCCCTTCAAAAATAGCTAAAAGAATTGAAATCCGTTAAAAACTCTGGTTGCCATGGCAACAAAAGTGAAATTTCAAAATAATCTTTAAGAATCTTCTCCTCCTGACCCAGAAGGCGTAGAGCCTTGATATTTTGCATGAAGCATCAGTATATTGATCTCTTACAAAATAGCTAAAATCATGATCCTAGGGTTTCCAGGGGCAGACCCGGGGAGGGGGGGGTATAGGCATGAAGCATCAGTTCACAGACTTCTTTCTTATTTCTGAAATTATAACCCATGGAAAAAGTTTTTTCCTTCTTTCAAATCAGCACTAAGGCCTTGGAATTTATAATTTAGACTTTTGGATCCCCAGGTTCATAGTCTTTATATGTAATTGTTGCCCACTTGTTTGATAATCCTAACCTTAACATGAAATTAGACTGTTGAAAGAAAAAGAGCCTTTATCTCAGGTGAGCGCCCCAGGGCCAACAGCCCTCTTGTTCACAATTTTTTCCTAGATTTGATGCATTGAGGAAGCATTTTCTTCTTAAATAGAAGCTATTGCTCTGATTTTTATTTGAAAAAAAATTGTCTGTTTCTGTATAAGCTTTTTCAAATGACTTTACACTTTGAACCTCCATTTTTAGCTCAGCTTTTTGGAGAAAATCCAATGGTATTACTATAGCCATGGTGTCGTCGTCATGCAAAAACTTAAACATTATGTGATATCTCTGGTTCTACTAAAGGCATTCACGTGAAACTTGGCACACTTGTTTACTATCAAAAGAGCAACCTGTACTATCAAGGGGGATATTTCTAGATGCATTTTATCCACTATCCAGCACCCAATAGCTGAGCATAGCCAGCCATAGGGAGTGCTCTTGTTTGAATTACAAGATGGCTATTAACACATCATGCTGCCAACAGCCACAGCACATTATTTACTACTCTCATATTGATGGGTCAGCGCAACACAGTTGTAACTGCCTTAAACATAAAGGCAGATACAACTGTTTTGTGCTAACCAAATATATGCACAATGTTCTGAAAATTTCATCAGTCCTGACGGAATTTGGACCCCATGACCCTCCGATCCTGAGACCATATCCTTGCACTGGAACACAAACTCTACATTAGTTGGGTAATCAATCAATGTAAAGACATATACATGTACATTATTTAGTTAATTGTTTGACATCCTTATCCTGTTACCAGACAGCAAATTTTTAGACTTGTCCAAATTGAAAGGAGTTGCAGATGATAATTTTAAGCTCATTAAATTTTGAAATTGTTTACTTTTGGGGTAGAAAATATTGTGTATAATTAAGAAACTGATAGTATCAAGTGATTACTTAATTTCCCACAATAATTTCCAAAGCTTTATTTCCTGGGAACATCTATAAGCGTCACTGAGAGGGAATGGGTTAATAAGAATTAGTGCCATACACTCTGGAAGATCAGAGGTCGAGGTAACAAATAAAGGTCTCTGGTCTCTTTACTATTTATTTAGCAAATCTGGAATACAAAAGATATTGATCTTGCATAATATAACCTGGTATATGTGGTACAATTTCCAGGGCCTCAATATTGTGAATGCAGATTTCTATTTAAATCACAGTTATTGTATTAATTGTGCTATATGGTTTGTATTGATAAGTTATACCATATTGATTCATGCAGCAGTTTAGTGCTTTTTGAAATTTTGTAACATGTTGTTAATTGTATTCCACTTTGACCAAACACATACGGTTATTTTGCACTGAGCTATTTGAGAAAAAGTTTTGTAATTTCCGAAAAGTACACTATCATGCCTTATATTGGCTTTATAAAAATTTGTTAACCTTTTTATATGCCCGTTGAAAAGATAGGACAAATTATGGGATCACCCATAGCATCCTGGCGGCCGGGTGGCATCCAGATTTTTACCAGGGGGTTACCTCTGGAACCTTATATCTAATTGACTTGAAACTTGGAGTTGTATTCATTACATGTGAACCCTAACTCTACTGTTCTTATTTTTAGGTTTTGCCAATTGTTGTTTTTTGGACTTGAATTTTGCCTCGAACATATCTCTCAAAGTATAATAGGTATGATCATGAAACTTAATGTGTGGATAGATCTAACCAAGGGGAAATACAGTGCTCAAGAACCATGACTCTACCATACTTTTTGTTTTACTTATTACCCTATGATGATTTTTAGACATGAATTTTGTCCAGTTTTTTATCCGTGGCATAATTCTGGAGACTTTTGTCTGATTGACTTGAAACTTGTATTCATTTCATCATTATTGAGTGCAGTGCATAAGAACCACAACTCTACTGTGTGTATTTCTGATAGTATAATAGGTATCCGGAAATTCGATAAATTGCCGGTCTGGACCGAATTTTGAATTGCCAGACCGATTGGAAACTCAAAAATTACACCAAATTCGGTCCGATATTTTCATCAAATTTCACGTCGAAATATTGATTAACTCGCCCACCATCTATCAAAATCCACTTGAAACCGAAATATTTCAAGGGTTTCACACGTTACCTGTAGATTAACAGATAAACAAAAGTGCCCAAAATCGATAATAAGTTTACCCGCAGGCCAGTTTAATACCCATCCGCACGTGGACCTGCAGTTTCACGCTTGACCGAACTTCGGGTATCGAGTTTTGTAAACTATTTCCAATAGAGACACACGTTCGAAGTCTTATCAAAATGAACATCTAATACTGCGTCGATTAAAATTGCCGTTACTCGTGAAACTAATTTCTTTTACTATAACATGGGATGCGTATATAAATCGAGACATGAACAGGCTTCAGTGCCGAAATAGCTCAGCACAAGGCCTTTATGAAATTAAATTATCACAAGTAAGCGCGTGAAACTGGGTTTGAAATTTGTATAAAAAAAGGCACGTCGTTAATATATGTTTTAGCTTTTCATTCACGGTATAATAAGTAGCCGATAGAATTTAAACAATAATTGGAAATCCGCAGAATACAGATAATTTAAATATAAACGAAATCGACAGCTTAATAATATCGCTAGTTCCGTCAATAAAATTAAATCTTACTTCATGGGTGGAAAACGTCCGAAGAATAAATCGGAATTCAACTTCAATAAATAAATGACCGAGATTTGTGCACAAATTCTACTCTATGAAAACAGTGCAACACGTGGGCGAGCCAATCGAGTTTGTCTCGTCGGTCCGTTGTCTGCGCATGTCATATTCTCCGAAGATTGAAAAATGCCACCTATCGGAAGATAACGCTCGTCGGTCTTTTTGATGTACGCCACGACTCTGCGATCCCATGGGGTAAAATGGACTGACCTAACATTTTGTGACGTCAGTTGTGTTTTCCATCAGCAGACGCTCGTGTTGAGAGAAAATGGACATGGCTGTATATTAAATTAACAGAACTTTGGATAACTAGCTTGAGAGAAAATGGACATGGCTGTATATTAAATTAACAGAGCTTTGGATAACTAGCTTGAGAGAAAATGGACATGACTGTATATGAAATTAACAGAACTTTGGATAACTAGCTGATGAAAATGAAAAAGTATATCATTACTAGTCACGGAAATATTCTGTAAAACCCGGAAATTTTAATAATGTAATATATCTGTCTATCTAATTTTACAATACATTGGAATTTTGTGTACATTGCCGGAAATGCAATTTATACACAGCTGAATTTTCAAAAAACAAAATGAAAGTAGGACCTGTCTTTTGTTTTCATTCATCTATTTTCAACTCGTTGAAGATTATAATCATCTTCGGAAAATTTGAAAAAGAAGGCAACTATTAATGATGAACCCTCTTACGTACGGGAAAGGTGAAAAAAGTCGGGGGTATTCGTTTTTGTTGGCGGGGGGGGGCGTTTTTGCCGGGGGGGGGCATTAACCCGGACCGATTTTAATTTCAAAATTTCCGGAGCACTTGGTTTGATCATGGAACTTTGTGTGGATAGATCTCACCAAGGGGAACAATCTCAAGCAATTGTTGTCCGTTACTCTCACCATACACCTCTGCAATGGGCTAAATGCCAAGATTCTTGTCAAACCAAGTAATAGAAGATATATTAATTTTCTTTTGATTTGGAGAAATGAAATAGTTTGGATATAATATATATAATTCAAGATAAATTATATGCGCATTAAAACTTGAAAATTTACCATAAACCAACAAACTACTTTTTCTTTAAAATCGTCTAAATAGCTAACCTTTCATATTCATGTGACAGATTTCAGGAAATCAGTTGAGATGTGTGATGAAATGAGGACGTATTGGCAGACATATTGTATGAGCCCATTAGTCATTACAGAGATGAATGGGAATGAACCAAGTACATGAGAGTTTGAGGTTTTGCCCTTTGATGTATTTAGACTTGAACTTTGTCAGAAACATATCTATGAAAGTATTACAGCTAGTATCATGAAACTTGGTGGGTAGACAGATCTCACAAGGAAAAAATTTAAATCACAACAACCAGAACTCTACCACAATCATTTTGGGTTATTGCCCATTGTTGTTTTTCAGACTTAAATTTTGTCTGTAGTAAATCTCTGTAAGTTTTATAGGCTTGATCATGAAACTTAATGTATGGATAGATCTCACCAAGGGGAAGTGCAGTACACAAGAACCAAATCTCTACCATACTTATTGAGTTATTGCCCTATGTTATTTTTCAAACTTGAATTTTGTCAGGAAGATATCCATGAAAGTATAAAAGCTAGTACAGGTATTGTGAAACTTGTTGGGTAGATAGATCTTACAAGGAGAAAGCATGGTGTGCAACAACCATAACTCACAAGGTGCGAGGTGAGCTATTGCAATCGGTCGTTGTCCGTCTTCCATCTGTTAGTCCTTCAACAGTCGGCCATTTAGGCTGAAATTTTGCAGGGATGTTCCTTGGTGAAGTTCTACAAAAATTGTCAAAAGAATTTCATTCTGTGACAAACTCTAGTTGCTGCAGCATTTAAAATTTGGAAGTTTTAGTAAATCTTTAAAAAAAATCTCTTCCTAGACCAGAATGCCAATTAAGCTCAAACTTTACAGGGATGTTCCTTGTGTGTAGCTCTTCAAAAGTTGTTAAAAGATTTAATTCCAGGAAATACTCGGGGGATTTGAAAATGGGAAATTTTGGTATCTCTTTGAACTTTTTTTGTCAGAAACATAAAGGCTAAAGGCATTTATATTTTATATGTAGCTTTATCACATGGTTTTCTAAAAAGTTTTCAAAAATTTAAGCTTTTAGGTCAAAAACGGCCCCACCCCTGAGGTCCGAAGTTTTGGAAAATGCTTAATTATAGCAAGTTCAAAAGACTTATAAACTATAAGATCTAGGACATTCATATTTAAAATGTAGCTCTACTAGATGATTTGCACTATATCACTTAAAATTGTTCTCCTAGGGTCAAAAAAGGCCCTGCACTAGGGGTCCAAAATAAGGAAAACGGAAAATTTGAGTAATTTAAAAAAATAATAATTCTTCACTTTTAGCTAAGGGCATTTATATTTGGAATGTATCATAGCCTGGCTGTTATCTATCAATTTTGATTAAATTATGCCTGTAGGCTAAAAAAACACGCTTTCCCTGGGTGTCCAAAGTTCGAAAAAAATGCTCAATTCAAACCAGTTGTTGTTACATTATTTCACTAGAAATGATTATGTGGTATAACGGTGTTTGAAGGAAATTCCCAGCACCCTGTTTATGCTTTACTAATAAATTAGCCCATTCCCACACAATGACGCTTTTTGATGCCCCTCAAGAAAAGCAATGGAGGAGACATTGTATAAAATGAAGAAATTGCTTGAAACAAGCGATACCCTCATTTTCCTCATTTAGAAAAATCTAAAATTTCATAAGCTTGGAATCGCCTGCTGTTTCTTTCATTGTGGACCATTCTAATTTTTTTCAGTTTAGTAATGGGTTAAAAATGTTTTGTTTGGACCAGATAAAGAACTGAAGCTGTTGGAAGAAGTCTGTATAGTTTTACTATTGGAACCTGATACACATTATTTCACAATGAATGGTTAGACACCATGTTTCTTCCAAGGTACTTTAACGCATTATGACTTAATCCCACATTTTTACACAATTAAGAAATACAGCTTTGAAAAAAACATCATGAAAAAAGGAGAAATGGCTTGTAACTTTTTTCCCTTTTCGCACGTTTTCATATGACACTTATTTTTCAATTCATTTGTATTTTGAAGTTTTTCTGCAATTTCTTATAGTGTTGAACAGTCTGATATTTTCTATAATCTCAAAAAATCCCTTCTTTTTACACTCTTTTAGAAAATAGATCTAGAAAACAATGTGGAAAATTAAGAAAGTTCTTGTTACAAGCAAAATCTCCATTTCCACATTGTTTTCTACCCAGAGAGACAAAGAATTTAGGAATATCAACAATTTGGAATTGTTGTCTGCAGCTTCTTTCAATTTTGACCAGTCTAAAATTTCATTGTTTGGGAATGGGTTAAGCTATCTATCTATATGTACTGCCCAACTCCCCTTTCGGGTATTACTGGCAGGTGTCTTGAGACTTTATTGGAACTAATAATGATAGAACTGTGAAGTTTTAAGCTAAAGTCATGCTTTACTCCAGTTTGTTTTTACCAAGACAATCGCGGATAACTTTAGGGTTGTTGCAGGTTTTTCAGTTTTGCATTTAATTTTTAGGTAATTGCAAGATTCTAAGTTTAGAAAAAGCCTGAGTTAGATAAGTTTGCTGTTGGTTATCTATTAATGACTAAAGAAAGCAGTAACTTGGCAGGGCTGGGTTCAGAATGACCAAACATAAGCCTGTGTAATTCCTCTTGAAATCCCAATTTGACAGATCATTGCTGTCAATAAAAAAAACATAGACCAATCAAACAATAAATTTTGACCGAAAAATGCAATTTGATGACCACATATATGTTCAGATTTTTGTTGGTTCAAGCAATACCTAAGACGTTCTGGGTTTTAGCTCTGCTGGCCGACGGGCACTGGAGTTATTGCGATGGCTTATTCCCGTCCGGTGTCCTTGCGTCTATCCGGCGTCCATATGTTAACTTTTCCTTGTTAACACTCTAGAGTCCATAGTTTTCATCGGATTCTCTGCAAACTTTCTCAGAATGATTGTACCAACATAAGGATCGTTTCTTTCAAAATTGGGTCAGATCCGTCAAAAACCATGGGAAAGGGGCCTTATGAAAATTTAATTAAAATTTCCATAAAAAAGCGTTGTTAACCCCCTAGAGTCCACAGTTTTCATTGGATTCTCTTCAAACCTTCTAAGAACTATTGTACTTTCATTAGGATCGTAATTCAAATTTGGGTTAGATCAGTCAAGAAACACTCTAAAAGGGGCCTTATGAAAATTTAATTTAAAAAATCTCGTTAACACTCTAGAGTCAACAGTTTTCATTTGATTCCCTTCAAACTTTCACAAAATGATTGTACTAACACAAGGATTGTTCCTTTCTGATTTGGGTATGATCTGTCAAGAAACACGAGAAAAGGGGCCTTTTTAAAATTTAATGGAAAAATCTATTAAGAAATCCTCTTTAAAACACTCTAGACTCCACAGTTTTCATCGAATTCTCTTAAAACTTTCTCAGAATGATTGTACCAACAAAAGGATCGTTCCTTTCAAATTTGTGTATGACCTGTCCAGAAACACAGGAAAAGGGGCCTTATGAAAATATAATAAAAATCCTCATTAATTATCTAGAGTCAACAGTTTTCATCGGATTCTCTTCAAACTTTCACAGAATGATTGCATCATCATAAGGATTGTTCCTTTAAAATTGGGTATGATCCCTCAAGAAACATGGGAAAAGGGACCTGATTAAATTTCCATTAAAAATCGTTGTTAACACTCTAGAGTCCACAAATTTCATTTGATTTACTTCAAACTTTCACAGAATGATTGTACCATCATAAGGATTCTTCCTTTCAAAACTGGGTATGATAAGTCAAGGACCATGGGAAAAAGGGGGCCTTATGAGAATTTGATTAAAAAAATCCTCGTAAACACATTAAGAGTCCACAGTTTTCAACGAATTCTCTTCAAACATTCACAGAATGATTATAACATTAAATGGATTGTTCCTTTCGGAAGTGGGTTTGATCCAGTTTCATGGGAAAAGGGGCCCTAATAAAATTTAATAAAAAAAATCTTAGTTAACACATGGCCCTTTATATCACCTGATCGACTTCAAACTTTCACAGAATGATTGTACAATAATTATGATCGATGATGCTGACATGAGACCTGATCCTTCAAGTATCACAGGAAATGGAGCCTTATGAAAATTTTATTTTAAAATCTTAACACCAAGATAAAGTCTGCATTTTTTTTATCGGATTCTGTTCAAACTTTCACAGAATATTTGTACCAGCATTAGGATTGTTTCTTTCCAAATTGGGCCTAATCTGTCTTGTATCATAGGAAAAGGGGCTGTATGAAAAATTATTACCAAATCCTCATTAACACAAGAATGTCCTCAGTCATTATCAGAATCTCTTCAAACTCTGATAGAATGATTGTACCATCATTTGGATTGTTCCCTTGTAAATTGGTCTGATTGGTCAAGTGACACAAGAAATTGGGCCTTGAAAAAATTTATTTCAAAAACAGTCTTAATCATTTTCTTTAAACTATCTATCATTAGGATTGTTCCTTTGTACATTGGGTCTGATTTATTAAGTTTCACGAGAAAGGGGGACCTTATGAAAAACCAAACACTGGGTACAATCCATCTAGTATCATGTAAAAAGGGGCTATATGGTTTTTTTTTTTTTTTTTTTTTTTTTTTTTTTAATATTCTAGTAACATAATCACGGGAAAAGGGGCTTTATGAGAACTTGATTTAATATCTTCGTTAACACAATAAAGTCAACAGTTTTATCAGATTCTTTTCAAAGATGCATGGAATAATTGTGGCATTGGAAACACAGGAAAAGGGGCCTTATAGATTATTATTCAAAACATTCTTGTTTAAGTGATGAAGTTCACAATCATTATCAAATTGAATTTTAAATTTCACAGGACAGTTGTAGGGTTGTAGGGAAAGTTCCTTTTGGAATGAAATTGATCCATCAGAAAACACAGGAAAAGGGGCCTTATGGATTTTCATTCAAAACAATCCTATTTATGTGATAAAGTCCACAATTATTGTCAGATTCTGATAAGAATTTCACAGGATGATTGTAGGGTCATAAGATAACTTCCCTTTGGAAATGGAGTAGAAATGGAGTGGATCCGTCATGAATCATGGGAAAAGGGGCAATGAGGATTGTTGCTCAAAATAATAAAGGGGATAAAGTCTAATTTTTTCCTTTATGCATTTTTTAAGTAATTAACTTCATTAAATATCAGATTTCTTTAACGGAAAACTTGATAACCAGTAGAGCTTCTCAGGCCCTCATGGGCCTCTTGTTACTAGCTCACCTGAGGACAACATGCTTATGATTAGATCCTTTAGTGCCTGTTGTCCATCAAGTGGCATCAACAATTTAGGTGTTTACCTTCTAGAGGTCAAAGTTTTGGCTCATTCTTCATGAAACCTGGTCAGGTCCTAAGGATTATGGGAAGATTTGGTCAATACGTTTGTCTACATAATATCAAGGTAAAATTCGATATTGGGTTATGTTGGGTCAAAAACTATGTCACTAGGTCAAATCCTAGAAATAATTTTGTGTGAACTCTAGAGGCCACATTTTAGGCTTTAATCAAAAGATATTCTGTCACAAATATTGTGTCCATGTTATCTCAGCCAAGTTCAAATTTGGGTCACACTGGGTAAAAAACAAGGTCCCAAGGTCAAATTTTAGAAATGCCATGTGTGCACTCCAGAAGCCATATTTTGGCTCAATTGAATTTTTATTTGGTCAGAATGTCTGTCTTCATAATGTCTAGGTCAAATTTGCTCTTGGTTTATGTAAGGTCAAAAACTAGGTCAATAGGTCAAACTCTAGAAATAATCTCGTGTGCACTCAAGAGGCCACGTTTTAGGCTCAAATCAAAAGCTATTTGGTCAGATTGTATGGGTCCATGATATCTTGGCCAAGTTAGACTTTGGTGGACATACAATCAAAAACTAGGTCACTAGGCCAAATCTTAGACATACCATTACTCTCCAGAGGCCACATTTATGGCCTAATTTGTTTGATATTTGGTCAGAATATCTTTTTTCAAAATATCTCAATCATGTTCAAATTTCGATCATTTGGGGGTCAAAATCTGGGTCAGATCTGAGAAAACCCTTGTTTTACTCTAGAGGCCTCATTTTCTACTTAATTGCCTGGATATTTATTCAGATGTTTGGTTATTGAAAAACATTGTCAAGTTTGATATTAGGTCACACAGGGTCAAATACCAGGTCGCAAGGTCTTATTTAGAGACATCTTCTTTCCAATCTACTTCCTGCTTTTCTTCTACAAATACCTTGAAACTTGGTAAGAATGTTTTTTCTTGATGTCTTGCGTAAGATTTGATAATGGATAACTTTTGGCTAAAATAAAGTCACTTGTGATATCTTACTTCTACTGTCATCGACTCAGGTGAGGGCTTAAGTGCCAGTGGCCCTCTTGTTTTAAGCATAAAAGTACTTTTATCAGTAACTGACTTATATGATCGATTTCGGACCGTCATTGTCCTCTTGCTGTTACATAATACTGGTCATAAATTTTACAAAAGAAAAACCACCAAAAGACAGAGCGACGTCAGATATTTAGGTCGAACGTCTTGTCGGAGTTCAGTTGGCGAGTCCAGTGATCAGTCGATTGCATTAGTAGAATATTGTTTTCTAAACGACAGAGTTTTGTCGTCCTGAAATACCGGACGGGTATCTAGGGTTATTTATTTCTTTCCTGTTCATAACCCTGATTTTTACGTCCCCGTGCATTTATAATTGAAAAAAACATCGTAGAAAAAGACGAAATTGCTTGTGACAAGCAATTTCCTCTTTTTCCACAATATTTTCTACCCAACTGAATGGTTATTTTCCAAAATAAATTCATTTTAATTTTTCGTCTGCAAAACCTTATAATTAGGACAGGTCTCAAATTATGCAAAACAGGAAAGGGTTAAAGACATGTATTGATATTTATAGTTTGGTTTATATGCAGTCATGTCATGACATTTGGACAGTCTTAAGTTACTGAAGCTCGCCCATCTTTCAGCGTGTCCTTCGATAAAAAATTTAAAAAAGGGACAAATGTGAAATTTTCAGACAAAATCTTAAAAAAAGGTCATTTTGGCACGAAAACTGCATTACAATTTGATTCAATCAACAATTTTTTTGGTCCTGCTGACATGACTTCTAGGTGCGTTAGAAGGGATAAATCTATTAACCCATTCCAACACAACAAAACTTTAGACTAGTCAAAATTCAAAGAAGCTGCAGACGACAATTTAAAAGTAATGGAATTATTATTTTTGGATAAAACATTGTAGATAATATAGAAATTGCTTGATACTAGCAATTTTTTTCATATTCCACAATGCTTTCCAAACTTTTTTCTTTGAGGCGTAAAAGGAGGGATTATGTGGGAATGGGTTAAAACAGTGAGTTTCCTATTCTTATTGGTTTGTATGTGAAATAGATCTTTACCGAGAAATCTCGACAACTTTTAGTAATCAGTAATCAAATCCAGATAAAAAAAATGATCCATCCTATTTTTATGTACAACTTGATCAATGTTACACGTGGTCGTGTAAAAGGCCTATAGATAAGATAAATTTGCATTGTATTTTGAGAGTCAGTATTTTGATAAGGATTGTTAAGACAATTTACATTTTGTGTTATTAAGGTAACGTGTTATTACTTGTAATAAAAAGCTGATTAAAATGGAGGAACAAACTTCAGGGAAGACCTGTGACCCTTGCCAAACTGTATATGAGCAGCAATCAGGACTTGTAACAGGTTTTGTGTTCAGTGTGTCGAATATCTTTGTGACGCGTGTCTAGTGCACCATCGTAAGCTGAAAGCTAGTCGAAGTCACGTGCTTCTTACTGGGCAGGATATCCCGGATGACAAAGCTGCATTTCAAATGCTAGAAATTGTAGGGAAATGTTCTGAACATCATGACGAAGAGGTAATATATGAGTGTACAGACCATAAAGAGTTTCTGTGCGTTCTTTTGTGTTAGGGACAAACATTTGAATTGCAAAGCCTTTGTCGAGATTTTTAAAAATCTATCAAACATGTCTACAGTGACAAAACTGACAGAAACACGTGAACAACTTTGAAAAGACGGAGACAAAATAAAGTGGTTGAAAACGGACATCAGTAATAAGATCAAACTAATCTCAAAACAGAAATTGGAAATACAAGAAAAACAAATGTTTGTTAGATTCAGGCTTGAAAATGCATTGAAAGAATTGAAAGGCCAAGAAGAGATAGTCGAAGAGACCTTTAAAAATAAACTCGGAAAGCTGGAATTAAATCGGAAGAAAGTTGATTCTTTAGCAGACAAAAATAATATTTCAGGTCAATTTGCTGATGCGTTGGCCAAATATGGGAAGCCAACTCAGATATATATAGCTTTAAATAGCCAGATTTGTCTTAATGGTGATGAGGTAAAAGTTTTAGCTCAAGAACACGAGCATGCTTCGTCTCGAGAGTCGGACAAATTCGATTTCAATGCAGACATTCTAAATTCAATTCTTACGGTCGAAAATGCAGCTTCCCTTTACAATAAGGCTAGCGACGATGTTTCTGATGAAGAACGTTTACCTACAAATAAAAGATCTGGTTTAACTTTAGAAACAGACACGGTGAATAAACCGCAAGAGACAATCAATGAAGCTAGTAGGAAGGAAACCAAGGCTACTGATCTTATGAAGCGACTGATATCATCTGCAACAAAACATCATGTCCAAAGTATTGGAGAGATCAAACAGTGTGATATAGTTGGGATTGCAACGCTAGACGGCCCCGGTCTTGTCATTCTTGTGGACTTTGCAAATTTAAAACTCAAAGTTTTTGACTCAAACTTTGAATTTCTTAACAAAACATCACTTCCATATAGACCTTGCGGTATATGTGTATTGGAAAATGGGCAGGTTGCAGTTTTGGTGGCCGATAAGGCTATATATATATTCAAAATAACCAAAAGTATAATTAAGCAGACATTCCACATTCGAATAGACTTATTTGGTCATAGCGTGACTACGCTTGGCAAAAGGATAGCGGTTATGTGCTCAGATACAAAGTTCGGAATCGAAACGGAGAAACACGATAAAATAACAATTCAGATTATAAATCCGAGCAATGGTGATATCGTCGGTCAGCTCTCCCATTTCTATGAAAGACCTACAGTCCACTTATGGACAGAAATTAAATTCTCACAGCCATATCAGATATATTCAAGATATCACGACGAACTGATTGTATGTAGTGATCGTTGTATTCGAGGTTTAGATCAACAGGGCGTCCAACGATGGTACTACAAAGGGGGTTGTCGTCTACGAGGAGCAACTGGAATAACGTCAGACAATTGTAAAAACCTGTATGTGTGTGGATCTGCAAGTGAAGACATACACCAGATCTCTTATACATCTTATAAACACTCGAGAGTCGCGATCGAAGAAATAGAACGACCATGGGCTATTGCATTCGACAAGATAGGAGAGCGGTTGATTGTTACAAAAAGGAGATCAAACACAGTGATGACTTTCAAGTTTCAATGAACTTGATCAGACTTTTGACTGTTTCTATCAAATGTTTTAATGATAGGAAGGTTGTATGGTTTAGTTATTCAAATATCCCACATTGGTCTACGATTATCGACCCATTGGTGAGAGACAAATAGTCGGAAAGGATGAGTGCCGCCGTCGGGGATCGAACCCGGGACCTCTAGAATGACAGTCCGACGCGCTACCAACTGCGCTATGACGGCGGCATTGATGAATAAGTTCACTGGAAGGTAAAATTCAAATTTAGCCTAGCTGTCTGTCGCCGTCTTGCCAAAACTGACAATTTTGTAACGCTTTAACCATTCACCAGACAACGTAAGTTTAGACTGATCGAAAGTGGAAGGAGTTTGCAGACGACAAATTAAAGTTTATGAAATTTTACTTGGTAGAAAATACTGTGGAAATGAAGACATTGCTTGTTGCAAGCAATTTCTTCATTTTTACACAATACTTTCCAAAATATTTTTCTTGAGTCGTGTCTAAAATGTGAATTTGTTGGAATGGATTCATCATAACTAGATATTTTGGGATGTCTTTGCTTTACTGAAGATATCCACATGAAACTTGCAATGTATGTTCACTATCAAAACGAGTGATTTCTACTTTCAATGTAGATAACTGTAAAGCATATTTGCTGTAATGATACCCCCTTTTTGCGTATTCAACAATCTAGCTGCCGAGTGCCGGACATCCTCATGTGGCGCTCTTTTTATTTTCGAAACTTGAGTAATGTCTAATTTTGATATCAATTCTAACCGACAGCAAACGGAGACTTACAAATGAGTCTTGAATCCAGACGCATACTCCAATGAACCATGTTCTTTATTCGTTCGATACATACTAAATTGTGAGCAAGTTCAGCTGATAGAAGTCGCATTATAAACCCTTTCCAGTTCAATCCCTCGTTTTTACGTCCCTATATATGGCTTTGTAAATGAAAAATCATCGTAGAAAAAGAAGAAAATTCCTGGTGACAAGCAATTTCTTCCTTTTCAAAGATATTTTCTACCGTACTGAATATTTTTTTTCAAGTTAAATTCATTTTGAATTTTCGTTTGCAAAGCCTTTGAATAATGGCAGGTTTAAATTTTGTAAAAGAGGAAAGGGTTAAATCACTCGAAGGTGTTTTCGACTTTGCGGGTTTATATAACCTCGCATGAATTTGTCCTGGTAAAGAAGAAATCGTTGCTAACTCTTCGTTGGGGATTAATATTTAATTGTACCAAATTTGTTTACACGAATTTCGACACTTGAACTTGACTCATTTTGCCGGTTAATGTACCCAGTAAGCTACAAATAAGGATATGGTAGGCAATAATGCCTAATCTATCTAGTAAAAAGCTAAATAGATCATCGAGTTTAGAACACACAGCATTTACCGGTATCGCTGTGCAAAAATATGCTTATTATTAATAAATCTTTAAGTTGTTTCAATAGGCTCTCCAACTGAAAGCCGAGCATGGCATACACATATGGTGAATTTCAAGATTGTTCGGTTGTATATGGTGCTCGTTTTGAACTGTTTTTCAGTCGCACCACGGTCTTTCGTTCATCTTACTACGGTTTCATTCATTTCACAAACTAAGTTTGATATTAAAAATATATACGTATATATCTTGATAAATGTCATCATTGTTAGGGTAATTGTGAAGTCGATCGCTCTGTCCACTTCAATCAGGAAGTCCCGCATCGATTTTAAACGGCTTTATTTTACAAAAAATATGGGTCAGTAGGATGTAACAAAAGAGTAAAATGGTTGGTTGGCGATCTAAACGCTTGATAAGTAAGGACATTTAAGTCAACAAACCAACAAAAAATGGCGGCCCATAATGTTGGAGCTCGAATTTCTAGCGTGACAGGCTTTCCATGACGCACCATTTGATTTGTAGGAGTTTCACCCTTTCCTGTTCAATCCCTTGTTTTCTCGTTCCCGTGAATTTATACTTGAGAAAATATGATTATCACAAGCAATTTCTTCTTTTCATACAATATTTTCTAAACTAAAGGTTCGTTACATTTCAAATTGCACCCACTTTTGATTGTTGTCTGCAACTCCTTTCAAATTGGACTGGTCTAAGATTTTGAAAAAACGGGAAAGGGTTAAGATACGAATAGCCTAATGTACAACATTGAGTTATTACAGAAAGCGGTTTTTGACTTGGACATTTAACTTTCTCCTAGTGACCTCCGAATCAACATGGCTCCGATAGCTTAAAGGAACATTACATTTCTTGAAAAATGAGTAATGGTAAAAGGGGGCACCGATAGAAAAAAAGTGACCCCCCCTTCAGCGAAACTGTCTCATTAAACACCGGCAAAATATGCTTTAATTAACTTTGTTTCATTACCTATTTTGGACGAGAGCTTTGTTTGGATTGATTGGTTGAATGGCGAAGCACACTGATTAATGAACTTCACGGGTATAACCAGTACTAGACTGAACTACTTGCCCTGTGACATATCAACCTAACCAGTAGCGCGGCCGGGGTTCGAATCCGCATCATTGATATTCCCTGCGATGACGGGTCTGTCCACTTAGGCACTGAGCGTATATTTGTTTAATTTATCGTCGATAGAACTTGCCCATTAGAGCGACAAATCCCCCCTCCCGAAAGAAAGACGGTCAGTTCTTATAGGGGATAGTGCAGGGAAACAGGACGAAACTGCTGGGAGGGTCGCCTAGTTATTTAACGTGCTCGATGTATAGCACCGTCACAAAGGCCTCGGTTAAAATGCCTCACCGAACTAGTTATAGTTTTATAGCCCGGTGATCGAATCCAAGATCTCTAGGTCTGAAGTCGAGTACTCTACCAACTGAGCTAATGGGGCTAACAAAACCACCGAGGCACACAAGATCCCCGCTTCTTTTGAGATGTCGTCCCGCCCAAACAGCTCTCTGTAGGAAATACTTCTAGCAATAACGATATACGCCTTGGTATTATCATGTTATGATACGGGACGAAATCCGATTTAACCAATTCCCACACGTAAAAATTTTAGACTGGTCCAAATCCAAAGGTGTTGCAGGTGACTATTTGAAATTAATGAAATTTTAGATTTTTTCAACTTTCTGTGTTGAAAACATTGTGTAAAATGTAACAAGCAATTTCTTCAATTTACACAATGTTTTCCCAATTGTTTTTCCTTGGTGGCGTTCAAAAGCTTCACTGTATGGGAATGGGTTTACCAATTACCAGACGATAACATTTTAGACCAATTAAAACAATTTCAGGTTGACGAAATCTTTTCAATCTTTGTCCTTTGGGGTAGAAAACATTGTGGATAGTGAAGAAATTGCTTGTAACAAGCAATTTCTTCATTTTCCACAATGTTTTCAAAAGCGTTTTTCCAAGCGTTTAAAAGTTTTAATGTGTGGGAATGGGTTAAAGCCTATACACAATAAAAACATTTCATTTATAAACTCCAAACTTAGACATTTATTCAAACAAACATTGTTCTAGTTATGAAAATTTGTAGGTCATCACTGAATTTGAATGTCTACTAGTTACTATCAATCTCTCCCCTTTCTTGTCATACGCAATGGCCCAGGGTTGTTTAACATCTGAAATTATAATCCTAGAATAATTGTAGCTCGTGCTAAAGATCTGGTGTACGTTGTTGCTGTCTTGACCGCACACGTACACGTTGTTTTCGTGGTCCGAGGTCATTCCTGTAGCTCTTCTTAGTAGCCCACCACGTCCGTAATACCATCTTATGGTACCTTTTGAATCTAGATTTTCCATGCTCTCATGTGTGCCAATCATGAGTTCAGTATCGTACCTGGAGTAAATCTGACATGGGTCCTCAAACCACACATTCTTCTTTTCTTCGCGAGATTTTATGTTAAATTTATCGATTTGGTTGACAATATCACCATTGCTTTGATCTAAAATCAAAACGGTAACTGGAACCTGCCATTTCTCTTCGCCGTCAAATTTTGTCTGTAAACACAACACAGCCAGTCTGTTTCCGTATGTTGTTAAGCTGTGTCCGTAGAAATCGATATTAAAATTACTTAAATGTTTGATTGCATCCCTTGTGACATGGAATATACCGATCATCTTTTCAACAAGTAAGACTGCAATACGACCACTCTTCAAGACGCAAACGCTGCATGGCCTATCTGTAAGTGCTTTGCTGTTTAAAAAAGAAAAGGAGGAATCAAAAACTTTAAGACTTAAATTGGCATAATCCGCAAAAACTATTAATCCCAACGTTTCAATCATAGCAACGCCAGCTATGTCGCAGTTTCTTTTTTCTCCTGCACATCGAACACTTATAGGCGTTGGTGAGCCTATTGGTCTCTCCAGAAGATTTCGTGAATGATTCTTTGCTATCGTCGGCTTTACCCCATACAAAGTTCTGCTGATTTTTTTCGTCTCCGGGGAAACAACTGATTTTACAGTATCGAGCTGTAAATTTTCAATATCATTTTCGTCATCAACAGAGTCACTAGATTTTTCACATAGAAACTTCGACCCTTCTACAGTAAGAAGGAGGTTCAGTATGTCAGCATCGATCTTAAATTCATCTTGATTGACACCAGTAAGACACGCAAGTTCTTCGTTTACAGCTCGCATATCGTTATCTATATTTGGAAACTGACCATGAAAAGCAATATATAACTGGTGTGGTCTACCGTATTTGTTCAAAGCTTGAACATACTGACTTGTTAATTTGTTCTTGTTATATAAAAGATTCAATCTCTTTCGATTTACGTCAAGTTTTTCCAGGTTAGTTATAAATGACCTTTCGATCGCATCTTCTTGGGTTTTCAATAATTTTAAAGCGTTCTCTAGCCTCAATCTTAGCCACCGTTGCTTTTCCTGTATTTCTTCTTTTTGTTTTTCCATTTTCTCAGCCTTTTTATTGATGCCCTCTTTGAAGAAACTAATTTTCTCCCCATCTTTAACCAGTTTATCATATGTTTCAGTTAATTTTGACAAATGAGAATCTTCTAGCTGATTGATGGAAACCTCGGTTAACAACTTACAATTTAAATGTTTATCCTTTACACAGAGAATACACAGAAATTCCTCATGGTCTTTACATTCATAGATAATTTCTTCGTCTTGATGTTCAGAGCATTTTCCTACAATTTCTAACATATGAAATGCAGTTTTATCATCTGGGATATCTTCTCCAGTAACCAGCACGTTACTTCTACTTGCCTTTAGTTTACGATGGTGAACTAGACACGTGTCACACAGATATTCCACGCGCTGAATACAAAATCCTGACACATTTCTAGTTTGCCGTTCATACACGGCCCGACAGGGATCGCAAAAGTTATTCGAAATTTGTTCGTCCATTTTCGTTGAGTTTTTCACATTGTTCTGTTTTTGTCCGTTTCCAACAGTTTTTCACATGATCCGTATTTATCCATTTCCAAAGAATTTTTCACATTTAACAGTTTTTCGCATTTATCTGTTTTTGTCCATTTCCAAACAGTCTTCCACATTGTTCTATTTTTGTCAATTTCCGAACAGTTTTTTCACAATGTTCTCTTTATTTTCAAACGTCTCCTTCAGTGTGGTTAGGGCCCTATCGATGTCGGTCTGCAGCTTATCGCCTTTATTTTGTACAAAAACAGTATTGAAAGGCCTTCGTATTCCAACCCTTGTCATACGATAACTTTAAAATAATTTTGCACCACTCCTTCATTTAACACACTCCCACAAAACGACGCTTTTTGACGCCCCCCGAAGAAAAACAATTAAGAAAACATTGTGCAAAATTAAGAAATTTCTTGAAACAATTTGGACCCGCCTAAAATTTTGCTGTCTGTTCATGGGTTAAACATAATGTTACAGTCATACATGTATATTGTAACTCAATAGTCCCGTGTATGTGAACGTTTGAACAAAGACAATGGCATAGTATTGGACAGATATTTACCTTTCCTGGTCTTCAAAATTTTAAACCTGTCCAAATTCAAAGGTTTTGCAGACGACAATGTAAAATTGATTTTTATATGAAAAATAATCCTTCAGTAGGGTAGAAAATTGTTACAAGTAATTTCTTCTTTTCCACAATATTTTCTACCCAACTGAATGGTTATTTTCCAAAATAAATTCACTTTAATTTTTCGTCTGCAGAACCTTATAATTAGGACAGGTCTAAAATTATGCAAAACAGGAAAGGGTTAAAGACATGTATTGATATTTATAGTTTAGTTTATATGCAGTCATGTCATGACATTTGGACAGTCTTAATTTACTGAAGCTCGCCCATCTTTCAGCGTGTCCTTCGATAAAAAATTTAAAAAAAGGGACAAATGTGAAATTTTGAGACAAAATCTTTAAAGAAAAAAAGGTCATTTTGGCACGAAAACTGCATTACAATTTGATTCAATCAACAATTTGTTTGGTCCTGCTGACATGACTTCTAGGTGCGTTAGAAGGGTTAAATCTATTAACCCATTCCGACACAACAAAACTTTAGACTAGTCAAAATTCAAAGAAGCTGCAGACGACAAAAAAGTAATGGAATTATTATTTTTGGATAAAGCATTGTAGATAATGTAGAAATTGCTTGATACTAGCAATTTTTTCATATTCCACAATGTTTTCCAAACTTTTTTCTTTGAGACGTAAAAGGAGGGATTATGTGGGAATGGGTTAAAGCAGTGAGTTTCCTATTCTTATTGGTTTGTTTGTGAAATAGATCTTTACCGAGAAATCTCGACAACTTTTAGTAATCAGTAATCAAATCCAGATAAAAAATGATCCATCCTATTTTTATGTACAACTTGATCAATGTTACACGTGGTCGTGTATAAGGCCTATAGATAAGGTAAATTTGCGTTGTATTTTGAGAGTCCGTATTTTGATAAGGATTGTTAAGGCAATTTACATTTTGTGTTATTAAGGTAACGTGTTATTACTTGTAATAAAAAGCTGATTAAAATGGAGGAACAATCTTCAGGGAAGACCTGTGACCCTTGCCATACTGTATATGAGCAGCAATCAGGACCTGTATCAGGTTTTTGTGTTCAGTGTGTCGAATATCTTTGTGACGCGTGTCTAGTGCACCATCGTAAACTGAAAGCTAGTCGAAGTCACGTGCTTCTTACTGGGCAGGATATCCCGGATGACAAAGCTGCATTTCAAATGCTAGAAATTGTAGGGAAATGTTCTGAACATCATGACGAAGAGGTAATATATGAGTGTACAGACCATAAAGAGTTTCTGTGTGTTCTTTGTGTAAAGGACAAACATTTGAATTGCAAAGCCTTTGTCGAGATTTTTAAAAATCTATCAAACATGTCTACAGTGACAAAACTGACAGAAACACGTGAACAACTTTACAAAGACGGAGACAAAATAAAGTGGTTGAAAACGGACATCAGTAATAAGATCAAACTAATCTCAAAACAGAAATTGGAAATACAAGAAAAACAAATGTTTGTTAGATTCAGGCTTGAAAATGCATTGAAAGAATTGAAAGGCCAAGAAGAGATAGTCGAAGAGACCTTTAAAAATAAACTCGGAAAGTTGGAATTAAATCGGAAGAAAGTTGATTCTTTAGCAGAGAAAAAATAATCTTTCATGTCAATTTGCTGACGCGTTGGACAAATATGGGAAGTCAACTCAGATGTATATAGCTTTAAATGGCAAGTTTTGTCTTAACTGTGACGAGATAAAAGTTTTAGCTCAAGAACACGAGTATGCTTCGTCTCAAGAGTCGGACAAATTCGATTTCAGTGCAGACATTCTAAATTCAATTCTTACGGTCGAAAATGCAGCTTCCCTTTACAATAAAGCTAGCGACCATGTTTCTGATGAAAAACGTTTACCTACAAACACAAGATCTGACTTAACTTTAGAAACAGACGCAGTGAATAAGCCACAAGAGAAAATCATTGAAGCTGGAAGGAAGGAATCCAAGTCTACTGATATTATGATGCGACTGATATCTTCTGCAACAGAACATCATGTTCAAAGTATTGGAGAAATCAAACACTGTGATATAGTTGGGATTGCAACGCTAGACGCCCCTGGTCTTGTAATACTTGTGGATTATGCAAATTCAAATCTTAAAGTTTTTGACTCAGACTTTGTATTCCTTAACCAAACATCACTTTCATACAAACCTTGTGGTATATGTGTATTGAGAAATGGACAGGTTGCTGTTTTGGTGGCCGATAAGGCTATATACATTTTCAAAATAACCAAAAGTATAATTAAGCAGACATTCCACATTCGAATAGACTCATTTGGTCATAGTGTGACTGCACTTGGCAAAAGGATAGCGGTTATGTGCTGTGATACAAAGTTCGGAATCGAAACGGAGAAACAAGAGAAAATAACAATTCAGATTATAAATCCGAACACTGGTGATATCGTCGGTCGGCTCTTCCATTTCTGCGAAAGATATACAGCTAACCGATGGACAGAAATTAAATTCGCACAGCCATGTCAGATATATTCAAGATATCACGACGAACTGATTGTATGTAGTGATCGTTGCATTCGAGGTTTAGACCAACAGGGCGTCCAAAGATGGTACTACAAAGGGAATGGTCGTCTACGAGGAGCAAATGGAATAGCGCCAGACAATTACAAAAAGGAGATCAAACACAGTGATGACTTTCAAGTTTCAATGAGCTTGATCAGACTTTTGACTGTTTCTATCAAATGTTTAAATGATAGGTAGGTTGTATGGTTTGGTCATTCAAATATCATATCTGCATTTTCTGATACACCGTATGTGTCGGGCAGTGGGAATGGTGTAGTTAGCAGCGAGTTAGACCGTGTTTCAAGGAGTCTAGGATTTGACCCATGTCACGACCAACATTTGACATTTGTCTGTCACAAAAGGATGATCGGCCGCCTTAGTAAGATGAGCAGCTGGAGGCTTGTGGTAGTGCTCGTGTGACAAATACTAGGATTCAATGATATCGTATTCCATCTTCCGCTTTGTGATTGAAATAATTCTGAAAATGTCTATAACAAAACAGTCAGCTTTTAACATCGAAAATCAAATAAACGATCGCGATTATTTCTTTTCTTTCATCAAATTACCATTTTGGGTATCTGTACCTAACGCGATTCATTAGGGTGTGTTGCTTATATATCTGTTTAATTCATGTATGTTCTTTCGAATTGAGTAAATGAGGAAATGAAAAATTATAGTTAGTTGCATGTATGTGAGTGTGTGTACGTGTGTGGTCGCGTGTGTGTACGTAATTAGAAAACACGTTTGAATGATTTATTGTTAGAAGTAAGCTTTGTTGTCTTAATATGTTACTTTCAATAAATAAAGTTGGCGCGACCATAGCGCATTAGTAGCGCGTAGGATTCCAGGTCAATGGGTCCCGGGTTCTATCCCCGGCCGCGGCGAATATCCATTCCGACGTTAGTCTCCCACCAATGGGTTGACAATCGTAATCGTAAGTGAGATGAGCAGCTGGAGGCTCGGAAAGGATGTAGTGGTAGTGCTGGCATGAGAAATACCAGGAATCCACAGTTAGGTGCTTAAACCGCCGCTATATGACTGAAGTAATATCAAAAGTGACGTTAAAACCCATTCAGTCAATTAATTAATCAATCAGTAAAGTTATTGTAATCACATTATCATTACTATTATGCATTGTTTTCAGTCGTACAATCGGATCACCAGCCTATGATCTAAAATGAGTCTAGCAAGGTAAAAGTTATTAAGCCTATTCATGCTTTACTTGTATATTGCCACTAGCGCACATGTCTAAAAATGTTGATCAATATTGCTTTCATTCATTAATATTGCTTGGCTGTTATCAATTTCCAGACCTTATTTCCAGATCTTTGATCTTTTTTTAGATGTTTGATAGACGTTGCAAAACACTTGCAAAATAATGCCGTTTGACAAATAGTCGCGAATTTTCTGCATTATGTATTACGTATCATGTCTTCCGAAGCGTCAACGAGATTATCAGCCCTGTTCAGTCAGTTATAGACAATCGGACAAGCAGAGTTGTCGTTCGTTCATTACCCTCATCGTACATGGGGAATGAACTGGAGTGCAAAAGAGTGAGAAACTGAAAGTAAAGTTACTGTGCATTTTCAAGCGTTTCATTATGGGCAGTTTAAAAAAAAGGGTAAAGATTCTTTGCTGCTGAGTATATATCAGAATGACTCTTACGGAAATAAGAGAACAAAAAGTTTGTCTTTCTGCATATGTAAAACAAACAAAAATGTCTCCTTTTCTCACAACGTTATCTACACTATTTGATACTTATTTTCCAGTTACAACACACTTTGAAATGTCGTCTGTAACTTCTTGCAATTCAGACCAGTAATACAATTTGTCGTCAGGAAAAGGGTTGAGTTTTATTTCAGCCTATTGATGAATAAGTTTGTTTGTTTGAATGGGGTTTTACGCCGCTTTCAACATTCTTTCAGTTATATCGCGGCTGTAGCACCTAACAATGGAATCCTGGTATTTCTCACACCAGTACTACCATTACATCCTTTCCTAGCCTCCAGCTGCTATCCCACATAGGTCTACGATTATCGACCCATTGGTGAGAGACAAATAGTCGGAAAGGATGAGTGCCGCCGTCGGGGATCGAACCCGGGACCTCTAGAATGACAGTCCGATGCGCTAACAACTGCGCTATGACGGCGGCATTGATGAATAAGTTCACTGGAAGGTAAAATTCGAATTTTGCCTAGCTGTCTGTCGCCGTCTTGCCAAAACTGACAATTTTGTAACGCTTTAACCATTTACCAGACAACATAAGTTTAGACTGATCGAAAGTGAAAGGAGTTTGCAGACGACAAATTAAAGTTTATGAAACTTTACTTGGTAGAAAATACTGTGGAAATGAAGACATTGCTTGTTGCAAGCAATTTCTTCATTTTTACACAATACTTTTCAAAATATTTTTCTTGAGTGGTGTCTAAAATGTGATTTTTTTAATGGATTCATCATAGCTAGATGTTTTGGGATGTCTTTGCTTTACTGAAGATATCCACATGAAACTTGAAATGTATGTTCACTATCAAAACGAGTGTTAACTTTCAATGTAGATAACTGTAAAGCATATTTGCTGTAATGATACCCCCTTTTGCGATATGTTGTTATCAACAATCTAGCTGCCGAGTGCCGGACATCCTCATGTGGCGCTCTTTTTTTTTTTTTGAAACTTGAGTAATTTCTAAAATTGATATCGTTTCTTACCGACAGCAAACGGAGACTTACAAATGAGTCTTGAATCCAGATGCATACTCCAATGAACCATGTTCTTTATTCGTTTGATACATACTGATTTGTGAGCAAGGTCAGCTGATAGAAGTCACATCATAAACCCTTTCCAGTTCAATCCCTCGTTTTTACGTCCCTATCGTTTTGTAAATGAAAAATCATTGTAGAAAAAGAAAAAATTCCTGGTAACAAGCAATTTCTTCCTTTTCAAAGATATTTTCTGGATACTGAAGTACTGAATATTTATTTTTCAAGTTGGATTAATTTTGAATTTTCGTTTGCAAAACCTTTGAATAATGGCAGGTTTGAATTTTGTTAAAGAGGAAAGGGTTAAATCACTCGAAGGTGTTTTCGACTTGGCGGGTTTATATAACCTCGCATGAATTTCTGCTGGTGAAGAAGAAATCGTTGCTAACTCTTCGTTGGGGATTAATATTTGATTGTACCAAATCTGTTTACACGAATTTCGACACTTGCACTTGATCTTGACTCATTTTGCCGGTTAATTTACCCAGTAAGCTACAAATAAGGATATGGTAGGCAATAATGCTTAATCTATCTAGTAAAAAGCTAAATAGATCATCGAATTAATCAGATTTTCAGGAATATTTTAATGATCACGTGCCAGGGAATTTAGAACACACAGCATTTACCGGTATCACTGTACAAAAATATGCTTATTATTAACCCTTGTCATGCTGTATAAATTACCTTACTGAACTGCTGTCAAATCAAAGGGCTGAAAGCACTGATAGAACTTGTTGTTCAAGAATTAATATTTCTTTAAGAAATCAACTTCATAAACAACTCTGAAAGGAAAAGTACAAGCAGGAGGTGTAGACTAAGATCAGCCTGCACATAAGTGCAGTCTGATCTTAGTCGACACCTCCTGCCAAAACCGGAATATTCCGGGTTCAGCATGACAAGGGTTAATAAATCTTTAAGTTGTTTCAATAGGCTCTCCAGCTCAAAGCCGAGCATGGCATAAACATATGGTGACTTTCAAGATTGTTCGGTTGTATACGGTGCTCGTTTTGAACTGGTTTTCAGTCGCAACACGGTCTTTCGTTCATCTTACTACGGTTTCCTTCATTTCACAAACTAAGTTTGATATTAAATACATATATATATATTTTGATAAATGTCATCATTGCTAGGGTAATTGTGAAGTCGCTCGCTCTCAATCGGGAAGTCCCGCTTCGATTTTAAACGGCTTTATTTTAAAAAAAAATATGGGTCAGTAGGATGTAACAAAAGAGTAAAATGGTTGGTTGGCGATCTAAACGTCCTAACTACAGCTTGAATAAGTAAGGACGTTTAAGTCAACAAACCAACAAAAATGGCGGCCCATAATGTTCGAGCTCGAATTTCTAGCGTGACAGGCTTTCCATGACGCCCCATTTGATTTGTAGGAGTTTCACCCTTCCCTGTACAATCCTTTGTTTTCACGTCCCCGTGAATTTATACTTGAGAAAATATTGTGTCACAAGCAATTTCTTCTTTTCCCACAATATTTTCTAATCTGTAGGTTCGTTACATTTCAAATTGCACCCACTTTTGATTGTTGTCTGCAACTCCTTTCAAATTGGACTGGTCTAAAATTTTGAAAAACGGGAATGGGTTAAGACACGGATAGGCTAATGAACAACATTGAGGTATTACAGAAAGCGGTTTTTGACTTGGACATTTAACTTTCACCTAGTGACCTCCGAATCAACATGGCTCCGATAGCTTAAAGGAACTTTACATTTTTGAAAAATGAGTAATGGAAAAAGGGGGCACCGATAGAAAAAAGTGCCCCCCCCCCCTTTCAGCGACACTGTCTCATTAAAAACCGGCAAAATACTTCAATTAACTTTGTTTCATTACCTATTTTGGACAAGAGCTTTGTTTGGATTGATTGGTTGAATGGCGAAGCACACTGATTTATGAACTCCACGGGTATAACCAGTACTAGACTGAAGTATTTGTAATGTGACATATCAACCTAACCAGTAGCGCAGCCGGGGTTCGAATCCGCATCATTGACATTCCCTGCGATGACGGGTCTGTCCACTTAGGCACTGAGCGTATGTTTGTTTATTTTATCGTCGATAGAAACTTGCCCATCTCTGCGACAAATCCCCACTCCTCCCCCCCTCCCGAAAGAAAGACGGTCAGTTCTTATGGGGGACAGTGCAGGGAAACAGGACGAAACTGCTGGGAGGGTCGCCTAGTTTTTTAACGTGCTCGATGTATAGCACCGTCACAAAGGGCCTCGGTTCAAATGTCTCACCGTTATAGTTATAGTTTTATAGCCCGGTGATCGAATCCAAGATCTCTAGGTCTGAAGTCGAGTGCTCTACCAACTGAGCTAATGGGGCTAACAAAACCACCGAGGCACACAAGATCCCCGCTTCTTTTGAGATGTCGCCCAAACAGCTCTCTGTGGAAAATTCTTCTAACAATAACGATATACGCCTTGAAACTGTTTGAAATTAATGAAATTTTAGATATTTTCAACTCTCTGTGTTGAAAACATTGTGCAAAATGTAACAAGCAATTTCTTAAATTTACACAATGTTTTCCCCATTTTTTTTCTTGGGGGCGTTCAAAAGCGTCACTGTATGGGAATGGGTTTATTAATTACCAGGCGATAAAATTTTAGACCAATTAAAGTTGGCGAAATCTTTACAATCTTTGTCCTTTAGGGTAGAAAACATTGTGGATAATGAAGAAATTGCTTGTAACAAGCAATTTCTTCATTTTCTAAAATAATTTCCAAAGCGTTTTTCCAAGCGTTTAAAAGTTTTAATGTGTGGGAATGGGTTAAAACCTTTACACAACAGAAACATTTTATTTATAAACTCCAAACTTAGACATTTATTCAAACAAACAAACAAATGTTGCTCTAGTTATGAAAATTTGTAGGTCGTCACTGAATTTGAATGTCTACTAGTTACTATCAATCTCTCCCCTTTCTTGTCATACGCAATGGCCCAGGGTTGTTTAACATCTGAAATTATAATCCTAGAATAATTGTAGCTCGTGCTAAAGATCTGGTGAACGTTGTTGCTGTCTTGACCGCACACGTACACATTGTTTTCGTGGTCTGAAGTCATTCCTGTAGCTCTTCTTAGTAGCCCACCACGTCCGTAATACCATCTTACGGTACCATTTGAATCTAGATTTTTCATGCTCTCATGTGTGCCAATCATGAGTTCGGTATCGTACCTGGAGTAAATCTGACATGGGTCCTCAAACCACACATTCTTCTTTTCTTCGCGAGATTTTATGTTAAATTTATCGATTTGGTTGACAATATCACCATTGCTTTGATCTAAAATCAAAACGGTAACTGGAACCTGCCATTTCTCTTCGCCGTCAAATTTTGTCTGTAAACACAACACAGCAAGTCTGTTTCCGTATGTTGTTAAGCTGTGTCCGTAGAAATCGATATTA